>CM035592.1:74090195-74509322 GCA_020423425.1 Chrysopa pallens
AGATGAGCAAGTTTAAGATGACGACATAACTAATTTACTACAGCAAAATAAGAAGAATCTACTACTAAAAAGACACTTAGTGATAAACTTCGTTGTTGGACTTTAGATAATATAAATAGTTTGAAATTTTGAGTAAAATAAATATATTGTTCATTAATTATATGGATTATAAAAAATAAACACATTTATACCCGTATGACTCTTTATTTAATATATTAATTATTATTACTATTATTATTATTATTTTTACATTGGTTAATCCTCGGCAGTCAAACATGGGCCAGTCGTGGCAGTAATGCGTGGGCCAATAGTGACAACCAAACATGGCCTAGTTTTGATTACCTAGCCTGGGCCAAGATGGGCTTACAAGCTTGGGACAGTCTTGGTTAGATAGCATGGCTCAGATCTGGCCACCACGCATGGGCCAGCCTTGGAAATGATGCCTGGGCCAATGGTAACAACCAGGCCTGGCACCCTGTTATCATCCCAGAGTTTTACCAAAGCCGGGCCAAAGCGGGTTTACAAGCATGGGCCAGAGATGGACAGCATTGCGCCAAGCGTGGCCCATATCTGGCCCCGTCGTATTTTCCTGTATGGGTAGTGCAACGTCCAAACTTTTTTTGTAGAATCGTTTTTGCAGAAACATTTGTGGCAATGTTTGTAAAATTTTAATTTCATTTTTTCAAAAAAACGGAATGAAAAAGAATTTATGACAAATTTTTAAATAAAAATAAAAGTTCAAATTATATAGAATATTTATTTTATAAGTGACGTGAGTGTCCAAAATAACTTTCGGGTAAGATTTATGATTTTTTTCGAAAATCTCTGGAAGCTTTCGAACATGAAAGATTAGAATTTTATTGATAGTCCGTTTCGCTAATAAATATTTCATAATAAATTCCTGGACAAAATTCGTAATTTATGTAGGATGTATCCCATTCAGTCTCAAATTAAAGCCTTTAAATTAATTGCATAGGCTACTAATTATAATGGAATTCACAGTGATTGGTGATTACGGGCATATGGGTTGAAAGTGAAATACTTATTTAAATTAATAAAAATATTAATACTGTTGCTCGTTGAATTTTACTTCTGTTCATCAATTCTGTTCCGAATGTGTTTTTACACTAAAATAATATCGCCTTCCCACACAGCCTTAGTTACTTTGTATTTTATCCATTGCCCATTCTAAACAACGACACTCCTATTTTTGTTTTGAAATATTACAAAATACACCTAGTATAAATGAAAAATTAAATCATTTTCTTATATAATTTAAACTCAAATAAAGTTATTATACGTTGAAAATGATGTGGTTTCAAATATTTATGAAACAAAAACTACTTCCTTTAAACGTTAATTAATAAGATTCTATTTATTTAACTGGTTAAAAAATGTTTTGACATAATAATACAAAACACAACACAACTTTTTTTATTTGCAACGTCCAAACTTTTTTTGTAGAATCGTTTTTGCAGAAACATTTGTGGCAATGTTTGTAAAATTTTAATTTCATTTTTTCAAAAAAACGGAATGAAAAAGAATTTATGACAAATTTTTAAATAAAAATAAAAGTTCAAATTATATAGAATATTTATTTTATAAGTGACGTGAGTGTCCAAAATAATTTTCGGGTAAGATTTATGATTTTTTTCGAAAATCTCTGGAAGCTTTCGAACATGAAAGAATAGAATTTTATTGATAGTCCGTTTCGCTAATAAATATTTCATAATAAATTCCTGGACAAAATTCGTAATTTATGTAGGATGTATCGCATTCAGTCTCAAATTAAAGCCATCAAATTAATTGCATAGGCTACTAATTATAATGGAATTCACAGTGATTGGTGATTACGGGCATGTGGGTTGAAAGTTAAATACTTATTTAAATTAATAAAAATATTAATACTGTTGCTCGTTGAATTTTACTTCTGTTCATCAATTCTGTTCCGAATGTGTTTTTACACTAAAATAATATCGCCTTCCCACACAGCGTTAGTTACTTTGTATTTTATTCATTGCCCATTCTAAACAACGACACTCGTATTTTTGTATTGAAATATTACAAAATACACCTAGTATAAATGAAAAATTAAATCATTTTCTTATATAATTTAAACTCAAATAAAGTTATTATACGTTGAAAATGATGTGGTTTCAAATATTTATGAAACAAAAACTACTTCCTTTAAACGTTAATTAATAAGATTCTATTTATTTAACTGGTTAAAAAATGTTTTGACATAATAATACAAAACACAACACAACTTTTTTTATTTATTGTGGTATAACATTGAAATACATTTTTATTTATGATTTTAATTACAATAATAGAAAGTCTAAAAAAAATATTTAATCATAGCAGGTGAGTGTGTCTTATCTATACAGTCAAAAATTGTTTGTTGAACAATTTTACAAAGGCTGTGAAAGTCTGTTGTATATGATTAAATTTGTGATATGGAAAAAAGTAATATATAATAGGGCTGGAGATACAGATATATTGAAGACGTTTAACCAATTGTTCTGTACTCAAAAACTATTTGTCTTCCACTTATTACAAAAGATTCTAAAGGTGGCCATGCTGGTCGAAGTGCATTAGAGAAAAAATTTTAAAAATTATATTTTTATAAATCACAATAATAGTTTTTATTCATATAGTATAAAAGTATGGAATTTACAAAACACACCTCAAAAACGATAATGTTTTCAAAATAGCTCATTGTAATTTGCCTCTTTAATGTAGCTCTTCTCAAAGAAAAATTACTATTAGAATTACGTTTTAACTTCCATCTTTACTGGCTTAATATTTTGAGATTCGATATTTTGTTGGTTGAATTTCGTGTTATTTTTGGCTATAAACTTCCATAACTACTTTATTACAATTTATTTGAACGGTGCACTTGAAAATACTCGATTATCACAGAAACCAAGACAGATTTAATAACCTTCATATTCTATAGCTTAGTTCGTATAAAATGAATATTGGTTTAGTATCGTCGAGTATTACATCTTTATAAAAATTCGTTAAAAACATTGCAGCTGAAAATGCCTTCTTAAAATTGCAACTATGTGATCAAATCATTTATGATAACAATCGATATAATTTAGTCTAATATAGTTTCATAATTTAAGGGGTTATATACAGGTAGAACTTTCAAAAAATCGATTTTTTTATTATTTTATTTTATTAATGTACATATATTTAAGAAAGCACACAGAATTTCATATCGTTCCGGTGAATAGTTTCGCAGTTACACGCAAATTTGAAAAGGCGTTTCTGAGTGCTTGAAGGTACTTTATAAACTTTAAACGCGTATTTCTCAAAATGGAGTTTTCAAAGTCGGTGACCAACATTACTCAAAAATGGCTAAACCGATTAAATATAAACAATTTTAGGCCGAAATTTTAGTCAAAAATCAATTTAGTTTTTTTTTTTTGGAGAAACCGCCATTTTGTCAAAATTATTTTATTTTGTAATTTTGCTTATGCCTTCGATTACTTACTAGATTTAACATTACTTTAACGAAATCTGTTTGGTTTTTTAATTTCAAGGGATCCAATTCAGAGATATAGTGGTCACCGCAAAAAGCCTATTTCTAGAGGAGCACCCGAAGATCAGCTGTAACTCCTTTCAAAATAATTTTTTTTACTAATACAAAGTCTTAAAATACAGTTAAAAGATTCCATAATATGTGTACAAATTTTTAGATACATAAATTAAAAATTTTTCTTAAATTCTGGAAAATTCGCTTTTTTTTTGTCTTCTAACTGTATATAACCCCTTAAATGATTTTAATTTAATCGCAGCAGACCATGTATTTATAACTCAAACTAAGTACCTTTATCATCTGATAGAGATCTTCGAGTATTCAGTATTTTGAATGTGTAAATTATTAAAATCGTTCTTGAAAGGAGAGGAAAGTCACAAGAGAGGACCAACCTCATTGTATATGTATTCAGCTGATAAATGAATAAACTCCTATCCAAAAATTACGGCCGATTAAAGAAATGAGATCAAAAATTATGTCCTTTATTGACAAAATTGAATATTGTTCTTTACAAAATGTCTTCTTAATATTTGCAATTAACCATCATTGCATAGTGTTCTCTAAATATAAGAACCCAATGATAAGTTAACAATCATCACTTTTTGTTACAATATTAAATTCTATCAAATTTAAACGTTCTACCTACACTGAAAGTGATTTTATTTTGCTATTAAACCTTTCAAATAAAAAAGTTTAATCACCGCCCTAAACTTACCTTTTCTATTTTTTTAAATGAACAAAAGTTTTTTACCTCAACTAACGATATAAACTTTTCCACTTTCTTATGTAGAGATGACAGTTACATATAACAGACCAATAGCGTTGCTACGAGCACCACCTTGGATATTCTTAGGACGTATGGACCAAGCTTTTCCAGATTCCTATTTAAAAATGACAGGTACTAAAAACAGACCATTAGCAACGGAGGCTCTAGGAGCACCACCTCTTGGATTTTCTAAGGACTAATGGACCTGCTTTAGGAGGTTATTAAAAAATTTTCGAATTTTCTTATAGATTGTCTATCTATAATTTATTATTCTATACTAAATTTTGGAATTGTCCTTCAATGTCAACAATAATACAATAAATTACTAAATTCACTATAAATTCCATAATTTACAGGAAAACATATGAAACCACCCTTGAATATTACTCATAAATTTATGTAAAACATTATTTTAGAAAGGATATAATAAAAACACATATTTAATAACATAATTATTACTATTGTGACAATGTCCTCAAATTTTTATTATTAATTGAAAAAACACTTTCAATTTTTATACAAGTGAATTATTAATACTAAATATAAATTACTAATTTTTACTTGTAACGAAATAATTTTATTTATTAATTTTTTTGTTTTAAACTAATTATTCTAATATTTAAATCCATACTTAAATGAAATTAATTACTTTCATCTTTATTATAATTTAAAAATTTTTTTCCAGTTATTAATTCTCAATGTTCCCATAAAATCCAAATTTGTAATCGAGTTTTTTTTAAATCAATACATTGAATAATTTCTTATTGATATACATACAGTGTATCACACTAATTATTAGAAAGAATGTTTTACATTTCTTTAATCTTTTAAGATAGTTAACTTTCCTCAGTAATCCTTGATGATCTTTAACGTTTTTTGGTATAATTTATTTTTGTTTACCTATAAATTTTTTTCTTTCATAAGAGACATCACAAAAACAGTAAACGTTTATAAATTTAATTTCCGAAGAGTCATGAATTCAAATAATGAAAAATTGGATAGTCAGTTCATGGGTAAAATGTTCCATGAGTAAATTCAAGACCGATTACCAGAAGGAAGACATAAAGACTATTTTATCGATTTCAATATATTGTCATGGGAAGCATCTGGAACACAGCCGTAGAAAATAAAACCGTAGAGTATTGGATCTGTGGACCAGAATTTTCCAATAATTTTTCCATAATTTTTTCCATAAGCATACATGATAAAGTTGTTGAAAGAAATCTGTAATTATTTCCAAGTATACATCTTTATAAGATCCGAATAATCAAATTTTGTAATAAAATTATTTTGGGTTAGATTTTCAGGTATAAGATGATATATTTTAAACACGATTAAAAAATTTGATTGTTTAATAATTTTTGAATTTAAATTAGATTATAAAATATGCATTTCACCAGCTAATTGGGCAGTAGCTAAGTTATAAAGTTAGAAATACAAACTTTTACCTTATACTAATTTAAAATAGGGCGTCTGTGGAATCGTAAAAATTGATAGAAACTGTTACATGAAAATTTATGAATTTTCTTATAAAAACCATCTACCCTATTTTCCGCATAAGAATACTAAAATGGGATCATATAAAATTGAACGAATATAGAGAACTTGAATCTAATTTTTAGAATACTTTGATTAATATTCGAAACATTCATATACTATTAATAAAACCAATGATCTATACGAGAGAATAATTTCCGTCAAGTGAAAATAATTATTTTAAATTTTAATTTTGGTGAGTAAAGTAAGCTAATCAAAATTCTGAAAATGAAACGTACATTAAACCTGGATCATAGTATAATTTCGATTTAATATCCAGCCGCCAGGCAGTTATTCCGATTTGTCAGGAAAAAATTCAAAGGAAAAGAAGAAAAACATGGAAAATTATTTGACTAGCGTATATACAGCTAGCAAGTCAAATACCAAAGAACAAACTACAAAGGAATATCGAGCTTACTTGCACTGAAACTTGCTTTCTTAAATGGTAATTACTCAACATTCGAGCTATTTTCAGTTATTTTAGTGATTAGGAGGTTAAGTGATTGTTAATTAAGTAAATTAGCGATTATTTTACACAAACAGGTACTTAAATTATGTTTTTATGTTTTTAAGTAGATATTAAAGAATCATCTCATTCTTGTATAATAAAAATTTATTTAAATGGGATACATTGTACTTAGAAAATTATTTTAACACACTGCTTATAAAAAAAGTTAATATGAAATTATTTTCATAAAAAACATATATAAATGCATGTAATTTTATGGTATGGACACCGCGCAAATTACATATAAGTGTGTGAATGGTATATGATTTAACTAGGAGATATCAACAGGTATCATTAACTAATTCAATTGAATAACAAGTAAATAAAACAACTAACAGAGTCTAGATTCTCGAATTAAGGTTGAGTATCAATGAGAACTTTTTTAAATCATAAGGATTTATATAATACTCTAAATATCCAGTCTACACAGCTAAAAATATGCATATAACAATTTTATTTATATAAAGTGCTTAATTCAGCATACTTTAGGCTGAAATTGTGGCGAACCTAAGGATTTTACGAAAAAATATTTCAAACAAAAGTTGTTTGTTTAAAAAAAATATTAAAAAAATATTTTTGTTGCTTGAATTTTTTCTCCAAGCTTTTATGGTTTAAAAGTTGGATCATGGATCCATGGGACACAATAGACCGTTTAAAAATACTTAAAATCGATCTTATTTATGTTCAAAATTTCGATTCGAAAACTCAACATCTCTTTGTATTTTAGAGTTATCGGTATGACGGACAGATGCACATACGGATATAAACTATTTAGGTGATTCTATAAATACCTATACCAAAACTTTGATAAGCAGTCAATATTTTCTAGGGTTTCAACTTTAGACTAGAGCCCCAGCCTGCCAAACCAGATAGGGATCATTATGATGGAGTGAGAAATTTACTTTACTGCGAGACTAGTATTCATTTTATGAAAAATCATTTGCCGTTGGTGCAGCTTACTTATGGGTGTTTTATGAACACGTTTTTTCATTTTGCCAGTACACTAAATTTTTTGATTTATCGGATTTTTTACCAAGTTCGATATTTTACTTCATCCTTATTATTCCAAGCTGTCGATGGCTGTACAGTGTCACTCTACACCCAGTGTATGTACACTAATCAGTCCAGATTTAAGACTGATCTACCATGATTATCTACTCAATCAAATGCAGACCGACCATTTCAGTTTCTCATATTTCAAAAATGTTTTCTACAACTTCGTAACATTTTCAGAACTACGCCCTGTTATTTTAAGTGAGTTTTAACTCTTTGTTATTAGTTTTCCGGTAACTTATTTCCGAAAAATGCCGCTATCAACATATCTTACGTTTATTTACTTCATCTATATAACTTTTTCTTCACTATTGATGAATATATTTACACTTTTTTTTTATAGTATTTTTAGTAAATTTTGACAACTTTTGATTCCCACTTCATTCGCCTTTGATTCGCCTCTAAGATAAACGTATTTAAAGATTCTACTTTCTAGATAAACTTCTACCACATAAATTTTATTCTTTCTTTAATTTTATACCTCCTTCTCTTAAACTAACAGTTGTAATACCTAGTATGTAGAACATGTCAAAAGTTGTGCCCGCTATGTGAATTATTTCAAACTTAGAAATTTTCATCGGATTACAGTTAATTACTTAACTAGATTTCATTAATACTTTCTGATACAAATGGTTAGCAAGATTTAAAAAATCTGATTTAAAAAAAGTACTTCAGAAAATTTCAGTATATTTGTCTTGCAATGAATAAAACCTACTCGATCTTGCACAAGAATTAAAGGTTCATACTATTTCACAAAGCTTTTAAATTTAAAGTTCGGTTAGTTATTTTTATTTAAAACTTTGAATGAATAAATAAATTTTCGAAATTATATTAAAGTTTTAATAAAAAAAATCATTTCAGAACTTTTGACGAAAGATAAATTTCATAAATAAATACAACAAAGGAAATTACTAAACCAAACGCTAACAACACAAAAACATTTTGTAAATGACAAATGGAAAGTACTAAATGTCCTCGTTTATGATTTTTCGTTTGAAATTTACGTTGCCTAGTTACATTTTGATAATCATATAAAATTAAACCTGATTCATGTAAATAAACCAAAATCTGATTTACTTTATCAAATATTGGTAAACCTTTCTGAAATACCATGGTTATTGAGTGCGTTAAAAATGGTTTTTTAAAAATATACAGTAAACTATTTCCATTTTCATCTAAATATAATCGTGGTATTAAATAAATTAATTGTGCTTTTGTCTTTAATGTTGCAAAATCTCTTTGAAATGCTACACGATTTACACAATCCATTGATAAATAACATATTCCAGCATTCTTTTCGATTAATTGTGCTTCATCATTATCATTCCTTAATAATGAACGAACATTTCTACTCACACCATACTTTAAATTTGATTTTATTAAGTCACTTACAGTTCGAATTTGATGTTGATAAATTGGTGTTGATAATATTTTTATTAAAACTGAATTCAACATTGTTGATAGCATTAAATTATAAAATAAAAAAATAACTAATAAACATCCAAAACCATATAATCTGAATGTAGTTAAACTTGTAGTACTAGCATTTCCAAAAATAACTCCCCAAATATTTAAAAAGTATGTTGATACACTACAAGTATTCTCAATTTTATTTACTAATATCCAAATAGAAATTCCAGAAACTGTTGTAAATATTATACCAAACCAAACTTCATTTGAAAATAGATGTCTTAATGATTCTTTTTTTGGAATTAAATTTGAAGTTGGAACAACCCAATTCAATGTTTCCGTGGAATATATAGTTTTTGTGCAATCAAAATCTTGACATATAGTTTCATTTGGTACAACCATTCCATACATTATATCAGCCTTGTAATGTTGTAAATATGATAAAGCATCAGTGTACGTATTATTTTCTTGTAATTTTAAGCCCCATGTTTTAAAAGGATTATCAATATACTTGAAATTCAATTTTAAATTTTGTTGAATTTTACTCATAATTCGATATTCAACACCTGTATGAATAAATAAATCATAACAATAAACTGGTATTCTACAAAAATCAGCAACTCTGAACAAAATGTACGTATAAGCGTGAGACTCGAAACCACAGAAACCACGCGAGAGACCATTTTACAGAAAAATTAACATTTTGTTCAGAGATGTATTGTAAAACTGCTCATACATTATGAGTAATATTTAAGTGGTTTGCCATTAATAAATTCGGACAACATACACCGATTTTGTTTACAATGTATAAAAATCAAGATGCACTCTAGTTTTCAACGTGTTCAACGATTTAACCAAGCAGCTTATAATGGTATATGTATGTTTAATAAACAGTCGCTATTAAAAATAATTACTTAGTTCACAAGATTTCACAAATTGTCTCCCATTCGCTCCAAATGTTCATTCCAACTTCCATTACAAGATAAAACCACACCTACATAACCAAAGTTTCTACTATTTTAAATCAACTGTTGATTATACACCCACATCTCATTTACAATTCTATTTCGCCCATAAGTTACAATCATAATTTTTCTCGAATTCAAACTAAGTTTTCACATCTCACAATATGCCTCTAGCGCATTCAGACATATTCTTATCCCGCCAACTATTCTTGAACTAACCACTATGTCATATGTATAAAACAAAATCTTTATTTCGGAGCCTTTAATAAAAGGTGACGTAGTACTTACATTATCCATACATTCATACAGATCGCTAATATAAAGCAAGAAAAAAAGTGTTGTCAGGTGGCATCCCTGTCTCAGGCCTTGATGTGTACCGAAACTCGATCTAAGGCTACCCTTACCCGATCGAATACAGCAAGAGGTCAGTTTTTATATAGATTTAAACATCTCTACAGATCTCTCCTAATTTCATAGGTAAGCTAATATGTACAAATTTATTCCACAATAACTGCCTATTCATTTAATAGATGTCCACGAATCATAGATAAGTTTTACAAAATTATCCATTGCTTCGTAACTCTTATTAAATGCAGCCTGTGCACAATTTATAATTTTGTTTTGATGGAACCATTTTCACAATCAATCGGATAATAGTTTTGTGTAAATCACCCTACATTGGCCATTAAAGTAAGGCTTCGGTAGTTTGCTAGATCCCTATATTCATCGTTTCCTTTATATGTGTTAGCAATTATTCCTGTACTCCATATTGAAGGTTATATTCGGTTCACATTCATGGAATTAAACAATTTATTGGCAAGGATGGGTCCAAAATCATTATAGTATTTGCCATGTCTATTACACCCAAGTCGAAATCATCAATAAATCGTTCAAAGACAATACAATATGATATTAATTTATAACTGCTTCTTTCTTAGCCGCAAGTTGCTAGCCAACTAGTCATTTTGGTTGACCGATTAAACAAAAAGTTGTTCATTTAACGCACCCGTTTAATATTTTCCCGTTAAATATCACCCATAATTTATATTGTAAACATTCATACCTTCCATTGTATTGTTGTATTTAAAGCAAAACGGTGGTATATCTAAAGTTATAACTTTATATGTTAAACAATTAAAATTTGTATAATATTTTTTTGGAAAAAGATTCAACTTGTTGGTTATATTGTCATATATTTGAATTATTAAGTCAATTGTAGCACTTGGATTTTGATAAATTTCACTTAAATCATTGTTTTTCCATGAATAAATATCCACTGAAACATTTTTATTTATAACACAAATTATAAAGTTTCTAATAAAATATTTTTTAAATAATTTTGAAACATAAATTTTATTCTCAATATTAATTATTGTTAAAAATATAAATTTAGCTCTTGGATTCCATGATGAACTGTTAATAAAAATATTTAAATTATCTTGTAAATTTTGTAAAGTTTCAAAATATATTAAATAATTATTTGGTTGGTAATGATATTCACTTTTTACATTATTAAATATGATTATTGAACGATTTTTAAATGGTACATTAATTTTTTCTATATATAATGAATTAACAAATGTTAAATCATTTAAGTTAATTGTAGAATCGATAATATTTTCAAATATATTCAATATTAAATATTCTGCATGAGTATTTAATAACGTGTTATGTTTTAATAAATTGTTTGAATCAATAAGCCCATTGAAAATGGTTAAAATAAAATACACAATTTTTAGTATCATCTTTTTGGTTTATTATGTCCAAAATAGTTTAGAGATCTGTAAAAAATGAAAAGTACACATAGTATTTACGAAATTATTCTATCAAAAGTCTTTAAACTATTTATAAACAATAATATCTTTTTACTTTGTTTCAAGTTTAATCAAAAACAATATGACTGAAGCTGCAAATTTCTATAATATATTTACAGAAGTAATTTGCAGTCAATTTGTTAAAAATTGATAGTATTAATGAATTTTAATTAACTACAAAAGTAATTGAAATTCGATTAAATGAATGATACGTCAAAGTTTAACATTTATGTAATGTTTAAATAGAATACCTCATGTTTTTCATCCAGATATATATATAAGTTTGCGTGATAGTTAAAATGTATTCAATGGAGACCGAAGGAGAAATTAGATGATATTATCAGTATTATTTATTTCTTTATTCGATAATTTAGTCAATACCGACGATAATAAAATGAGCTCCGAGCATGAGCTGTGGGTAATATTTTATTTTAAAAACTGGACACTAATTTCTAGTAAACTTAAATAAATTATTATATTCATTTATATTTTTAAAAAAAATACAAAATGCTACCTACCAAAAAAAGCAGTTTTATCATTTATAGTCTAATTTTCATTAAATCATATATTTACATTTATAATATATCTCAGTTTATTTTTTAGTGATGTCAAAATAGATTGTTTCTACGGAGAATCTACAAAATATTCGTTCGTTTTGATTTTTTTTTTAAATTTGTTCTAGAAGGTTTACAAATTATAGCCTTAATTTTGAGAACATCGTTTTTGCTTGACAAATCTTCTATTTTGTTAATAATATTAAAAAAGGTACTTGGCAAACATTACGTAAAAAGGTACCAAATTTTTCATCTGACAGTTTTCGTGGTCATTAATAATGTTCTGATACAAAAATTGAAAATTTATTCATGTTGCTATTTCGAATTTTCTTTTTTTTTTCGAAATAGTCGTAATCACCGACCTCGGAAACCTTTTTATTGACAAATTTAGTAATTTTTCCTAAAACGTTTAAGATAATTTTGAGCGTACCTATAAAATCCGTCATTTTGGACTTACCAATTTTAAGATAAGAATGGCGATCACAGATTTTATTATGCATTTTCACGTATTATTTGCCAAGATTATAAATTTATTAATTAAGCATCCATCTTATGATAAAAATAACGAATTTATTAATAAACAAGTGAAGGTAGCAACTGACAAGGTTTATTGGTTCCATACTGGACATATGATTTAGGATTAATATTGTTAATCATTAGCATTCATAGAATACTCTAAATACCTAGTCAATATAGTTATAAATACATAGATGATAATATGACAAACAGAAATATGTAAATTAGATGATTCTGAATAAATACCTGTACCAAAAGTTTGTTTGTGCGGTATTTGGCTGTATACCCATTCTATTTTGGAGATTTATATAGATATTATAAAAATGTTTAATATACGCTTAAATATAAAATAAAAAATAATTAAAATACAACGCTGAACTTTTGAAGTGAGTGATTACCTAAAAGGACGTTATCTTCCTCTGAAGATAATTCTAATCTGGCTTTTTTAAGTGTAATTATTTATTAGTAGATACTTTGAAAAATGTCATATTTATGAGTATATTATCATGTAAAAAATAAAAATATATAATGGAAATAATTGAAACGCTGTTTGTATAATATTATAGATTTAGTATTACGAAACTAAAAAACAATAATTATATTAGAAGAAACGTTAATGAAAAATTTTAAACAAAAATGACAACAAATACGGTCTAATCTTAATAGTGATTGTACGGAATTTTGCCTGAATATTTCTTTTATCAAATTTTTTTAATTTTGGCAATCCATTGGAATATGAGATAGGTTGTCGAGCACTAAGAACAATATTCATTTAGAATTAATAGTTAAAGTAAGTATATTTCGAGTGAGTTATATTCGAAGTACTTACTCAGTATAAACATATTGCGAAATGTTTCCGGTTAATTCAAAGTTGTTTTAAAATTTACATACGATGTGTGTAACTCTGAACGCTTTGCTCTTTGATATTTAATTTGATATATTTAATTAAAACAATGTTTAAAATCGATAAGTGTGGAGCATAATCTACCCTTTGCATGGCGAATATTTGTATGATAAATCTAAATATAAAAATATTAACGGAACCGCTGCTCTCTCTTCTAAATTCCACTTCTAATTCGAGAAGCGAGTACTTAATTTCAGCAATGATAATCACGCAAGCCGTAAGTATATAGCCGTAAGCAATCCGGCTTAGTAATTCATTAGAGAAATCGGAAGATAAATATCGGGATTATTCGTGATCATCGGAATTCATATATACGTTTTTATAAATATTATATCCGTTTCACTAAAATATGTTTATGTATCCAAAAATATTTCTAAATTAGTGACATTTGGATTTTTATATTTTCCTGACCTAATCTATTTTTATTCCATTATAAAAAAACAGAAGAAATTGCTTGGATAAACAACAATGAAATGTAAATTTATTACATACTGTATTAATTGTATTTGCATGTTAAATATACTTTATTGATTTGTTAGAAAAACTTTTAAGTTTATTAGTTTTATAACTTCCTATCTATATCTATCAATATTACAAATTTTTATTCGGATTTAAAAAAACAAAATATACATTCGATAAACATTTTCGGCTTTAATTTATGATAGTTAATATAATAACTAGTGTCGATAATTTTTGAAACCAAAAAAAATTACAGTAGAATGTAAACCTATTAGAAAAGGAGGAGAATATGATAAAAATGAAAGGAAAAATAAATTACGGTCGATCAGAGTTCGGGAAGTGGGAGGGGGTGGGTTTTCAAGGGTAAAAAATGGTTTCGCTTGATTTCCGGCAAAACTACAAGTCCTATGGAAAAAAGTTAAATGGCAAAGTGGTAGGTAATAAAAAGATCTACAACACAACAAACAAAAAATATACATACGAATAGTAAATGTTCTCAGAAAATGCAAAAATTGAAAAAACTCAAATTTAACGATTTTACAACGAAAATTTATTTTTAATCACTATGTACAATTTTGAGCTATTTATTAAAATTTACATAAAATAAATTACAGTGTATTTGGGACATTTCGTAGAAAAAAAAATTATTTGAAAAAAATTTCTAAAAACTTGGTTATTTGAATTTTTCACCTAAATTTTGAGGTTATGTGAAAAAAGTGTTTTTACAAAAGATCTTTTTATTACCTACAACTTTGCTTTTTAACTTTTTTCCATAAGACTTGTAGTTTTGTTGGAAATCAAGAGAAACCATTTTTTACCCTTAAAACCCACCCCCTCCCGCTTGCCGAACTCGGATCGACCGTAATTTATGTTTCCTTTCATTTTTATTATATTCCCCTCCTTTTCTAATGGGTTTCATTCTACTGTAATTTTCTTCCACTTTTTATCATTTTTTAAGGCTTCTACTCAAGTCTATAATCCATATTCAAGACTCAAACAACTATTTTGAAGATCTATTACCATTATCTATCATACAAATAACTAATGTGTAAAAAGTTAGACTCACCTCGCCTAGTTTTAGACAAAACGATCGAAGTTGTTTTTTGACTTTCTAATTTTTTTTTACATTGTTCTAGAATATCAAATCCAATATCTAAAAAAAATGAACCGAAAAAAGTAAAATACAAATTTGTGATAGAACAAGAAACCTTCAAATTGCGATAATACGATATTTCGAAGTTGTTTTGGGTTGTTTTATTTGTTTTAAATATTGTTCCAGTATATCAAACTAATATATCGAAAATGGGACCCGATAAGACAAAAACCAATTTTTCACAACTCCCCACCCCTATTTTCGTGTTCCACGTCGTATTGGTATTAATTTAAAATATCGGAGGCAGAACAGATTGTTTTAGCTTGATTTGTATTTAAACTAATTTTAATTGTTTTATCCTTAAAATTTGTACAATATTAAGTGTTTTTTAATAATATTTAAGTTTTGATTTTTAATGTCCTAATTTTTTTTGTAACGAAATGTTGAAAAACTAAGTGTTTTCACACAATTTTTTAGTTACCTGTTGAAATTTTGTTATGACATTTTAAACTTTTTTAACTTCCCGCTAAGAAAATCGAAAAGTTCACTTTTCAAAAATCGGGAAGTTATTGGTTTTACTCTGTTTTGAAAAAATTGAGTTTTCATCAGATCTCATTTTTACATATGTGAGGTACAGGAAGCTTCCCTGACAATCTCTGCGAGATAGTCCCTATGCGTGTGTGTATGTGAAAGTATGTGAACCGCTTATAACTTTTGAACGGCCCGACAGATTTCATCGCGGTTGATGCCATTCGAAAGGACTTGATCAAACTTAGATTTTGTCTCACAATATAATATGAGTAGAACATAAATAGAACAATCCAGAACAACTTTCAAAACTTTGATTTTCCAAAAAAAAGGCGAAAACTTTACCTTTGTGATTTACAAGACCAATTTTCGAGATATCGATTTGATATTCTGAAACAATGCATAGAACAATTATTTTAATCCAGAGCCACATTCAAAACTGTGATTTTCGTAATGGGGACTGGCGAAAAATTTGTTTTTGTGATTTTTGGGCACAATTTTCGAGATCTCAAAATTTTTTTCTATCAAAATTTCTATGTTGAATTTTCGGAGAACGGGAGTAAAATTCTGGAACAATGTAGAACAAAATTAGAAAAATCGTTTTCTCGAAAAAAAGGGGGACTAACTTACATGAATAAATAGTGGTGAAATCTAGCTACTAAATAGTTTATATATATATATATATATATATATATATATATATATATGTATATATATATATATATATATATATATATATATATATATATATATATATATATATATATATATATATATATATATATATATATATAAATATTTAACATGACTGTTAATGATCTTGTAGACATAATAGCTTTCCCTCTACAAAGATATATTGTGAGATAATACATATATATAGCCTGTAAATATTTATAGCCTATATATATTGCCTAGATATTTAGAATATTTTAATTTTATGAATCCTTATGATTTAAAATAGTTAAAAAATTGATATTCAATCATATGCCGAGTGTCGAAACAATTATTTTTGTTATTAGTTATATTTACTTATATTAGTTAAATTTAATTTAGATCAACGATTAATAAACCATTGTTGATTTTACTGCTTTCCAATATAGGTTTTTTTTTGGAAATCACAAAATAATTTTCAAAATTCACTCCACACCATAAATGAATATTATTTACAATTGCTCAAAGTATAGCATTACAATATTATGCACACTCATTGAAAATTACTTGTACTTTAAAATTATTAAAATTTTAATTTGTTATTAAAGTTATTAATCGAAACAGAAAGTGAAAAAGTATCTAAAAACCAAAATAAATTTGGATTCAATGATAATTTATCAGCTAATTGCAAAAAAAAAAAAATATGAAGAAAACTATAAAATGATGATACAAAAACTTTATGATACATATTTAGTACGCAAAAGCGTTGTCATATAACTTCTTCTGGACACTTTTTGTATGAAAATAATAATATTGAACAATGACTATACAAAAGCATTTGTGTCGTTTTATGAGTTATTATGTATAAATTACTGCATTTTTTTATGATTATATTTTAAAAATTGTATATGGTTTAACTCGAAACAATTTGGTATAATTAATATATATATTTAAAGTTATTACATCATACGATATCGCTACATATACAATTTATATATATGAATAATTTTTTCTTTTAAAAGTTTCGACAATTATTGTATGTACTATTATATATTATTATATGGTAATTAACGGATTACACATTAAATATATAATCTAGGCTTAGTAGACCAAAGGTTTCTAAGGAACCAATTTTTGCTAGGTTATAAATAACTATTAAAAGTGAATTTCACTTTTTTTTTGGGATACAATTCCTGAGTAAATGTGGTATTATTATACATCCCTTTTTTAAGTTTTCAGTGAAAAGTTTTTATTATGGAGCTCATTTGTTAATATTACTTTGACAAACCATTTGAAATGTTTTAAGGTCTCTAGAGTTGAATACTACAATTTTTAAGTTTCCATGATAGTTAATATGAGTGGACAAATTGGGTAACTGAATTTTAAATCAGTGAATAAGTCATATACAAATTCTTAGATTGGTGTTTAAAAAACTCACTGGGCAACGGATAATTAGTGATATATATATATATATATATATATATATATATATATATATATATATATATATATATATATATATATATATATATATATATATATATATATATATATATATATATATATATATATATATTTTTAAATCTACCAGTAAAATGTTGTTGCTCGCAAAAATAACTTGAAAATACCCAAAAATGTGTTAAATACCCAAATTTTTCTATAAAAAATTAAAATATTGGATTATTGCTAGCAAAATCAATCCGATATTAAAAAAAAAGCTTATAATTTTTGAACTTTTCTTTACCTTTTGTATGTAAATGTATTACTGCCTTGATAGTTACATCTCGATAGTTAGATATATGTGTAAATACAAAATACATAGAAAATCACATCAAATTCAGCATTTTTATTATGTGTACGAGAATTACATTATAATTTTTAATATTCTCATATCTTGGCATTGGTATGAATCGCATATGAATTGGCTAAACTAGTTATAATTAAATTCATGGGGCTGTTCTTCAATGGAAATATTTCTATTGTTTTAAGGATTTAAGTTTCCGTATTTGGTTTTTTGTATTTTGATATTGAATGTTCTGAGACAGTGATAGTGTTGTCTTATTTTTTTCATTTTGTATAAATAAATTAGACAACTTATCTCCAATAAGCTATAACATACCTGAGGAGTATCAATGTTAGCTGGTAGTTTTTTATTTCGTATACGCCAAGTGGGAACCTAAGAATGGCGATGTTATTTTTTAAATACCGCTAGAATTAATTTGGATTTGAAATGGAAGCAGTTATTGTTAGCGATGATAAGAAGAATCGTGCATGGTAACGTTCTGGTTCGATTTGTTTTATCTAAACACTAAATGCCGGGTTATTTTTGCTGTTTAATATTATAAATATGATTTACACTCAATGACTTTTCTGTTATTTTATTATACACGATTTCATTTAAAAATATAGACATTATATTGATAGATGTTATCTGTTGCGTGATTACTATTCTCCAAATTGATAACGTTTTTTAATTATGTAAAAACAAAAACTATTAACTAATATACTTGTTGATGGCTCCGCACCCCTTTGTAGGATTTTCATCGTTTAGTCATCGTTTGGTCATCGTTTAGTAACGGTGGATCTACGCTTCACACTTGGTTATTTTTAGTTCTCTATCTATAGCCAATTAAAATTATCATGAGGAATTACAATATTTCATCGTTTGGTCATTTTCTTGATTTTCTCAAGTTTCAGAATTTTTATTTGTATAGTTTAGATTCTGGTATTTAATGAATTATATTCCAAAAATTTTAAGAAACATTTGAAAATTCAAGCATGAATAAACTATAATTTAAAAAATTGAATTAAATGTAACTACATGTATTTATAACTCATTAAAATAATATACAATGTTGAAATCAACGAGCATTTTGATTTTTACATTTTGTTGCAAACCGATATATATTATTGACAACTATAATCTTATAATACTGTAGATTATGTTAAATGTTATATTAAGTTTATCATATTTCAAAAATTTAATATAAAGTCGATAAATGTCATTAATTAATAAATGTTTAATAATCTTGAATTTTCCCAATATCACAATATATTATAGTATTTTATCAATAGCATATATCAACCAGAGTCTGAACTATACAAATAAATTTAAAAATTTGGGAAAAACAAGCAAAATGACCAAATATGAAATATAGTAATTCATTGTTACACTGAAAATCCTACAAAGGGGTGCTGGATTTGGACACGTTTTTAATGGATTATCACCCGAAAACCAAAAATGACCAAAAACTGAATCCTATCGAGCAATCTTTACCAACATTTACCATAAAGAAAATTAGGAAAATCCGCTAGAGAGGTGCTATAGAGGCGGAGCTCTTGGTAATTGTTTAGTTTAGTCGGTAATGCACAAGGCTAAATTATGAGACAAAACATATAGATGTCAGTATCTACAAATCAATAAAACATACCGATGACTAAATGTATGTTATGTTAGTTTTACACAGATGTCCCTCACAAATGAATTACAGTCTATTTGAATTTTGTTTAAGTTTTTAAGCAATTTTTAAGCAAATTTTATCTTGATCATGGATATTATTTTAGGAGCCAAAGTTAACTGCTGTTATCGTAACTATATCTTTGCTTCATTTTGTATTTTAATAAATAAATTGAAACAATGTAATTCATTTTGATTTTTGAATTCTTAAAACCTATATCTTACTTGTCCTGGGAAATTTTGATTCATTTTCTTTATGCATGTGGCATATTTCCTAATTCGTTTTTAATCCTCTGGACCAAGCCTTATTTTAGCTAGCCGCTATGTTCGGTCTACTTGTTGAAAGAAATTGATCGGGCCCAAATTTCCAACTGCGTACGTAACTATTATTATTCGATTTATTTCCTATAAATTTTATTACTTTTGGAATGAGGATTGCTTTCTTTCTTTTCGGATAGCCTATTGTACGAGTTTTACTTATTGCCTATAATTTTTCTTCACCCTCCGTAAAACGGACTCTATCGATCTAGTATTTCAGATCGAATGTAATTGGAGATAATTTTTAATTAACATATCTTTATGTAATTTTGGTTATATCCTTCTTTTCTGATGGACTATTGTTCGGATTTCTTTAATTTTCTTAACCGTCTGAACAACTGACGATTTGATAAATTGTTATCAAGCATTAATTTAATTTAACTTTTTAATTATCATTGGTACTCTGGTTTTTATTTTTGTTATGAATTTCGGCATTGGCTATATTTTTTGATTTTTGATTTGCTAATTCGTGATCAGATTCACTACTATTAACACGGATAAGGTTTATATTTTTGTTAGCTGAATGTGAAACAGTTGATTAATTTATTGTTTCATTTTTTTGGGTTTAGTAATTGAGTCCGAGTCAGATTTTTTAAGGATTCCATTAAGTTTGCTAGTTTTGTGCTATATGTTCGGTAGTGGTGTTTTGATCTGCATATGTTTCAGTAGTATGTTGAGTTTCTTGTTCGATTATGAAGAAGATTTACTTAGTTAAGAGGAGATGGGGTTTTGGAAATTAATTGAGTTATCTAGAATATTTTATAGGAGTGTCTTTGTTGGTGTATTAGAAGAGGAAGCTATAGTTCGTTTGGTTATGTCCTAATTGGATGCAGTTACTATAACGTTTAATATCGGGTGATATGTACGTTTTGTAATTTTCATTTTCATGATGTAAATGTGTATTTTTGGTGTTGCATAGCACCTGGAGTTTGGTATATGTGATTTTGTTTTAGTTTGCCCAGCTAATAAGTGGAAAATTTACGACATTGGTTTGATGTCTAATGTTAGACGATGTTTAAGTATGGCCCGCAACCATTTTATATGCGGGCAATTTTGATGTGCTCTTGTATGATGGAGAGGACATCGATATATTATTGTCAAGGAGTTTCTTCTATGGATTCAATAAGAATTTTCTGGTATTTTATGAGAATGGTTGAGTGTTTTTTGTTAGAGTGTCTCGATAAGATTATAATTTGGTGTTTGTATTGTATCATTTGTGTTTTGGTGTCAAGAGATGTCATTTTGTATATATTTTTTAATTTTATTTTAAAAAATTCACAACTGTATTTTGTTTGTACTCACCGTCTGAATTCATAGCTGTTAAAAAAAATCCATATTATAATTTTAACACAGGTAATTAGATATATATTTTTTCATTATTATATAATGTTAATAATGTTAATTTATACCATATATACCTTACTTTTTATAAACAAAGATATAAGTGTTAAGTTATATATTTTGCCTATACTATAAGATATATTGTCTAAGAAATGATAAAATTAGTATTTTTTATTTTAATATCTCGGAAAAGTTATCACTGTTTTAAGTTTAATATCTTTGTGCCGCAAAAATGTTTATATTCTTAACCCGTTGCGGTCACACCTCTAAAGAAGTTAACGTAAGGGACACATGGGTTCCAGCACACCTCACACAAAAAAATAGTTCCGATTCGCGTTTATCATTCTCTTTAAGTAATCCATAATTCTTTTTGTTTTATGGAATAAGAAGAAAAAGAAAAAAAATGAAACAACAAAAGGAAAAAAAAACTCTAAAAACGCACAATTTTTATACAAAAATTTGTGTAGATTCTAATTAGTCAAAAAAACCACATTTAAACTCCTCAGAAAAGATGTTTTGAAGAAAAAATAAGAAATTTAATGAATTTTGAAAATGTATATTTATTTTGAAATATGTTTGGTTGGGGTTTACTGGTCACCATGTAACCATTACGTGTTCAAAAGTATGCCTTTAAAAAAGCATTGCCAGTAATATACGCAAAAATTTCTTGCGATGTACAATAAATTGTGTTCACTTAAATATGTGTCTGGTCTTCAACGAATGAGTTGCAATTTTTACATAGGAAGAAAAAATGTAATTTCTACATTGATATAACAAAAAAGTCAGTTGCAGTAAACTGACTTTATATTTTCACGTTTATTACTTCCAATTTTACTTGAGTGACAATGTTCAAGAATAATAGATTTTGATACTATTTAACCCATATTTACGGTATTTAATTGAATAAAACTTTCGTTTTTAATTTATATATTTATACGTTCGTTAATGATTCGTTAAGGAATTGTGGAGCTATACGAGTTTCCTCGAATAAACAATTCTATAACAACGCAGAAAAACAATAGTTCCGAACTCAAAACGTATCCAAAAAGTCTTATTTGCAGATTTTTTGGGCATGTTAAACCATGTCAATAGTAGATAATATAATAATGATTCTCAATTTTTTTTTCTTTTTGTTACAGCTCACTTTTGAGCGAGAAAACTAAATCCGGAAAATTGTCTTAAGTGAAAATTTTATCATTCTAAACGCTCGATTAATCTCAAAGTTATTTGAGCAGGATGCGTTTTGGGCTTATCGAATATCAAATTAATTTTTTTAAACGAAACTCTATACTCTTCATTGCAAATTTCGATTTTATAACAATCAAATTTCTATTTTATTACCCAATTGTCATCCAATTAGTGTTATATTGAAAATTTAATGTCGTAGGTTATTTAGTAGATTAGGTTAGAAGTCATTAAAAATGGCAAAAACTTATAGTTAGATGACCATTGGAAACGGAAAAGTATATTAAAAAAAAATCAAAGGAAAAATAATTTACGGGCGAACTCAATTCGTGAAGTGGAAGGGGCTGAGTATTTACAAGTAATACACGGTTTATCTCGATTTCAAAACTACATGTCCTATGGAAAATAGTAAAAATTGCAAAGTTGTAGGTAATAAACAGATCTACAACTTCTGTATTTACACTTTTTTCACATAACCTCAAAATTACTCGATTGAAAATTAGGGTGCTTTTTCGATATTTATTCAAAATAAGGTGAAAAAATAAATATTTTAAGTCAAGATAATTACAGTGTATTTGGACATAAAAGGAAAATTTTCACCAAATTTTGTGAAAAAAAATTATCTTTGTAAAAGATAGAAATAAAAAGGTTATTTCAATTTTTTACATACATTTTCTGGTTATGTGATAAAAGTGCACGTAAAAAGTAGTAGATTATTATTACCTACGACTTTACCTTTTAAACTTTTTCCATAGGACTTGTAATTTTGACGGAAATCGAGATTAACCGTGTTGTACTTTTAAAAACTCTCCCCCTTCTACTTCCCGACCACATATCTCCCGTAAATTATTTTTTCTTTAATTTTTGTTATACTCTCTTCCGTTTCGGATGGGTTTCATCCAGCTATAATCTACTTTGTTCCAAAAATTATCTACCCTGGTCTATAGAAGCTATAAGCAAGAATTCCATCGCGCAGATTATGGTTTTGATATTAATCTGAGCTCCGGAAACATTCGACGCCAATTTTTATACTACTTCTTTGATATTTTGAATTTTTCGAGTTAAAAGCTATTTTTGATCAATTATGGTTCTCTCAGCTTTATATAATATTTTTAAGTGTTGTGCTCCCATGTGTATTCTTTCTCATAAAACTTTGGGTTTTTTGCAGACTATTTTTCCAACGAAGCAGTTTTCGAAATAAATAACAATCAAGAAAATTGTGGTTTATATAAAATTGCAAGATGCAAAAAGTGTTAATTTTATCTAATATACATAGAACGTTTTTGAACTCTAAAACTATGATTGATTATTGATTATTTCTAAACTATGAAATATTTTCAAGTTCAAAAATCGCCCACAAATAAACCAAATCTCAAACCATTAGAAGACAAACATTGTTTGGATAACAAATATGGCTATAAATATAACTTTTTACGAGCTAAAACCAAAACTTAAAAATCTCCGGTAGAAGCCGGGTAAATCGTATGAAAAAAGTTCGTGGTTTGCGTTTTTTTTAAATCTTACTTATAAACCAAGAATGAAGCCTTTAAGAATGGTAAAAATTGGAAAAAAAATTATAGTAGGATGAAACCCATTGGCGATTTAAGGTCAAAAAGAAGAAGGGGGCGAGTTCTTAAAGGTGAACCACGGTTTATTCCGATTTCCGGAAATATAAAGATCTACAACTTTTGTATTTACACTTTTTTCACAATTTTCCTTTCAATTTTGTTATATTCTCTTCCGTTTCCAATTGGTTTCTCCTACTATAATTTTTTTGGTTAATTCTATGATTTCAAATTATTTTTCATTTTTCTTTTTCTTCATTTTACAGAAAAAATTAATTAAAATATTGGACCAATAATTCATTCAGCAATATCCAGATCATTAGTGTTTAAATCATCTATTTTCAACACAATTTTATTGCGAAATGCGTGTTCGAAGTACCTCTCCATCTTGCTCAAATAGCGTTTTTCTATGTGACTACAACAGATATTTTTTTGATAAAACTTACTTGCATTAAATTGCATGATGACTAAAAATAAAAAACACAGTGAAATATGATTACTTATTATCAGATTGTAACGAATGTTCATTTCGTAGTCATCAAACAATAACAAATTCTTTATGTATAAATGTTGTATTAAATCATTAATAATAAACTCCATTTATTATATTAGCACAATTTATTCTAATCAATAATTTCATACATAATTAAATCATACAGATATTTACATTTCATTCCAACTTCTGTCAATATTTAACACCTAATAATCATCTCTATAATCATAGCCCGGTGGCACGTAGCACAACATCTCCCTCTTTCATAAATCGAGCATTATTATCCGTTTCGGGATGCAACTTGACCGTCAAAGGATTGGGGTTGGATAGTTAATTGTAATAGGTGCATCGTTCTCTTTTTCAAAGGGTTCTTGAAAAGTTTGATCTTTTCCCACCCCCCCTGCTCTCTGTTATCTAGCTTCGTATCTTCTTTGACACCATTTCCAATTGAAAATTCTTCTTCCGGTGCTTTAAAGCGTGTGAGGCTCATATTCTTTCATTGTAATTAGCTTGTATCATATTCCTACGGTATATTTCTTCACCCGCGATTTGATTTTTTGCAGGGATTTGAGGTGTTAATTTTTTCTCTAGTATATAACTGTATCCCTGAGTCGACGGACTGATGTTGAGCTGGGCCGTTGCAAAGATGGTAGTCTTCTTCCTTCATTATTATATTTTTTACGATATTGAACCCGTTTGTGAATGTTTAGGACTGCTGGTTATTAATTCAAAATTTTATTTTTAAGAAATTTCTTTGAATTTGAAAATAGCATAAACTGACTGCAACCACTCATTATTTCTTTTGAGATTCTGTGTCGAGCCATAATCGCCAACGTTTCTTTAATTACAGTGTCCATAGTGAGGTTAGTGAACTCCACCACCTCTGGGTATCGTGAATATCTATCTATCATAACTCAAAACCACTTTTCTTTGGCCTATAAGAGGTTAACTGCAGCTTTTTCCCAAGGAATGATGGGAAAATCAAAATGAAAGTCAAAGCAGCTTGGCGGTAGCTTTAGAGATTCGTGGCCACCAATCTGCGTTCTTAGCTCAAGAATGACATTTCGTGATACCCATATGTCCAGTATGGGGAGCTTTTAAAACCATATGCCATGAAGCAAGTGGTACTACACTTCTATTTTTAATTAGAAGGAGATCGTGGTGGAGCGAAGAGGATGCGTGTTTGTCGTATTAAGGAATCATTTCCTGTGCCTCGTTTTAGTAATTGCAGTCGCTCTACTGCTTCTCTTCCCAGAACTGGACGTTGGAGTCCCTCAATGTAGAACACTTTTTTTGATATATATTTATTACTATAAGACAATCGTTTAGTTTTTACGCCTCTCCATTTAGGTTTTGAACCGTCATCTGTAGTTAGTAGTTGGTCGCTCCTTTTGAGTGGTTATTTTTTCAAATACAATGTCGCCGGCAAGGCCGTTACATCACTTCCTGTATCGATTTTGAATTTTATTACTTTTCCCGAATCCATACAAATTGATGCCGTCTAGTCACTTTGACTCTGGCTTATAGTTTTTTGCTTATATACTTTTGTGTGTTATTTTTCTCAATTTTCGCGCGAATCTTTTGGCAAGCTCGAGCGAAACAGCCCTTGGTGTTGCAATTAAACAATCTGCATTTCTGGCTGGACATTTATTCTTTTCATACAATGGAGATAGCATTGACACGATCTATGTTGCTAGAGGAGGCTAAACTTTGTGTTTGTTGTTGCTTTTTAACATCTTCAGTTTGTTTAGCCATTTTAATTGCAGTGCCTAAGGTCTCATCCAATTGCATACGTTCAATTAATTATTGTCCATAATTCCCACAACAATTCTGTCGCTTAGTAGTTCATTTTAAAATTTATATACATACATTTGTCTGCAAGATTTGTCTGAAAATCCGTTTCTGTTTCACCTATCTTTTGAATTCTATTGTTAAACTTCGCACATTCGAAAATCACATTACTTTTCGGTCCGAAATAGTTACCCAACTTATTCAGAGTTATATCAAATTTTGTCTTATCGGCATCCGATAAGTTAAATTGTGCCAATATATCATCTGCTTTGTCATCCATTAAATTCCATTTTGGCCATTCCTATGGGTTACCAAAGTCAAAAGGTTCTGGTGATGCATTGTTTCAAATTTTCCCATTGTAATGGTTTATTTTTTTCCATTCATAGGATTTTTTAAAAGTTTGAATTCACGTTTCATTCACCTATAAAGTTATTTTTATATCATAGACACTAACAACCCAAACTCCATCCACCAAACATAGTCCGGTGACATCACCGTACCAGAGTACGGCTGCACGTACCACAACAATAAATATAATACATAAACCTAGTTATATTCAAAATAAATGTTATTGGAGTTCTTTCAAGAGTGTACGAAATTAAAAAATAGGTATATGTAGGTACATTAAATTTTATAAAAAAAGTTCTGCCTAATAATCAATTTTTTAAAATAACGCCAACATTAGTTTGTTCTATAGATCAAAGTCAAAATGTATGGTTTAATTACATTTTCGATAGAGAAGTTGTATATCTTTATATAGATACTTAACAACAGTTTTCATTCCCTTAATTTTTAAAGTTGAGATTCATATTCTTAGTCGATTCTCATTTCAAAGTTCGTCTTAAGGATATTTTTAATTTGACATTTCGATTCACAGTCGAATAATACACTTTATCAAGCAAGATTTATTAAATTCAAATAGTATTCACAATCGGTTCTTAACGAGGTATGTCATATTGATAGAGATCTCAATAATAAACACATTATTTTCGCTGACAAATAACTCAAAAAACGCTCATATTCAAATGTAATGAAATTTGGTATGTACAAAATAAAAATTGATTTATTATTTAGAAATGTTTTTTCGCAAAAAACTCTTCGAGTTGCCCTCCGTTTTATTTTTGTGATTGTACATAGCAAATTTCATAAGATTTTTTTGAGGTAATAAAAACATAAATAATTTTATGTTTTTAAATAAATATTTAAAAAAATAATTTACAATATTTTAGTTTAAAACTTTTGTAGCAGATGTCGTAACATATTTTAATTTTAGATTTTCAATCGTTTCCTATTATGTACAGACTAAGGTAATTGTTTAAATCTTTTTATAGTATCAATTTTTTCACGTACTATATAATATACATTCCATCGTTTATATTTAAAATTATTATAATAATACACAAGCAAGATAAATTAAAAAATTTGAATAACTGGGAATTGAAGGGGTGGTAAATGAAAAATAATTAAAGTTAAATAATTTATTTTCTATAATTTTTATTTGCTTTAAGGTAATAAATTTTATTTAGTAATTGGCGTTTGTGAACAATCAAATTAAATTTTTTTTGTCATAAAATCAATTTGTGTATTTAAATATTTTTCATATAAACTTATAATAATATGGTATTGTGGAAATTTTAATAATTTTGTGGAAATTGGTTACATTTGTGAATTTTTTAAGGTGAAAAAGTGTGGTCATTTAAAAAAGTTCTTTCTTTAATAACACATTTTTTTTCACTTTTCCATTTTCTAGCAAATTTTGCAGCTGTTTGCTTTATAAAATTATGTAAATTATATAGTGTTTTCCGTTAACAAACTATTTGTACAGGGTTCACACTTGATTTGGTTTATTAACGTACGAATTTCAAAACCAGCTATGTACTTCGTCATTTGTTTATCCAATGTTATGCGAATACGAAACTGCTGATGAACTTGCATTTTCAGAACATTTCTCTATTTTCTTTGTGTCGCTATTTTGGTAGCTCTCTCATAGGTGGAGTCAAATGGCATTAAAAGGGCAGCTATAGTATCTGACTCACTAAGCTCTCTATCACTGCTTAAACAAAAATCTATTTCTTCAAAAACTACTTTGCTCATAGTATTGATTAAAACCACCATACTTAAACTAATTCAAGATCGTTTCTGCGTTTCCTTTGTTTGGTGTCCATCACACATTGGTATACGTGGAAACGAGTTTGTCGATATGTTGGCTAGGGACGCAGTACAAAATGGTACCGAGGATACATCACCTCCACCAATACAAGATCTTTGGTCACATTGCAAAAGATCTATGTTACAAAAATGGAATGAAATATGGATTACATTGACAAAAGGTCGCTAATTATACGAACTTCAACCTAATCCATCTCTCCAAACATGGTTCTACAATTGGAATGTGGACAGGAAACAAATATCAATTATAAGCCGCATCAGAACGGGACACAACTGTCTACCAGCATATCTACAACGTATACATGTTGTACCCGATTCTAAATGCAAATGTGGCTACCAATTATGTGATATAAATCACATCACCTTTGCCTGCCCACTCCTCAATCAGCATAGACCTATGTTTCTAAATTCCCTAGCTCGTATGGGTGTTTTTGGTCCTAACAATATTCCTCATACATATCTCTTAATACAAAAATCCTTTCTAGTTTTTGCACCTTTCTTAACAAATCCAAAATCATTATTTAAATTTAATTTGCTTACATCAAATTATTCTCCATTTGATTCTTTATTTTTCTCTACTATAAAATTATACGTAAACTCTATTGTTAACCTAATGTGCATTAATAATACAAATTTTGTAATTTTTTTTATTTTTTAAATATTTTTTTTTTGTTATTATCTTATGTAAGAATTCTTTTAATTTTAATTTATTTATGTAATGTATAAATATTATGTATATTGATATGTTAACTTTATTTGGTTAATGGCTATATGGCTAATTAGCTAAAGCCAGTTTTAATAAATTTAAAAAAAAAAAAAAAATTGCATTATATATGCCATACACACCTGAAGATACACCTGTAAAAATTTTTTTAAAGAATTTACGGTAGACATGTCTAACCAGACTGATTTTGATTGATTAACCGGTTATACATGAATCTCCAATGTCTGAAATTACATCATTTTTAAGATTTACTAAACACTTCTTCACAACATCTGAAATTATACCATTCTTTAGATTTAAAACAGTTTGACTTGATTTAAAGCTACAGGTTTATGATACTCCTCGTAAACAAAATTAAAGTATGCAGTAAGAAAATGTAAAAACCTATGAAAGAGATAGTTAAAAAGTCAAAAGATTGCCGGAAACTAAAAAGCGTAATAAAAAAATTAAAGATTTGAAAAATGTATTGTAAAAAGGTGGAGTGTAGTTGTCAAGAAAAAAATAATAAGGTCCAAAAAAGATTTAATTGCAGTATGCAGCATTAGGCATGGTTTAAAGGTTTATAATAAAAATATTTAGATATAGGGGTTCATTTGAAAAAAAAAAAAATTGAATTTAATAATAGGCAAACTCCAATTAGCAAAAACACAAATTTATTCTTCGAAGTAATTTAAGTAATGTATATTAAAAAATATTTAACTCTTGTTTTTGTTTGATTGAATACACCTAATTTTTTTTTTCTATTTATTATTATTATACCGATTATCCACAGGTGTTATTGATATAAAGGAATGTACTCCTAGCAAGGTGTTGACTTAAATTACATGTAATATTCAATTTTCTTGCCAAAATAACTAAAAAAAATACTTATCCCAATGTTTTGCAATTTGATATGCACAGTATTGTCATGAAAACCGAGGTCTACACGAAGATTTTTTCTTGAAATAATTTGTAAGGTAAAAATCAACATTTTGTATTTATATTTAAAAATGTTTTTGAGAAAATGATAATTGTTGCTCTTTTTCGGATTCGAATAACCCAAACTAAACCTTACACAGTCTGGAGTGTCATAATTATTGTAATTCTACAAATGTCATTCTACACCTGGACGTTTTCTACTAATCGTAATCGTCCTATTCCTTGCGCCTATCGTATTTTTAGGACACCATATTTCGAAATGTAGATTACGTAAGTATAATAATTATCGTATGCCTGCGACAAATTTTGAAATACCGATTTCTACATTAAAACAATCGTTTTCGTCAATTAATGCTACAAATAATCTTCCAAAAACTAAATAGTTACCTATACTTTCGTAATTCAATTTTTCAAAGTAATTTCAAAATACCGAAATTTTAATGATGTTATGAATCTATTAAAGCTTACTTACCAGGTTCATTCACTTTAATGTAACATGCCTTGTAATCTCCACTTTAAAATAAACGAATTTAGTTCAAAATTTTAAAACACAGATTCGAGTTTGTATTATGTTATCAAAGGCTTTACTACTTGACCGGCATCCGGTATTATTATAGATTTTTTAATTTTAAAAGTTAAATTAAATTCTAAGCATAGCATTGCAATTTTCTTTTCAAATTCTAAAGAGCATTGTAATTCTATTTCGGTTATTTTGGAATGTAAAGAGTTTACCTATACTAAAATTTGTTACCTTTTTATCTGCTCGAGGTTTGGATGTCTCCCAATCTAAGAATATGAATGTTGTAAAGTGCAAATAACCGATAAAACAACAAATTTAGTGCAAAAAATTTCTTTAAAGTTTTTTGAAAGTTCAAAAATGCTTTTAAAGATTTTTCATGAATAACAAGTACACCTCACAGTTTATGTAAAAATGTGTAAGAATAAAGAATATAGTTTAAAAAACCAAGGAGAAAGTGTTTTTTTTTTTCATTCCTGCAACTAGCTGATTAACCGAATTATAATAGTACATTGAATGTAATATTTTAGTCTGAAAAATAGAATTAACCACATTTAACGTTGAATAAAATAATTGAAACAAACAATTGATCGTAAAATTTATCAGACCTTGATTAAAATAGCTACATACAAATACCTTCAAATGAGTTAATTTTGGAATTGCTAGCTCGAAAAAGAACGAAGGTATAATAAAAATAAATACACAAATTTTGAGTGAAACTTTTAAGAATGTGTTTGTGGCGAAAAAAAAAAAACTTACATGCGTTACTTAAAATTTTAATTGTTAGAGTTAAGAACGCCATTCTTAAAAAACTCTTTTTTTCACTTACACTATGATGACGTTAATTATTAGTTTTGATAAAGGAGATCCAATTACGAAAAAGTGGTGTGGTCTATATTTTCTGACTACTAATATTGAGGTGTCAACATGTGTGATATCCACTACAACAATGGAACAGTAGACCTATATTGCCAGTTAAATATACTTTATGATAACCTAAATTATACTAGCTGGATTATTAAAATAAGGATGTTTTAATAATTAATTAAGCTGGTTTTTATATTCATCATATGTTTACTTTTATATTTTTAGTTAAACATGCATAATATTCAAGATAAACAATTTTTTTTAATAGTAAACATTTCAATTACAAATAACAAACTGGATAATAATAACCCAATAATTAAAAGTATAAACACACTTTGCAAATGTTCAAATGATAGTGTAACAAGTTGCGTAGAATAGTTTTCAAAGGATCCATTTGATTTGGCATAGTTCATAACCACATTGACTTCACGATCTATTAATCCACTTTCATGCATTTGAAACAATAATGTATTCACTTTTTCTAAAATTGGTAAGCCTTTACGAAATACCATTGATAATGTAGTTGTTATTATTGGTTCTTCAAAAATATATACATTTTTTTGTTTTTCATCTAAATTCCATAAGCCAGATAGGAAATTTATCTGTTTTTTACCCATTAATGTAGCTATTTTTCTGCCATATGCAGTGTTATTAAAGCATTTTTCATTATGATTACAACTTATCGAATTTTCCATAATTGTTTTGTATTGGGAAGCATCAAAATCTTTTAAGTAATGTTTAGTTATATCGGATAAAAGATATTTAAAATTTGAGTTAATCATTTCAGACGTTGTTTTAATTTGCGGCTCATAAATTGGTAAAGTAAAAACTTTTATTAGAATTGAATCAAATGATGCTGTCAGAATAAAACTATAAATTACGAAAGATGCGAATAAAAGTTGAATACTAACTGATTTCGTGGTGGGGTTGAATGTCGATGGGTTTCTAATAAGTAGGCCCCATAGAAATAAAATAGTTTTAGATGTACTTTCTTTATTTTCGATATTATTCAGTCCAATAAATAAAATTGATACACAGAGTAAAGTTAAAATGATGGCGTACCAAACCCAAGGTGTAAATAAATACCTTAATACTTCACTCTTCGGTATGGTTTTCGATTTGGGTACCACCCAATACAATGCCTCACATAAATAATTACTAAAAGTACAATCAAAATCCTCACATACATCTTTTTGTAGTACCGATCCTCCATACATGATATCAGCTCCATCTAATAAATACGAAACACTTCCAACATAATTACCATTCCCTGATTTAAAACCCCATAAATCATGTTTATTTTGAATATATTTTGTTCTAATATTCAAATGCTTTTCAATAATATTCATTATATTATACTCAATTCCATATTTTTTGTTACCATTTTCTGCATAATAAGGAATTAAAGTAACAGGAATTATTGAAAAAACTGTAAAATTAAAATTACTAAAATATTTTTTTGGAATTATTTTCTCTTCCATTATTGTTTTGTTATGAAATATTCTCATTGTTAAATCAATTGAAGCGTTAGAATTTCGATAAATTTCACTCAAATCATTAATTGCCCAAGAATAAACATTTAAAGAGATATTGTCAATAATCACACAAATTATAAATAGATTGATAAAATGTTTTTTAAATAATTTTGAAACATTTAATTTATTTTCAATTTCATTTTTTGTTATAAATATAAATTTAGCTCTTGGATTCCATGATGAACTGTTTATAACAATATACAAATTATGTTGTAATTCTTGAAATGTTTCAAAATATAATAAATAATTATTTGGGCGAAGATTATATCCACTTTTTATATTATTAAATATGATTATTGCACGGTTTTTAAATGGTACATTAATTGTTTCCATATAAAATGAATTTACAAATGTTAAATCAATTGGATTAATTATATATTCGATAATGTTTACAAGTTCATTCAAAATTAAATATTTTTCATTATTATTTACTGAGATATCAATTAATGAATTATTTGAATATATAATCGCGTGGAAAATAAGGGGTATAAAAATGAATATAGTAAGTTTCATCGTATTCAATTAATATTTTGATTATGGTTAAAAAATTGGTGACATAAGCAGACCAAAATGCATGCAAAATAGTTCTTTTTAAAACGAAAATTTTATTTTCATCGTTTTTATAGAATATTACGCTATTAATAATTTAATTTTAATAATAAATAAAATTAATTTTATTTATTTATTTTATTAGTTTTTTTGTTTTTTACAGATACTTGAGTATTGCATCCACGTCTATTTTTTATTAACTCAAAACTTGTATTACTAATGAACAGTTTTTTGTTTGTGATATAACAACACTAAAAGTAAAAAAACACTCCTTAAAAATGCAATTTTTATTAAATATCAAGATGATAGCTATTTTAAATATACACAATACAATAAATGAAAATGATAAATTAAATACGTCAATTGGATAATGTAAAAGTTAACAAGAATAAACTAAAATAAAAAAGAAAGTTATCAGAAGAAAGAAATATGCATTTAATTTCACACCTAATCTTTATTGCAATTAATTTTCCTTTAGTTTGTTTGTCAAAGACATTACAAGCTATAAATTTTTGAGGTGGGCGAATGATATTATAATGATCTTACACGAGAATGGGGTAATGGCAGTCAGTGCACAATGGTCAGCACTACTAACTTTTTTCAAAACGAAAACGTTAGTAGTGCTGGAGTACGTAACAGTCATATTACACTATTTAACTTTCCGGAAAATGTCCGTTCAGTGGTGTATTTTTTATGGTGATTTCAGGCCAATCAATTTTCGATTTTATTGAAAGTTTATATGAAGTTGATAATAGAATGGTGGTTCAGCAGGCGCACCTAAGGTGGAGGCATAATAACACATATTTCAGGTCGCTTGAAATTAATAATAGAGATAGTTTAATGTAGTTAATAAAAAAATAGCAGAATATTTACAGGTGGAATAATTACCAGCTGAATATAACATGTGATTATATGGCTAAGTAGATTTGTGTCCTGCCCGTCAACCTTTTGCTTTCTTTCATAACTGTGTATGACTGCTAATAAACATTGAATTCCAACATGAATTAATCGACTTGAAATAATTATTTCATTTGCAACGCAACCGTACTTAAATATGGCTTGACTCACTAGGATTTGATTGCATTTCATACTTAGATATTTTTAATTTATTTACAGATATATTTATTTATCATTATAATTATATTAGTTTCATCTTGTTAAATTTATTTACTATGTAAATAAATTGCCATTTCGGGTTTGGTTGTATATAGGGTAAGCTCAGATATATGTATATGATTTGTTTTTGAATTAATTTAGAAATAGAAGATGGGCCACCATGCATTAAACATGAGTTTAAAATCTTGAAAAGTTAAAATATTTTCTATACTCATTAGGATTTTATAGCATTTCCGCTTTTTAGGAAAATTTCCAAAAATACCATTCATTCATCCATAATTTTTTTTTTTTTTTAATATGAATGTTTTTTTTTAAGATATGGAAATTTTAATACATCTTCTGGTTCCATTATTAGAATAAATTATTTTTCAATGAATAACTATATAATCAACTTTGATGTACGATATACAATACAAGAAATATTATTTGCAAATGAGTCATGTATTTTTTTGAAAATAACAAAATAAAAATCAGATAAGTTTGAACCATATTACAATAGATAATTAACAAAACACCTATTTACGTCTGTTCGATGTGCGCTGAGATAAACGCAAGTTTTATAAACTCAAGTGTGGCTGCATGCATTTTATAGTGTAAAATTTTATAGTGTGAACAGACGTCGAACGGACATTTGTTTCATCGCACGTTAGTAAAATAAACATTAGTATGGCAGAGCGCTTAAACGTTAATTATGGATTTTATAATTATTTTAGTTTAATATTATTGTTATACAATACTTGAACAAAAAAAATAATAATAATAATAATAAATAATAAATAAAAAAAAATTAAAAAATACTTGTTTAGGATTTGATCACGGACGAATGTAGAATTTCGGTAAAAATTGGTTTTTCACAAGCAAAACGGTAAATTGTATTATAAAATTACCTCTTACAAAAGTTTTAGATAATTAAATTCTCTATAAAAAATGTACCAATACTTTTTTTTCTTTGAGCCACGGTTTCTAAAATAAAACAAACCAAAGAGGTGTAAAAGTTGTAATCGTCAAAATATACATTATTAAGTTTATACATCCTTGAATCGATAATATAAGTTAAAATTTTTTTAATCAGTATACATAAGTATAAATATGAGAATATCAGGTAAAATGAAATCAAGTACCTTAACTAAAAAAAAGAAGACCGATTCAGAATTATAGAAGCAGCAGCAGCTATGATTCGGCACGATATCCAAGCCACAGTGTTTTATAATTCTAACTACCCTCCACCAGGTCCGTATGTTTGAAGATTTAAACAATGAAATTCCTTAGTCGTTAACATATTTTACGGAACGAGTGATTTTAAAGAATAAACGATCGAATTTAGATCATTTTAAATTAATATGAATAATTATTTGTAATAGTATTATGAATGCTGTCTTATGAGTCCAAATTACAATAAGGCCTGGCTAAAAAAACGGTTGACCCAAAAGGCCATCCCTGCAACTTCCCGCTTAATTAGTACCTAAGTACAGAAAATTTAACATATTACAAGGTTTTTGAGCACTACGAGTTCAAAAGTCTCATGCGAGTTTGATTAAACACTATAACTTTTGAATAGATGAACCGATTTTCACGTTCTTGACAGCGATCGACGTGGTTTAATAATTATTCTCTTTCATCAAAAACGATCTAAAAGAAATGTCGATGTTATGTAAAAAAAAAAAAACCGTTTTTTCAATCAGGATATCTCGTTCAAGAACGAATCATCGTATTTTAATCGGATCGATAGACGTGGTTTATCAAGGTTAAGAGATGAATAGTTTTTGAAGTTGATCGATAGAGCCGTTTAAAAGTTACCTTTTACCAAAAAAACACCTTTTTAATTTTTTTCCTACTTTTATTGAGATTTCTCAAAACCTACTACTCCGAATCGATCCAAAATGTTTTCAAAATCTAAGTTTGGTCAAGTCCTTTCGAATGACACCTACCTATCGAGCCGTTAAAAGTTATGAGCGGTTCACATACACACACACACACACATACAGACAGACAGACATAGTGACAACATAGCAGGGATAGTCAGGGAAGCTTCCTGTAACCTGAAAACGTCGAGATCTGATGAAAACTCGATTTTGCAAAACGGGATAAAACCAATAACTTCCCGATTTTTGAAAATCTTAGATTTTCTTAACGGGAATAAAGCAATAAACCTATTATATAATGAATTCACTTTTTAAGAAAATGAGATATATCGTTCGCTATTTAAGAGGATCGTATGAATTTATCCATTATTATATCCCAATTCACAAACAAAAGATTAAAATCATATCGTGAACCGTTGTGGAATATTACTGCTAAACAATTTGGTAGAGTATAATTTATATTGCAGCTATTATGAGCAGCACCTAGAAACTTTGCCGTAACAGTGATCCTTAACCTTTCTCCTTATTTTTCACAAATATGACAAAATGTTGATGAGCCAAACATTCTCTTTTCTGAGACAGATTTTTTAATAGTTAAATCAATTATTTCAATTTCCTCTGAATGAGAATAATACGAATTCTTTTGTGAATCATAAGAACAGATAATATTCATACAGTATATGGTTGATGATTCTAGAAATATGATGTGTTATTGTTTGGATTATTAAAATCTTCCGAGGGTTTGAGGGTAAAACACCCAAACTCACTATGCATGAATAAGTTTGGCGGTTCGATAAGAGAGGGCGTATTGCTTTGTTAGAAGACCCGGTTCACAGAAGAAGAAAATTATTTTATATCAGGACAATGCACTATGCCACAAGAGTATTTTGACATTAGCTTAAATATATTAATTAAAGTTTGAATTGTTAGAGCATCCACCGTATTTACCAGATTGGGCCCCCCAGCGACATCAACCTGTTTCCATACGTAAAAAAATGGATGCGTGAAAAGCGTTTTTCATCAAATGGTGAGGTCAAAACAGCTGTAGAAGCATCTTTTGCAACCCTTCCAGAGTCCCACTTCAGGGATTAAATTCATAAATTGGATGTAGAAGTGTGTAGATGTTCAAAGAGACTTTACTGAATAGATTAAAGCGTTTATTTTTATAATCTTTAAAAAGATACATTTTAAAATATACATGGATAAAAATAAATAGTCGCATCAAGTGTAGCAATTAAAAAAAAACATAGAAATTAAAATTTGAAAAAACAAAGAAAATACATTATGGACTACACATTTAAAAAACAATAAAATAAAATATATATAGAAAAACAGAAAAATAAGTGTCATATATCACAGTAGAAAACATTAATATTTTAATATCACATAAGAATCACAAAATTGGCACTGCACACATAAATTGATCTATCACAGATGGTGGGGGGAGGGTGGCTCATATGTGCGGGCCACCATGTACCATTGTTCTTGGTTATGAGGGCTGATCATGATACTGCCTCTGTCCGGTAAGGTGCTCTATGTAGATGTCACGTGACCATCGGATCGTATCTGATGCCATCAGTCTGGACATGGTCTGCGCATATTTGTTAGCGATTCCCAAAGACTTTGCAACCCGGTAGTTCTGTGTTAGCTAGGCTCCGAGCGAACCAACGACAAATGCATCCAGTGAGACCCTATAGCCCTTCGAGGATAACTCAGCAGCAAGTGGTTTATCCCTACTATTATAAATGTGAATGTAAGTTTGTTTGTTACACTTTCACGCGAAAACTACTTAACTGATCATCGTGAAACTTTATACACATATTCTTGGAGATATTAGAAATAACATATGATTAATTTTATTGAAAAAATTTATTTTTAACGAAAGAAAAAAAAAATTGGTTCTCAAAAAATAGCTACTTTAACGCCATCTACCATTTCGATAATGAAGTTCCACCCATGAGTACTATATTACTGTTGCACTGTATTACCGACGGTCACGTCAATATCCAATCCAATTGACTATAGTTTTAGCTGTTTGTAATCTTGCTGAATTTATTGTTATTTTTTTCTGTTATTATATGCAGTATAAAACTATTTGAATTTTTGAGGTTCAAAATCTAGCTATGCGAGCGAAGCCGCGGGTGAAAGCTAGTATTTTTATAGTTTTTGCTGCCGAGCAACCTCTAAGGCGTCTGGGGCACCCTCAAATGGAATGCATACATCGATGATTTTTACCTCCTTACTAGCCTCATCCAGAACCACCAGATCAGGACGAAGCGTACTGCGTACGCCGGGTACTTGCCTATTGATGTTTAAGACAGTACCCGGGGGGAGCCGCGCTTCGCGAGCAAGACGATCTTGAACGTCATTGTGTCGACGTTGCCACGCTGCCGCATGGATAGTACAATGGTTCAGTACGTGCGGCAATGTTTCATTGACATAACCGCAACGTCGACACCGTTTATCACCGTTACCGAATCGACGTACACCATTAAGTGGGACAACGCAGAGCCGGGCACGGTGGATAAATCGGTAGTCACAGAACCGAGTGTACCAACCCATTCAACATGAAGTGGTTGCTCGATTCTTTTTGTGATGTACATGAGTACGCCTTTCCCTGATCTGGTTTTCCAGATCTAGCAAGGTAGCTTGCTCGAAGTGCTGAACGTAGCATTCGAACCACCATAGATCACGCCATCTCCGGGATAATTATGCGCTCTGGAGTTTGCCCAGGCCGATTGATGACAACGGACAGGTCACGTTTTTCGATACACCAACGGAAACTCACACCGATTTTGTTGTTCAGACGGCGGCACGCATTTCTAGCCTGTAAATGTAGTTCAAACCATAAAATTGTGTTTTTCTTATCGAACCGTAAAACTTCATAAACAATCGTAAATGACATAACGTAATGGCAATTTGTTTGTATTAATTTAAAATTTTAATTTTGAATTTTTTTGAATTTGATTCGTTATTAGTTTTTTTAGAAGACCGATTTTTAATAAGACAATAGTTGAACTCAGTTTCATCATTAATCTTGAGTAAATTTGTGTGTTTTTTCTCTTTTTGGTTTTGTAAATATAAAAATCCATGTTGCAGATCGGAATCTGATACACCATAAACATTTACCGTTGTTGTTTTTTCTATTTTCAGAATATCCTTAAGTTTAACCGGAAATTCAATCCTTATAAATTATATAATTCCTTAAAGTTATGAGCAAATTTTGATACTCTATTACAAGGTAAACGAGTTTCTACAGGGTAAAAGTATGCAAAAATACAATAAGCAAAATATAATTCATCTCTATTTTGAACGTTGATACTCTAGCTCTTTTAAATGTTTTGTAGTAGAGGCATATATGTTCCACGTTTCATTGGATCAAATTTTGTTATATGCTTTTTTAAATTATAAAATGCATCTATTTCCGAGAAAAACCTTATTTTGAGTATATGCATTAATAAATAATCCATAATTTTTTAAAAAACTAAATTAGTTTTTAAATAATTTTAAAGAATGTAGCAATGCCTTTAACGTTTTCGTTATTTGGAAACCTATCGGCACAAATACGTTTCTTAAAAGTAGAGATTTCTATATACTTACTTTTGATTTAAAGAAAGGTGTATTTAATGCCAGATGAATCAGCATGAAACTCGTTTGAAAGTTGATGTGAAGATGGTAAGCCTTCTCCACCATGTATCAAAAATAATTCCAGATGATTTTGATGGTAGAGATGGATTAAAAATAAAATGTTCGAACTCAGGAGGATGAATGCAAGAGTGATGAAATTGGTAAAAAAAACATACATTAGAAAAATTTAAAAAATTTATAACATGTTCTTACCTGCGTCCTCACGAAAAAAATCATTTACTTACTCGTCGTCGTCTAAGGTTTGATCAATTACTGGACCATATTTGATTTACTAATGTTTTAATTATTATAAGGTTATTGTGAGATTAACTTGATGATTCCAAATGTTGAGTGTTAGTAGAATTTAAGTATGAATCCAATTCAAGTGAGTTTAAATAAGAATTTAATTCTGCAAATTAAATTCTTCGGAGGAAAATCATTGATGAGAAATTGTAAATCTAGATTGAAATAACTATCTGGATCCAAAGGTAAGTTATTTTCTAGATTAAGATAAAAATTATGTGACGTACATTGCCACTTTACTTAATCCTACTATTATCTTATCTTATATATTTAAATGAGCAATTCTTGTATATATATATGTAAAGAAAGTTGACTTTCTTCATTTGAATCGCGCGCGCCTCTCTATCAATTCACCAGATTTGACAGTTCATTATTATTCAACATAATATTGAAAAGTTGCAATAAACTATATTTAAAGGTTGAATAATAATTATATATTGAATTGATAGATAGATTTTGTTAAGAGTGTTAAATTGAGTGTGTAAATTAAAGAATTGATAATAATAAACTGTAATTGTCGTTTCTTTATTTTACAGGTAAATTTTGTAATTATTGTAAATAGCTTGTAAATAGTAATGAATTAAAACTTTATTTTACAGAGAAACTAATTCGTTTATTATTATTAATCAAATATTAACACCCTTATAAAACGACAATTTTGGTAAACATGAAGCTGCAGTTTACTTTTAAAGTCGTAGCTGCTCCAAAAGATGATAAGACCAACGTGATAGTTATAACCTCAATCATGACAGAGGATGGAAAAATGTATGTGTTACCAGAGGATATTATGCATATTGGTGTACATAAGGAGCTACAAAAAGTAAATACATATAATAAAGTGAAAGCAAGTTTGAAAAGAAGACATGATAAAATAAGTGCATGGTTTATATTGACAGAGGATCTTGAAAAAACATATATAGATGAAGCAGTAAATTTAGAGCTTGAAGATAGAATTCTACAAGAAGTAGATATAATAAAAAAACAGTGATATCGAAAAAACAGAATTAACTAAAATTTTAGAAAAATTAGTAGGAGCCTCACAGAAAAAAGGAGAAGAAACAAATTTAAAACATATTGCAGGTAAGCTGATCGTAGAAAAGTTTAATGGCAAAACTTTAAATGCCCTACAATGGATCAATACATTTGAAAAAGAATGTACAAGATTACAGGTAGATAAAGAAGAATATAAGATTGAAATATTAAGATTTTTTCTGGATGATATAAGCCGAAACTGGTACAATGCAATGATGTTGAAAGAAACATAAAATCAGTGGGATACATGGAAAAAAGAATTCGTAGAGGTTTTTGGAAATAAAGGATGGAATAACAGAGCGTATGCTCATTATTATAAATACAAAGAAGGTTCACTATAAGAGTATGCCATCAAAAAAGAAAAACTATTATTGGAAATTAACAAAAATATGGACATGGATACTATTATAGATAGAATTGGATTTGGTCTACCAGAGAATATTAGAGAAAAAATAGATAGAGAAAATTTAAAAAATATAACAGATTTATTTAATGAATTAAAAAAACATGAAGGAAAAGTAGGTAAAAAAAGTATTTTCAAAGCAAAAGACTCTAAACAAAATTGGAAAAATAAAAATGAAGAAAAGAAACCATGTAGAACATGCGAAAACTTAAACAAAGGGGCAAGATACCACCCAGAAGATAGATGTTGGTTTAAAACAAAACCAAATGAAACCAAACAGCAACCAAATATAATAGGTAATAATGCGGTTATAGAAGTGGATTTACAAAATGAATCAAAAAACGAATAATCACACCATTGATAAAAGTAAAAATGACACTAGACGATAAACTGAATATAGATGGAATTTACGATCCAGGATCACAGATATCAATAATAAATTCAAAACTTATTAAAATAAGAGAAAATAAAGAAGATAAAAATAAAGTGTCATTAAAAACAGTCAATGGTGTAACACAAACAAATGGATTAGTAACAATAAAAATTAAAATATTTGATTTGGAAAAGGAGGTAGATGTATTTATAGTGAAGAATGATAATTTTGAAGATTTTTTAATTGGCTTGGATATGATTAAACTATTTGGATTAACTCAAGATGAGAACTTAAATATTTCTCAAAAATTAATAGAGAACAAAATTCAAACAAAGACAAAAAAAACGAGCTCAATAAAAGTTAAAGTGAATTTTAATGAACATGTCCAAGAGAAAGAATTTGAAGTGAAATTGGACCACTTACAAGAAAAAGAAAAATATAAAATTGAAAAATTAATAGACGAATACAAAATGATTTTTGCAAAAGACAAATATGACGTAGGAACAGTGAAGGATTATGAAGCAATGATAGATCTATCAGTAGATAAATATTGTAGTAAACGACCATACCGATGTACCATTGAAGACAAAAAAGAAATAGAACAGCAAGTAGCAAAATTATTAGAAGAAAATTTAATCGAAGAATCTTACAGTCCTTTTGCGGCACCAGTGACGTTGGCCTTTAAAAAAGATGAAGGGAAAAAATCCCGATTGTGTATCGATTTCAGAGATCTGAACAAGATAGTTATACCACAAGCTCAACCGTTTCCACTCATTGATGATTTAATAGTAAAAGCCAGAAACTGTAAGTTCTTTACAACTTTAGATATTAATTCTGCATTTTGGTCGATTCCACTAAGGATAGAAGATAGAAAAAAAACCGGGTTCGTAACACAAGAAGGCCACTACCAATGGACTTGCTTACCATTTGGCTTAAAAACATCCCCGGCAATATTTCAAAGAATATTATCCAATATACTACGAAAACATAATCTCAAAAATTTTACAGAAAACTATATAGATGACATATTAATATTCTCAGAAACTTTTGAAGACCATATAATACACATAGAACAAGTTTTAAACGCAATTATAAAAGAAGGATTTAGATTGAAATTAAAGAAATGCACATTTGCATCGAAATCAGTAAAATATCTTGGACACTATATCGGGAATAACACAGTACGGCCTATTAAAGATAACTTAATTTCAATACAAAATTTTCCAACCCCCAAAACTATGAAAAACATTAGACAGTTCTTAGGAAAAATTAATTTTTACCGTGAATACATTCCGAGAAGTTCAATAATACTAGATCCGTTACATAGATTATTAAGAAAAAATGTGAAATTTGAATGGTCTGAAGAATGTGAAAAATCATTTACAAAAATAAAAAAATTATTATGCTCTCAACCAGTGCTAGAAATATTTGATAAAGATTTACCTATAAAAATATACACAGATGCCTCACTAGAAGGTATGGGTGCAATATTAAAACAAGTGCAACGAAACGGAAAAGAAAAACCAGTAGCTTATTTTTCAAAAAAACTGAACGAAACACAGAAAAGGAAAAAAGCTATATATTTGGAGTGTCTGGCAATTAAAGAAGCAATAAACTACTGGGAACATTGGTTGATTGGGAGATATTTTGAAATATACTCAGACCATAAACCTTTAGAAAATCTTAATATTAAAAAAAGAACAGACGAAGAACTCGGTGAGTTGACATATTACCTGTCTCAGTATGACTTTAAAATAAAATATTTACCAGGTAAAGATAATCTTGAAGCGGACTGTCTTAGTCGAAATCCGGTATTAGAACCAGTTAAGTCACAAGATATACTAAAGATAGTAAATTTGATAAAAATAGATGAAATAAAAAAGGATCAAAAAGAAAACAATATTTTAAAAAAGATAAAAAGAAAGATAATAGATAATCATGGAATATTTTACAAACAAGGTAAACATAAAAATAAGATAATCTTATCAGAAAAACTAAGCATTAAACTTATAAAAGAAACACATATAGAATGGTGCCATATCGGAATCAGGCAAACATTAAACAAAATATACCCACATTATACAGCGAAAAATTTAATAGAAAATATAAAACGAATATGCAAAAATTGTAACATTTGCATTAAAAATAAATCAAGAGGTCAAATAAAATATGGATTAATGTCACACTTAGGACCAGCAACTAGACCATTTGAAATAATGTCGATTGACACGATTGGTGGTTTTGGTGGCCAAAGGTCAACGAAAAGATACCTCTATCTATTAATCGATCATTTTACAAGATATGCATTTATTCTGACATCGAAAACACAAACAGCAAGTGATTTTATAAAACTAGTCCAAAATATACTAGAAACTGATAAGATAGGTATGATAATCACAGATCAATATCCAGGCATTAATTCAAAAGAATTTAAAAATTTTTTAATAGAACAAGAAGTGAAACTTATATTCACTGCTTTAAATGCGCCTTTTTCCAACGGCCTAAATGAGCGGCTTAACCAGACAATTGTTAATAAAATAAGATGCAGAATTAACGAAACTAAACAAAAGAAAGCTTGGACAACAATAGCAAGAGATTGTATAGATAAGTATAACATCACAGAACATTCAGTTACAGGATTTACACCAAAATACCTACTAGACGGTACAAACACAAGTCTATTACCCGAGGAATTAAAAGAAAATAAAAATGCAGAGGATTGGAAAAAAGATAAAAAATTAGCCTTACAAAATACAATAAAATCTCACGAATATAATAAAAAACTCTTTGATAAAAACAGAAAAGAACACGAATTCAACACAGGAGACCTAGTATACATAGAAAACGGAAACAAACTAAATAGGAAAAAACTAGATGAACTTAGGATTGGACCATTTGAAATAATAAAAAAAATATCAGATTCAATATACAAGATTAAAACTGGAAAAAGAAATGAAGAAACAGGATTATTCCACAAAACAAAATTGATACCAATAGAGGATACAATAGATGATGAAAATTCTTAATATAATTTTCACGGTAGGAGGGGGAGATGTAAAGAAAGTTGACTTTCTTCATTTGAATCGCGCGCGCCTCTCTATCAATTCACCAGATTTGACAGTTCATTATTATTCAACATAATATTGAAAAGTTGCAATAAACTATATTTAAAGGTTGAATAATAATTATATATTGAATTGATAGATAGATTTTGTTAAGAGTGTTAAATTGAGTGTGTAAATTAAAGAACTGATAATAATAAACTGTAATTGTCGTTTCTTTATTTTACAGGTAAATTTTGTAATTATTGTAAATAGCTTGTAAATAGTAATGAATTAAAACTTTATTTTACAGAGAAACTAATTCGTTTATTATTATTAATCAAATATTAACACCCTTATATATATATATATATATATATATATAAAGATATATAGATATATAGATATATAGATATATAGATATATATATATATATATATATATATATATATATATATATATATATAATTGGAATCTCGGAATCGGTTCCAACGATTTTCATGAAATTCATTTCGGGGGCGATAAATCGATCTAGCTAGGAATCATTTTTAGAAAATGTTATTTTATTTGTGTTTTATCGATAATTTTTTATAATGTAATGACATATTTGTTTAATATTTATAGTCATATAGTCATTGGAGTGGCTAAGTGGTAGCGTACCAGGGTCTTACACAGACATCCCGCGTTCGAATCCCGGCTCGATCGTCGAGTAAAATTAATTTTTTTTAAATTTTATTAATTTTAAACCCAACCCAACCCAACAAATCAACACACTAAAGTGAATAATATTTTTCAAATAAGATTTTGTAATTATAATTGTATAACTTTTTATAATGTTATGATATATTTGTTTAATATTTAAAGTCATTGGAGTGGCTAAGTGTTAGCGTGCTGGACTCGTCTTCCGCCTCGACGTAAAATAATTTCCAAAAAACACAATTTATAAAAAAAAAAAAGAAATACCGAGCAAAGCTCGGTCATCCAGATATTAGTAGGATTAAGTATAGTGACAATGTATGCCATATAATTTTTTTCAACTCCATAACCGTCTTAAGGAATATTGCATTGGTAATGGCACACTCTCAATCAGGAATTTGCTATTAAAAATTTTAAAATATAAAGAAATAAAAAAAGTTTATTGTGGTCTTTGTTAGCAAGAACAGGCCTTTATGCGTTGTGACCAATGATAGTCTAGATATATAAACCGATTTAATTTAAAATGCAAGGCTTGAATTTTCGCCTCTCTATCTTTTTCTAATTATATTACAACGCTTCACTAAATACTAACTTTAATTCAGTATCACAAACGCTTGATAAGGAAAATAGTTCAACAACAACAAAACAAGAATACATGTGAAAAATGTTTTAATAAGTAAGCTTTTAGATTGTTTAAAGGATTTAAAAGTTTAAAAATAGGACTTTTTGCATTAATTTATAATAGCACCTTAATTTATAATAGAACCTGATGCTCGGCATGTTGCTGCTGTAGAAGTACAAAAACATATCAAATTTAGTAGTAGTTAGTTTAAATGTTAGTTCTAATTTAGTCTTATAGTCTTTTTTTTTTCTTTTGCTATAATAGAGAATAAGAAATAATAAAATAAGGAATAAGATGAAATAAGACAGTCGTTCGGTCTTCGAGAAATATATAACAGTTCTCTATCCACTACCCATGTTTAAGCTATGACTACAGCATTAGATTTCAATGCACAGTTTGCTCATTGGAATATTTGGAAGTTGTTTGTCATAAAAGATCGCTTCGCTATCAAGTAAACATTTTAAATTTTATCAAGTTATACCAAATTTTCAAAATGAAATATAAGGCTCTTTTGAAGAATAAAAATTTTCCAATAACTTCCTCCTAAGTAGATTGAAATAATTTTTCAAATAGCTAATTAAGATTGACTGTTAAATGAAAAAAAAAAAAATTGTCAGATCTATTTAGCAAGTTCAGTACCATATTTAGTTTATATATCAATGGAAGAAACATTCAAATTTTATCCAAATCGTAAAATTAACAATTGGAAAATCGTTTAGTGAATGATTATCAAAATTAGAAGAAGAAAATCTGAAAAGCAAAACGAGCAAAAATTTTGATGATGTATGCAAGCTCTTAAAACTGAGATCAAATTCTTGAATGAGCAAACTCGATCAAATTGATCTAATGGAATCATGACCCAAATTTTCTATCATAAAAGAAAAATTTAAATATAAAATTTCGCCACAGTTTTAGGATAAATTTATAACTAACTATATCTCTTATTTTTAAAATTACTAACATGCAAGTCTATGAATATGATTAATCATGTAGAGTAGTACGAAAGGATACCTTGAAGTTGTCAGATACATGTATTCAATAAAAATTTATTTTACAATTTTAATTATTTTTCATTGCCTACGTTTTAATTATTTAGTTAATCTAAACCGCTCGCTCTAACAAAGGTGTGGGGTAGTGAAAAAAATTTTTTAACAATGATATGAAGTATAAACGTTTATAATACGAAAAGTGTGATTAGTGAAACAACACGAGAAATGGCAGCCTTTCTTGGGAACTGATGTTATAACCATGCGAGAATACGCTGCAACGAAAAATCATTTTAACTACAAACAGTATATAACATTTAGTGGATTTAGAAAAGGAAAATATGACAGCCTTGTAATATTAGATTTAATTGTCCCCAATTTCGCACAAGATACAGATGTTATAATTGAAAGATCCGAACTATATCAACCAGATATACGAATCGTCAAAGAACAAGGTTTGTTAAAAATCGAAATGAAGTGAGAATCGAAATTAAACAAAAATAATGAAAAACGTAAAATTAATTTAATTCACATTAACAAAATAAATGTGGATGAAACTACGTCGAATGAAGATAAAAACGCCTAAACAGAACTACTCAAACAATACGAACATTGTTTTGCGAAAAATATTGCCGATTTTGGAAAAACCGATTTAATATAAACTCCTGTAACTTTGAAACCATATCTACTTCTTTACTCGAAACGTGGGAAAACGCAAGAAGTAATAAACAAACTTCTAGATGCAAAACTAATTAGAGAATCAAACTCCGAATATTGTTCGCCAGCTATATTAGTTGCGAAAAAGAGAGGCGATGACAGCATTTGTATTGATAACAGACGCCTAAAAGCGATAACAACAAAATAAAGAACTATTATGCCACAAATAGACGAAGTTATCGATAAACTCGCAGCAAACAGTGTTTTTACAACCGTTGATCTTGCAAGTGGATATTACCAAACCGATATAAAAGAAGAAGACAAACTGCTTTCTTTGTAAACGACAGTTTTTACAAATTTAAGAGTGGTTTTCGGATTGGTTACTGCGCCTATCTGTTTTAATAAACTAATGTCGAAAATCTCGAAGCAAACAGAAAACAATATCTTTCATTTTTACAAAGATGGTATTATCATCGTAACAAAAACAGTTTAAGAAAATTTAATTAAAATACATAAAGTAAATTAATGTTAATGAAAGAAACTGGAATTACTTTGCAATTACAGAAATGGTTTTTCTTCTATAAAAATGTTAATTTTTTGGGTTACGAAATGAACGAAAAAGGATATTCACCTAGGAAAGTTAATATCGCTGCAATTGAAAATTTTAAACGATGAACTGATGAAACACACATTAGTCAATTTAGTATTAATTATGCCCGAAAGCGATTCCACAATTACTTCGTTAACAAAGAAGAAGGCTAAATTCACCTGGACTAATGAATACGAAACAGCATTCTAAAACTTAAAGGAATTATTAACAACGAAACCGATACTTACCTTTTTCGAAGGATAAGTAATTATTTTTCATTACCGAAGTGTTTAATTATGTAGTTAATCTATACCACACGCTCTAACATATAGCATATATATATATATATATATATATGCTATATGTATATATATATATATATAGATTAACTACATAATTAAACACGTAGTTAATGAAAAATAATTACTTATTCGTAAAATATCTTTTCATTTTGATTAGACGGATGGATATGCGGATGTGGACTAGTTAGGTGATGCTTTAATCACCTAAACAATGTCAACCGATCACTTATACATTAAAAGTTTACAATATAGGCCACAAAAATAAAATCATAAATTGCTTATAAACTAAATGTTTAAGCAAAATACTTACATTGTAGTGATAATCATGCCAGTATAAACAGCTTAATGAAAATGACATGTCTCTTTTAATTTTCTGTACGTCTACTTTACATCTCCACTTTTCGAAACGAAAGGTAACTAAAAAAAAAATACTCTATCGGATGTTTTTTGACACCGGGGGACAATATAGACTCATTTGTTATTTTAATCTGTTATATTTTATAATAATAAAAAATATAAGATATGAAAAATTGAAGATAACAACTAAAAGAGTTAATTGTTTAGATACTCGACATATGATTGGATATCATTTTTCAGGCAATTTTTAATTAGGATTCATAAAAAACCATAAATATCCAGTCTATACAGTAATATATACACTTGTATAATAATAATATGTATTGTAATTACCATTTCGTGATATTTATCTAAATTTCAGCTTAAATCTACAATTCTACGGCGAATTCTACAATTCTACGAAAAAATTGTTCAAACCAAAAGTTATTTGTTTCAAAGAAATAAACATTTTTTGTATAATTTTCGGACCGATTTTGCTCAATCATGAACTTAAACTCAGTTTTATTGTTTATAACACGTTACCAAAATTTCAGCTCGTTATCACTTTTTGATTTCTCGTTATCGTGAGGTCGGACGGACAGTCTATCGAAAATGGACTAATTAGGTCTTTTTATGAACCGATACCATAATTATGTTTGTGCGATCAATATTTCCTAGCGTTACAACTTTAGACTAAAATTAATATACTGTGACATATAATGTATGTCGAGTATAATAATTAACAGATCATACTATATTTACGTCTGTAACTTGTGTGTTTTATTAATGTTAATAATAAAACGCCCATAGAAGTTCATAAGTCTAATTTTTTGTATTCAAAAAACTTTAGTACTTACTCTGACCACCATTTGGCTAAAGCTATTCAATATCGATATTTAATGTGATTACTAGCAGTAACACCACAGATGGCTGTATCTGTGGAATGTTGGATGAAATGGACAAATACAAGTCTTAATTAAAATTTCGTTATAGTTATTGATTTTTAAAATATATTTGTGCGTGAATTTTTCAATTAAAGAAAAAACACATATTCACAAAACAAGTAGCTGATTTAGTTTTCTAATTGATTATTATTTTCGTTTTATCAAAAACTTAGGATGCTTATTCGTGGCGACTTGAACCAGCAAACTATAGCCATATCTTGGTCACTGCTAGTAATCACACCGAATACTGACATTGAACAGGTATAACCAACTGGTGGTCAGGGTGAGGACTTTTCTAAAAGACGCAAAATTTAGGCTTATGAGCTTCTATGGGAATATAATATATATGGGAATAGAATACAAACGTTCTCTGTCATGGCAATGGCGAAATTTGGAAAATGTTTAAAGTATCCATTTAAAGAAAAATATGTCAGATTTAAAGTAAATACACAGATTAATTAAATCAAGTTTAACTTACTTCGCGAAACGATTATATTAAAAGGAGGAAAAGGAAATATTAATTAATCGATCAAAAACATTAATGCTATAATATTTTTAATTGACTTTTGAGTCAAAATTGCAAGACTGTTTATGGCCAAATTTATTCTAAAGCCTCTTCTTACAAACAAAATTGTTATTCTTAAAAAATATAAAAGTACATAAATAAATTTCCAAAATACTAGGGGACTATTCTCTTTTTGGCGTCAACATCCCCGAGCCATGAAAAATTCCACTTTCATAAGAAACGAAATAAAATAAAATAAATTTGAAAACTCATTGCATATATGAATTACAATAATAAATACTTAACCCATCTTTAAGAACAAAAATAAATTTCAAATAAATAAAATTAAAGAAAGAAAAGTTAAACAAACAGAAGATACAGATAGAATAGTACACTGTAATGGGAGCGGTCTGAGTCAAACCATTTGACGCTTAAAACACCCATTTTAGGCATGTAATTATCTTCTATAATTACTACGTCCATACCATATTTCGGCACACAGGACGCCGTAGCTTTCAATACAATTGCAGTAAATGATTAGGTAGTTGCTTTCATGTAAAGTGGCTACTAGATTCTGCAGATACATCAATTGGCAAAGTTTTCAAAGAAGTAAACATTATAAAATGAGATGGAGTTGTCGCCCTAAGTCGTGAATATAAAAGTGCTTTAATTTAAGTGAGAACTTTGATACTTTCTCAAGGATATATTACTGATCACCAATAATTTTTGAAAGGTAAATTTTAACAATTTTCACTTGACTTTCCCAGAGGCCATAATGTGAAGAGATCTACGAGGGTTTACTTTTCAAGTTTACTTTATGTTTTAGAATTTTTAAATACAGATTTTTGTTTATTCAATTGACTGACAAAGCTTAGTCAAATATAATCTGGCACCGGTAGAATTAATACCTTGATCCGAATATATAGTTAATAAGGAGCCAATAAAAATTGATTGAAGACAGACCAGAACGCCGAAGTTAATAAATATATAAATCTGAAGTAATTGCAATTGAATTGCTTTCACCATTAAGCACACAAATAATCAAAGCTAGGTTATTTTGCTGGACTCACCTCTGCGATGTTTGATGGTTATATAAAAAAGACCAGCATAATCGACGCCGGCATGGTTACAGAGCTTACACTTTGGTTTACATATGGTTTACAAGTAACACGCAGGGCAGGTAAATTAGCATTTATTGATAAGATAGGCTGTTGTCATAGTCTATTACAATAATTGCAAGCTAGAATACGTCAGTGATGCTTAAAGCGGATAAAATCCAATCTTTTTGTGAAAAATGGATAAAAGTAAACGTGGTCTGTATGAAAGATTCTCTGATGAAAATCTCAACAAATGTTTTCAATTTTCGGCACTTATAGTGTTGAACGTCAAAATCCATAGTTGCATAGACGTAGTTGGATGTCTTAAAACCATTTTATATATGGAGTGAGTTTCTTGTTAAAAAGAGGTAAAACAGATTTTTGTTCCGTCAAATAATTTTCATTATATTCTAAAGGTTGTATTGGCTATATGCCCTTTTAAATAAGCTAATAAGGACCAGTTAGCCATTTAATATTGCCAATGATATCAGCCGGAATCATACGTCAAAAACACAGTCAGCAGTGTTCTCTTTTCTATAGCTCTGGAATACCAAGTTGTAGCAGATAATTTTCTTTACTTTTGTTAGTTCTATTAGCTACTATGGTTTTCAAACGTGAGGGTGCGGAATTTGTTCAATATAAAACCACCATGGAGTCAGAAGAACGCAATTTTAGTTTTTAAAAGATCTTGAAGTGTATCTTGAATTTGTACATTTTACAAATTTCATTCATTTGAACAGTAGCACGTCTCTACAAAGTGGTAAAACTTTGGAGCTGGCTAAAAATATTTGAACCTTACTATTTATATCGTGAGAACGACTATGCAGCGTATGCCATCTCACTGGCATCATCGAATCCAATTTCGAACGAATCTATTTTCGATCGAGTATTGGTAGACCGAAACATGTTGTGGAATTCGGAAGTCACGTAATTAGGACAATTTAGGTTGAAAGATTAGCCATATATAGCGAAAATGCGGATGCAAATCTTCATCCATGCAATTAATTTTGGATAATCACAATTAACGTAAAGTGTTACCGGAGATACAAATCCCAGGTGACCAAATATTCGCGTTACCGTTGACTAGATATTCCATTTAGTACAATCGGGTTTAATGGATTTTGCAAGTTTAAAACAAAACTTATCTGTCACATAATTCTATTGAAAACCCAAAGCCAAAATCATTCAAGTAGTCATAATCAAATTAAATAGCTTGAGTGGATAAGACATCGTGGGGAGTTTTAGCAATTAAGACGAAGAAATAGAGAGCCATTCTGGGAGCTGAAAGCCTCTACCGTAGAAAAAACTGTCCATTTCTATTTTATCATTTAACAAAAAAAAAGTGTAAATAATAATTTTGAGGCGGCAATACTAAATTAAACAAAAATCTGAAAATTTTGAACTAATGGACAATAACGTTTTCCTGTTGAGGCGTTTCCCGTTAATTCTTTAAGAATGATATGATAAACTATACTCCTCCAGGCACTTTAGGTTTGTTGCCTAAAGAGATTAAAAAGTATTTTTTTAGTTTCATTTATACCATGGTCCACTGCGTACTGGGTGGTTGTTCTCTGTACACCATTCAGACTGCTTTAAAAAAATTGCAAATATCTTATAAAAGTTGACAATTAGTGTACAATTGAATACACAAATTTCATGTAAAAATTACAACAAATGTTTTTTAAAGTATAGTTATACAATTTTGTATAACTATAAACGATGTTAAATTGTAAAGTAATAACGATGCAAGTAAAAAATGGTCACCGAATGTATGAAATAAATATTCAAGAGAAGGATTTGCAACACAAAAAGTTTGTGTTATTTTTCATGGTTGACTGATGGCGGAAGATTCAATTATTACAAAAGCTAAGGACGTTTCAACATGGTTTCAAAATGGTACCAAAGGCGGCTCTGTCACCTTAGCTGAACCGAGTAAATGCAGGTAAAACTCTTCACCAATGACTCCATCAATTGTAGTTGGTTTAAAATAAGCATAATCTTCCAAAGATATTTTATTTAAGTAATTTAATATTGCCACATCAATCTAAAAGTCGGGTAGAGAGTTAATAATTTGATCGATAACAAGACTATTAATTTAAGGAAGTACGAGCGCCAGGCGGGGTGGGGATAGGTATCGACTCTAGCGCGGTAAGGGTAACGCAGTAACCATATGATTTTTTTCAATATATAGATATACATTTAACATTGGCTAGTGGCGGCATTTATTTTTCTTTTAATTAATACACTTTAATTAGTCGGGCAAGTGTAAATGTTTTTGAATTAAATTTATCACTAATATATTTACTTTCATCCATAAGTTTTTTAAAAATATTCACCGACAGTTTTACGAGAAAAATACAGAAATGTATCAATGTTTAAAGGTTACCCCATAAGACCAATGTTAAATTGCTCAACTTTAAAGTTAATTATTTATTTAAATGATCGGGCAATCTCCTTCAAATTTTTGGAATTTGTTTAGACATATTTAAACTTTGTATTAAAAAAAATCAAGCCTTTTATCAAAAGTTGCCTTGGTGCTCGTACTTCCTTAATATTTGGTTGTTGGATCTATTAGAATTTATCAATAACATTAACTAGAGCTGTAGATTGTAAAATCGTATTAAGTGGAGCTATGTGATTAGAAGTAGAACAAGCCATAACAAATAAAATTTTAAAGATGAATTCGTTTTATTTCGAAGTTAAAGTTTCGAACGTGAAAGATTATTTGAAGATATGTCAACAATCAAGATCCCAATACCATTAATATTTCTCTATAACTTTACCATTATATAATTATTTTGATTATAATCCATTGAAATGAAATTAATGCTTTTTAACCAAAACTGCTATTACACATTTTCAACTTGTTACATGTACATGACTTACTTAATAAGACAAAACTGCATTCTTAATTTTGAAGTTTTTAGTGAAATTAAAAATTAGTTTTCTATTGCTATTTTATACATTGACTAATGAAATTAAAAGTGGAGTTTAAAGAAAATAATAGATTTAAGGAGGCTTCATGTTCGGCTAATGATATTGACCATTTAATTAGGCCAAAATATGTATTTCATTCCATTTCATGTATGAATTTCAATACAAACACACCTCACATGTCTAAAAAAATTCAAGAAGGCTATAAATAATTTATTTTAATATATTCTATGTGAGGTATTCAAAATTTATATTCGTCTACTAGATTAGTAAAATTAGGATTAATCAATAAATAAACTAAGCTGGTTGTGATATTCACATATCGTCTTTATATATTTTTTGGGTTAAACACATATTACATTCAAGATAACAAATTTTTTTAAAAATTAAAATTTCCACTATAAATAACAAACAAGATAATAATAACCCAATAATTAAAAGTATAAACACACTTTGCAAATGTTCAAATGATAGTGTAACAAGTTGCGTAGAATAGTTTTCAAAGGATCCATTTGATTTAGCATAGTTCATAACCACATTGATTTCACGATCTATTAATCCACTTTCATGCATTTGGAACAGTAATGTATTCACTTTTTCTAAAATTGGTAAGCCTTTACGAAATACCATTGATACTGGAACTGACAATATTGGTTCTTCAAAAAGATATACACTTTTTTGTTTTTCATCTAAATTCCATAAGCCAGATAGGAAATTTGTCTGTTTTTTACCCATAAATGTAGCTATGTTTCTGCCATATGCAGTGTAATTTAAGCATTTTTCATTATGATTACAACTTATCGAATTTTCCATAATTGTTTTGTATTGAGAAGGAATAAAATCTTTTAAGTAATGTTTAGTTATATCGGATAAAAGATATTTAAAATTTGAGTTAATCATTTCTGACGTTGTTTTAATTTGCGGCTCATAAATTGGTAAAGTAAAAACTTTTATTAGAATTGAATCAAATGATGCTGTCAGAATAAAACTATAAATTACAAAAGATGCGAATAAAAGTTGAATACTAACTGATTTCGTGGTGGGGTTGAATGTCGATGGGTTTCTAAGAAGTAGGCCCCATAGAAATAAAATAGTTTTAGATATACTTTCTTTATTTTCGATATTATTCAGTCCAATAAATAAAATTGATACACAGAGTAAAGTTAAAATAATGGCGTACCAAACCCAAGGTGTAAATAAATACCTTAATACTTCACTCTTCGGTATGGTTTTCGATTTGGGTACCACCCAATACAATGCCTCACATAAATAATTACTAAAAGTACAATCAAAATCCTGAAATACATCTCTTTGTAGTACCGATCCTCCATACATGATATCAGCTCCATCTAACAAATACGAAACACTTCCAACATAATTACCATTCCGTGATTTAAATCCCCATAAATCATGTTTATTTTGAATATATTTTGTTCTAATATTCAAATGCTTTTCAATAATATTCATTATATTATACTCAATTCCATATTTTTTGTTACCATTTTCTGCATAATAAGGAATTAAAGTAACAGGAATTATTGAAAAAACTGTAAAATTAAAATTACTAAAATATTTTTTTGGAATTATTTTCTCTTCCATTATTGTTTTGTTATGAAATATTCTCATTGTTAAATCAATTGAAGCGTTAGAATTTCGATAAATTTCACTCAAATCATTAATTGTCCAAGAATAAACATTTAATGAGATATTGTCAATAATCACACAAATTATAAATAGATTGATAAAATGTTTTTTAAATAATTTTGAAACATTTAATTTATTTTCAATTTCATTTTTTGTTATAAATATAAATTTAGCTCTTGGATTCCACGATGAACTGTTTATAAAAATATTTAAATTATGTTGTAATTCTTGAAATGTTTCAAAATATAATAAATAATTATTTGGGCGTTGATTATATCCACTTTTTATATTATTAAATATGATTATTGCACGGTTTTTAAATGGTACATTAATTGTTTCCATATAAAATGAATTTACAAATGTTAAATCAATTGGATTAATTATATATTCGATAATGTTTACAAGTTCATTCAAAATTAAATATTTTTCATTATAACTGATTGAATTATTATGAATTAATAAATTATATGAGTAAATAAACGTATGAAAAATAAGTGATGTTAAAATGAATATGGTTGGTTTCATTGTTTTCTATCAATATTTTGATTATGGTTTAAAAGACTTAAACAAGATAGACATTTAAAACATAATGCACACAAAATAATTATTTAAAAAAAAAAATTAATTTAATAATTTTTCCTATATAATTTATGATATTAATATTATAATTTTTTTTCTTCTTCTGAGAAAATTTTTATCTAAGTTTTCCAAAAAAGGTAAATTTATCTGAATTTATGATAAGAGACGCACAATAATTGATTATAGATGTTAATTATATATAAATGTCGTTGTATAATGTAAGAATCATAAGAATGAAACGCCAGAAGGAAACAAAATTTGATTTTGTATAAAATATACATTCAATTTTACAATTTTTATTAAGTAGGAACTCAATGGTTGTTATTACAATGATCGAGTTTTCGAATTCATTAGTTGAGTGATTGTTGAGTGAATTTTTTCATTTTTATATAAGTGTAGCAAAAAATACAAACACATCAATAGTTTGAAGGGATTCTCAGTTTGTTTAAGAAAATTTATCTATGTAAATGGGTTTTAAAATGCGCAATTCAGTTTTCAGTTCCTAATAAGCTACAAACAAATCAATTCAATTCACTCAATATAAAAAATGTTTACAAAATATAACTATCCATAATTGATCACTTTTATTATAGGTATAGATAAAGCGTCAAATTACGAATCAAGTTTTGGTAAGCTTTAACTTTTAGTAATTACAAACCAGTCTTCATATATTAGTAATTTTATTATAAAAATTTTTGAAAATTTAATTTTAACATTTGAAGCTCTTTAAAAAAGGATAACCTCGTGAAAATTTAAAAAATAATCAATTTTAAAATAATATAATAATTATCTCATGTTTATTTATATATTTAAAAAAAATGATAATATATGACCCATTTATTATCCTAACTTTTTTTTAATATCAATTATCGTATTTATGTGTAAGAGTAATGATGAAATATATGTTAATATGTTTTTTTTTTTTAGTTATCTTTATTTTAAAAATTTTATAAAACACACCTTGAACGTTTAATACGTAACTAGTATCCATTTTTTTATTCAAAACAGTTATATGTATGTTTATGTTATAAATTTTAATAATTTGACATTAAGTAAATTAAAAAATATTATTTCCTATGATAATATCTATATATTTACACTCTTAAAATAATGTTATGTATTTAATTGTATATTTCAACGACTATCATGGTAAATAATTAATTGGAATTATCTTCTTTTATCTTTGTCGTGAATGTATTATTGGTTCAAATTGTTAAAGGACTAACGAAGTACCCTCAACAGACTTGTAAAACATTCTTTTCACTTGGAACTATCACTTTTAAAATGGATAGTTCCTTTCACTAAATATTATATCACTTTAAAAAAATTAATATATTTACAAAAATATAATAAACTTAACGTAATTTAATTTATAGCCGAAGCAAGAAGGAAAACAATTTTTTTTTTAAATTCAAATTTTGTCCAATTTTGTTTAATGAAGTTGTTGTTTAATTAAGTTTTTTTTTAAAACGAAATTTTAACTTTTGCCCTGTATGAAAAAAATGTAGATCTGTCCGTGCTCTGAGTTTTATATTTGGACTTTATTTTTCAACTTGGCGACAAAAAAAGGACGAACAAAAATAAGATCAATAAAATTAAAAATAGAAAGCTCATGCCATTTTCAAATAAATTTTGTATAAATTTATGGTTTTGTACATAAGTTTTTCTCAAATATTTGTTTTTTTTTTATTAACACGCTTTTATTAGCTTCACTCGTATGTTTGTTTGTCTGTAGGTAACTCTCTGAAGTTGGCTGCAGAACGCATCTGAACGGATCCTTTGCATGAGAGTAATAAAGATAGAGCTAGTGCGCGAACTACGCATGCATGCGTGTTTTTTTAGTTTTTTTAAACTATTATATAATTATTGTTATTATTTTTAAACCGTGTAGAAACAACCAGAGATTTTAAAAATAAATAAAAAAATGTGGCCTCCATGTTGAAAAATGGTGAAATTTTGTTAAAACAATTTTTTCGCAATAATTTTTTCCTTTCATTTCTATGGTTACGAAAAACTATAATGTATCAACCAAATGTTATCTAAGTCTGTGAATGGTATAAAGTTAATACAGAAAATTTATCTAAATTTATATACAAACTAGTAGGCCCGGCCACGCGTTGCTGTGACAATTTGGGGCACCCGGTATTTGTTGTGGGGCAACCGGTATTAATTGCGAGGCACCAGGTATTTCGTGTAGAAAAGCCGTGCCACGAAATTTTTTACACCTCGTATTTGGTATGCGTACCTATGAGTTTACCTACGACCTTGGTTTAGCGTCAGCAAAAAGTACGAAACCCTTGACACGAAATTTTGACCCGGTATTTGGTGTAGACACCCGGTACCTCGGCCCTTTGACCCACGGGGCGGTGTTTGGCCTTAGCCCCGCATCATAGAAATTTTGTAGCAGATGACGGTTATTTTTATATAGATATTAAATTAATAATTAAAAATTAATCGCTTCGAAAATTAACCTTTATTTGTCGTAAAAAGTAAATGACAAAAAACAGTTATTGTGAGATATCCATAAGAGATAAACATATACCATCCCGGAGTTTTCTGTAGACCTTTTCAATGTGTACAATACTTTGAGTACATACTTTTGATAAATCTCGTAGGGTTCAGCCTGCGTTTGCAATGAAAGCGGAAAAAATGTAATTATTTATGACATCACATTAGATACTCAAAAATAACAGTATTTGTCCACTATTTAATGGATGATATTATACATATAAACCTTCCTCTTCATTCACTCTATCTACTAAAGCAAACCGAATCAAAATCCGTTGCGTAGTTTTAAAGATTTAAGCATACATAGGGATATAGGGATAGAGAAAGCGACTTTGTTTTATACTATGTTGTAAAGATATGTCAAAGCAACGTTTGCCGGAGTACCTTATACTTAGACTACCATCTGTTAAAATATTATCAAACTGTATCTCTTTGTCATATAAAAAACAATTAATTCGCAAGAAAATAATGTTGAAATCTCAAATTAAGAAATAAACGTTAGAATCGGTTCAGTAGTTTCGGAATTCATCGCGAACAAACAATGTGACATATAATATTATTATATATATTTAGATTTAAATAAATATTTATTGATATTTGCAATTTAAAATAATTGCATATGCAATTTCTACAATCATCAATTTTCATCTCAATAACTACAATTAAATGCCATTTTTTTTATCCATTTAATAATTTTTAATTGTCATTTGCTATTAAATTTCATTGAAAACAAAATAATTGAACAAAATTTCTGCCTTCAAAAAAACTCAATAATAGTTTTAATTTTTACGAATTACTTTCAAATGTTATTACTACTGCTAAACCGACTAATTATATCCCCAATATTCCAGAGAAAAGCAATTATTGTCTTACAAAATTGTTACATTATTGTGTTGTGAATATTATTATTGGGTCATATTTGTCAGAGATCTCAGTAACAGACTTACGGTATCCTACAAAAAAAAAAGTAAATCAAAATGTATTAGTAAAGTTCAAAAGTTTTTATTGCACTAGGAGCAATACGTATAAATTGTGTAAATAGTGACAGATAGAAAATAAAATAGTGACAGACATTTAATCAGCTTACCAGTTTGGTATATTAATTAAATTTCGGTAAACAAATTTTCCTTCAAAATTAATTTAGTATTTAAAATTTAAAAATTTTATATTTCTCTTGAATTAATTATTCTTTAATACAATACGTTAATTTACAACACCATAAATCAATTCAATCGTGATTATAATACTTGACTATAATTATCGCAGGATATTATAAACGTTACATCACTTTTCATAATCTGATCATTTCACGTTTTCCCTGGCCCTATATGTACTCGTTATAGAAAAAGAGAAAAATCCAGAGTTAAAAATTAGTATTTTAATTTTTTTATAATTTCTTATCAAATAATCGTTCGAGATTTTTCTTGATTTAAGCTTTTAATTTTTAATTTAATTTGATACACTTTTTCTATAAAAAAAAATTTATCAATATTGAACTATTTATATTAAATCATAATAAATAAAATAATTTTGTTGCTGATTTATGCTTGGTTATATAACTCAAGATAAATTAATTTTTAATTTTTATAAAATTTAGACCATACCATTTTGTTAAAATAATTTAAGTTTTAAGAAGTAAATTGGAATAAAATTCGCCATTCAATTGGAACGATTTATCTACCCAGAATTTATCAACTGTTGACAATCCGAAATAAGTTAATTATTGTAGAGGATTGGTGAAAAAAATGTAACCGATTAAAGTTCTCAGAAAGGTTTACTTTTCAAACACAGGCTTTTCTTCGCGAAGCTAACAACAAAACCAATAATAACAACAGACGTAAAAAATAATTTTAAATAAAAGCTTTTATATTGCTAAAACAGAACTTAAAGAACTTAAATGAAGAAGATAACAACTAAGAATGTTCAGTGTCTAGATACTCCAAGAGGCCAAGAGTAGCTGTACCGCATCTTCGCGGTACAGCTAGTGAATTGTTCTTTTATTTTAAAGGGATAATATATAATCCTATGCTGAAAGTCCATTTTAAATATAAGTCAACGAGTTTTTGAAATTGAATAAGTAGTTTAAGGTATTCCAACAAAGTTCACCTTTCTCCTCTAATTATTGTGGTAATGAGATATTAAAATTTGTTTATCTCTCCTAATTCTTGTATCAATAAACGCATAAGCAGTAGCCATATCCTTTTGAAAAGGAATAATATTTCGAACAATTAATGCAATAAGTCCATAAACTAATAAGAGGTATGAGAAAGTATATTTTTAAATTCAAATCCTAAAATGGGTAACAGGGGATTCAACTTTTGAAATTTTGATAAATTTCAATCTAATTGCTGAGAATAAAATAATCCGCTGAGAATAAAATCTAGAAGTTTTCAACAGGAGATCCTGTTGTAGCGTAAATTAAAACTAGAAAACAATTTTTTGCAATTTTTTTATAAAATCTTCCTCAAGGTTAAGTCCGAACCACTGAATGAAAGAGCTTGATATATGCGATAACTTTTAATATTTCAAAACAGAAAATTGTATCTTGATATGAAATTTTAATTTATCTAAAAACTGAATCGAAAATAAAACTGCTAGGGCTATTTGTCAGTTTACGCTTCTTGAACGCTTTGAAATACGTTAAACTATTCTACATTTTTAGATTTTATAGGCTTATAACATAATTGCATCACTTTTAATTCAAATACCTACAATCTTTATTCATAAGTTGTGAGTAACATCTCCTCAGGGAATCATTACAACTAGCTAATTTATACTTATGATGACTACTTTGAAGTCGAAATGCGTATTTATAAAAATACAAAATAATTTGATCAATGAAATTGGGAAAAAAAATCGAAATTTATTAACAAATATATGTTCAGATAATAATAATATAATAGTTTAAAAAAACTAAAAAAACACGCATGCATGCGTAGTTCGCGCACTAGCTCTATCTTTATTACTCTCATGCAAAGGATCCGTTCAGATGCGTTCTGCAGCCAACTTCAGAGAGTTACCTACAGACAAACAAACATACGAGTGAAGCTAATAAAAGCGTGTTAAAAATGGTACCTTACAAGTTTTAAAAAAATTAAGTTAATATAGTCTTAGATCTTATTCTTCTTATACATTCGAGTATGGTCAACATTTTATTGAGTTTAGGCTCAATTTGATTAAATGAGTTTTTACTGAGGATTAATCCATTTTTTTTTAAGGAAGGCAGTCCCAAATACGTTATATAGTGAACTTTATATCGAAAACTGCATAACTGAAGAAACTAATGATATTATAAGGTGTATTATTTGATGGTAAGGGAGACTTGTCATAGTTTTATAATAGGTTTTCTTTATCTTTTTGTTTGTTTGTTTAGTTTTCTTTTTTTTTTTACACAATATATAAAAAAAGAGATAAAATCATATTATAATATAAGTGGTTCAATATGTGTTCCTTTTTTTCTTTATTTTATTTTATTTTTCATAAATTAAAAATACTACCTTTCTTTTGCAGTAATTTAAATGAAACAGTGTGAAATATTTTAATATTATAATAAATTATTTGTACATATGCCACGTGGTTTAACATGCACTGTTCGTACATGTCGTTTTCGTGCAAGTACCTTGTTGAATGACTGGCTACGTATGCACTATTACAACTTGTTGACTTGTTGAATATGAAAATATGCATTCGTGTGTCTTGCACGAAGTTTATCGATGTGTCAACGAAACGGTCAACCAATGAAATCACGTTTTAGAGTCGACGCTTTGGATGATGGTGCCATCTGACCTTATATTTTTGACTTATTTTGATTATAAGGGTAAATAATAAAAATAATAATATTAATATTGTCTAATTTACAAAAAAAAAAAAAAAAAAAATTAAAAATAAAATTGGAATTGGTTTTTTAAGGATTTTTGAAATATATCATTGTAGCCAATAAAACAAATAATCTCTTCCAATTTAATTTTTTCCCTATGCAAAAGTGCAAGACAAAACTATTTTTCTCTAACAACCACCAAAATTGCATAGTTTGATGAAAAATATATTTGCCTCAATTTATTTGGATGATTAATTATAAATTGATGAATAAAATGTTAAATTTGAAAAGTTATTTGGGGTTTATTTTTAAAAAGTTTTATTCTTCACGAACTTCAATTTATAAGAATATTTAAGTTGTTTAAGCGTAATTGTAGAAAACTTTAATCGCCTAGTGTCTATATAAATCAGTTTTTTTAATTAAAACAGCTAAGTAAAGGGGTTATTGTCGTTGTAACAAAATATCTTATTCATGTTTTCATCAAAAATGTTTTGAGATATCCTGGGTAGAAAATAGTGGTTTTTAAAAATTTGACTGTGTGTGCTTTACCTAGCGGGACCACATTATAGTGATCATCAGGTTTTTACACGAAAATAGCTTCTGATTCACTTAGGTTAGCTTCACATTTAGTTCCACTAAATATTTAAAGCTCTAAAAGTTGAACAGAAACAAGGCTAATTTATTAATTATATAAAACAATGTTTACTTCAATTTTATTTAATATCTTTTTACAGGTAAAAAAATACAATTTCAATAAATGATAAAATTAGGATTTAGCGGTAATTGTATGCACATATCTACCCTCATATTCGTTACCTGACAGACATTTTAGGTTTTTCAGGTACCCAATGTTATATTTAATTTGTTATTCCAGGTGATTTTCACTTTGACGGTTGACGCTAGTACCATCAAATGCAGGTGATTACCATTTAAAATGCATGAATTATAATATAAAGTACAACTGACACGGGAAAATAAATGTATAATGTCTACGATTACGACTTTTTGATAAAACCAACACTTATGTGAAAGTAAAATATTAAAAGTGAATTAATTTATGGCGAAAAAAAACCAGAAAAGATCATTTTATTCGCTTTATTGTTTTTTAAGTTTAAATAGCTAACTATTTCAATGTTGGATTGTTAATTGAATTATTTATTGATTATATAAAAGTTACGATATACTTTACGATTTAATTAATGACTAGATTATTACGTTTATTATAAAATTTAAGATATAGTAATAATAAAGGTTGTTCTATAATGAGATGGACTTCTGCTACAACATAGGGTAGAGAAAATTGGACAAATCGGAAACAGCGTTGGGATAGAACACGTTGAGGAAAACTATTCAAATGGATCATTTCAGTTGTTGTATCAACGAATCGAAGCCCATTTCAACAATATCGTTAGTGTTAATTATTGTTTTCAATTCTTACTTCATCATAATTCTTCTTTTCAAAATTACAATATCATAAACTCTAAAAGTCTCGCGGTAGTGAAAGCTCTTTAAACTCAATAACTAACGACGCAGTGGACGTTGTCGAAGAATATACTACCGCAATGTCCTTAGAATTCTTATGTAAGCGCATTACTCTTTTTCATGGAGATGAAAAGATAAACAGATAATACATACTTCCATGCACTTAAAATTGCATTAAAATTTTATATTCAGATCAAACACACTTTACATAAATATATTTCGTTCTTATTGTATAGAAAATCTCAATACAATCAAACAACAAAAGAACGACATAAAAACAGACTACTAATTGAGATTAGAAAATCTTAAAAACAAATGCTTGTCTGCGGTCAAACAGGAAACGATGATCCTGCTCAGAGTAAAACCAGCATTCATGAAAGACGCAACACTCATATTTCATTCAAATCCTGACATTTCACGTCTCCTTCGCATTTAAAGACTTGGATAACTCTAATGAAGCATTTAGTATTGCAATATCTGAAGATATATCAATACAAATGTGCACAAAACCTAGTACCTTCTCATCAGAAAATTAATATGATTAAAATTTCAAATTCATAACTCATAATACTAAAGATTGTCGAAATAAATCAAATACATATAATAATTCAATCAATTCTGATAAACATTCAAATAATATATAATGAAATTATTGTAAAAAGAAGGGATATGAAATAAAGGATTGTTTTTAAAAGAAATATAACAATAAAAGCGTAATTCCCAAAATCTTGAAGTACATCATTTCACAACATCAAACTCCCAAATGTTCGAGTTTAAATAAAATTAAACTACGCAGTCAACAACAATTGTCCATAAATGTCATAAGTGATACGGCTGGTATTATTGACATATCAAAATTAAATTAAGATGAATCAATGATTGTTTCTGAACACCTGTTAATAAAAGTTCACAATTTCCCAGGAATAACTTTTGAATATTAAAGTAAATTTACAAAACTAGGAAAAGGAAGATGGCATTAAATTATTGAAATGGAAATATTCGAACCGATCATATAAATTGAGGAGAAAAAGAATATCTCATACAAATTTGCGAAATATTTCATTTACCCGCTGTCTAACTAACTAGTACTAAATCAATAACATACGAAATAGTAATAACCGATCAATCACCTATTTCACAAAAACATATCGTCACCCTAAAGTTCATAAAGCAAGATGTCCACGTAACCCTATCATAATTTACTTAGTGATGGTTACAAACTTCATAACCCACATATTTAAATTCCCGCTTATGCCGATGGCATTGTTCTGACCGGTGAAAATGCTAAATCCTTGAGAACTGTCTTGAATACAGTAGGACCGCTGAATAGATGGGATTCAAGTTTCAACTAACGAAATTTGCGGCTTTACAGGTTGACTGTATGGGATGGCAGTAAGTCTTTCCTACTGAATTTAACATCCAAGGAGGAGGACTGGGGGTTCTAAGAGACCGAGAAGAGTAACAGGTTGTTGTGGCTTAACTGATTGTTTTCACTTACTATTTAAAAATTATTTCTATAGCTAAAATTGATGATAATTTGATGACTTCATATTTAGAAAATACTTATGCAATTAATGTTGGTAGTATTATTTTTAATGAAATAAACGATGATCAGAGAATTGAAAATGTTGAACAGAATCAATATATTTTTCTATATTCTCTTTTGTTAAAATAAATTTCGCCCCCCTTCGTTTCTCTGGCGCGAGCCATTGGGTCCAATCAAATCTTCTTCTTAAATCCAATCAAATGATTGAACCATAGTAAAAACTGTGGGATACCGAAATATCACCCGGTAACAATTTTATGCAATAAAAGTAGATGTACAAATAAAAAAAAGTTGTCGTCAGATCAATTTATTTTTATTGACCATTTTGAGCTGTAATTTGGGGAACTCCATAATATTAAATAAAACAAAAATTAATTTGCTGCAATTCCACCATATTTATTAACAAAAAATATCCTTAGATATTAGTAAGTATTCTTTACAATATTGTTACATATTTTTAAGAACATTTTCAAAACAAAGAAATTATTTATATAAATCAGATGTTTTTATAACAAATTAAAAGATAAAAAATTTATAAAGATACACTATAGTAGGACAAGTGCTATGAAAATTTGGTACGCTAATTGTTAGAGAGGTAAAATAAAATTAACTATCACTTTAGTCATAATGCATTTAACAAAATTTTATGTAACGCTTTGATTTATAGTGCAACATAATACTTGCCTGCACTAATGTATTATCTCTATATAAAAATTAGACAAACGTATTAACAACAGGTAAAAACAATTATGAAATTAAAATTATTTCAATGTCAAGTGAATTAAAATAGTTGTGAAATATTAAATTATTTCGATGTCAAGTGAATTAAAAAGAATTCTAAAAATTCTTGAATTTGAGGAACTCAATAAGTTTTTGTGTGTGATTTTCAGATGGTGAGGTGAGACAACACCTAACGTGTTTAGAATGACCGGTTTCCTTAAAGGGCGTTTTAGCATTGCTTGTTAATCAGATGTTTCATTTTGCAATCTTACAAAATGAGCTTGCCATCAATGTTAATAGGGTTTTAAGAATTACCAGTGCTTGTGAAAATTATTGAATTTGACCTCTTTAAATTTAATTTGAAGTCTTATTTTACAAAAATGATAAAATATGATCATCTGCAATTTTTAACTATTTTCCGAATTTATTCGAAGGTGTAAAAGAATTTCTAACTGGCGGCTTACACGATTTTTTGAGACGACTGTATATAAGAGAATCGTTGAACATATATTTCAAGAATATTATAATCTATACTTTCTAAGTTGATGCATTCCCAAGATAAGCCAGCCAAGCAATTTTTGTTGAAAATTAAATAATATAGTCGAAACAATGAAATTAAATCTTAAAAATATATTCTTGAAAACTGCAAACTTCTCTATTTTTGTAACAGCTGGAAATATAAATTTATAGGTATAAATAGTCAATAGCTTTAAAAATTAGGTTTATTTAATATAGATTGCGTAATTAAGATGACGAAAACAATGGATTCGAATGAATATAAAGTTCAAACTTATTACTTTAAAGTCAAAACTTATTTGTCTTTGAAATAAAAATTAGATGTAATAATAAAATTTTTAAATTTAATTAATAAACTACCAAGAAGTAAGTAAAATTAATGGATAATTATATTTCGGAAATAAGTTAATGTGCCGTTTTAATTCGATGAAAATTTTCTTAAAATAAAGAACAAAAGTAGAATTCTGTAAATATCATCAAACAAGGCAAGCCATTTGGTTAGGTACAAACTTTGTAAGGTAAAAATATTGAAAATAAAAGTATAAACGTCATACGCAGTGCTAGGCTGCCCAAATAATCAAACAGAAGTAATAGCGATGAGGTGAGATATCAAAATATGCTGTGGCTTATTGTGAAAAAAATTTTCGAAAAAATAAAATCTAAATATAGAAAGTAGCAATTATGGAATTGTGTAAATAAAGAATCATTTGGTTGGTTGAAAATTTTCAAAAGACTTGTTGGATATCTGAGTTTTAAATATTACTTAGAAGAATTCACTTTGTGCTTATGATTTAAATATGATTCCTTTATGAACCACCACTACCCTAGTTTTATGTTATTTATATTTCCATCTTAAAGTCTGTTACAAAAGAAAATATTATTCTGAGAATATTTGATCAGAGATGCTTGTAAAAACTGCTTATATAAACTAAGCACTCCGAGCTGCTTTAAAAGTTTCTTATTTTTTATAATTTTAGAAAAAACGTTTTGAAGCCCATTTCAATTTTATATTCAGCATAATTGTAAATTACATTGGGGAAGTCTGTATTTGTAAATTATTATAATTCTGCATAAATATAAAATATATTGAATTTTTTGCCAGATATTAATTCTAAAATAAAAATAATCACTTAAAGCTAAGTTAACCAAAGCTCTGGAAATTTGAATTAATGTTTGAACTCAGCCCCAATGTGTAAAATTTTTTAAACATAAATGCTTGTTTCGCATATAGTGTAGTTATGATTAGAACATATAAATTAATCGTAATTACTCGCCAAGAATCTAAATACATTGTGTAATTATCAAAATTGGAGTCGTCTTGACCAGTTTCACGATATAAATCTAATTGAATTCCACTAAAACATCTAGTAAAAAAGTATTATTTTTAATAAATTTATTTATTATTCTTTTTTGTTTACATAGAAAATGACTCAAATTAATAAAACACATCCTGTTTATATCAATAAATATTGGCACGCTTTTAACTGCAAAATTTATTTTTCCGTTTGAGAAAATTTGAGTCACGCAATCTGTGAGAAACAATTAATTTTCATTTTATTATTATTACAGTGCATAGTGATATTTTAACAGTCATTAATTGTTTAGATACATTATAAAAATTGTTCTTGATCTCAAAAAGATATTTAATTTAAATGTAACGTTTGCGATCTATGCTGATAAATTTGAAAGCATGAAACCATTTCAATTTATTAAAAGTTTTTTCACCAGGTATTATGAATAATTTACCAATTTTTATTTTTTTTGATATTTGTTAATAAATTTTTCAATTTTATCTAGCAAAAACACTTCCATTAAAAATACCACAATTGAAACTAGTAACCCGACGAATAAAATGGCAAAAACACTTTGCAAATGCTCTACTGTAAATTTAACTTGATAAGAAGTACTGCATTGAGTAGAAGAATCTATTGCAAATTTTAAATTTCTATTTTGAAGTTTCCGAAATTCATACCTTACTAATCCATTTTCGTACATTTGCTGCAAAAGCTTACGTAATTTTTCATAAATTGGTAAACCTTTTCGAAACACCATCATCAAATGATTAGTGAGAATTGGGTCGTGAAGTATTTGAATTCTATTAACAACGTCATTTAATTGAAAACTATATGAAACAGCATTGATATCACGGTAAGGCGACACTGTTACAAAGTCACGCGTTCGCACAGCTTGAGATAAACAGGCTCTATAAGTAGAACAATACTCTGATTTTTTAATAAATAGATTGTAATCAGTTGAATTAAATAGCCTAAAAGTAATTTTATCCCCTTCAATAATAGCAAATCTTGAATTTGATTGTAAGATATCAGAAAATGATTTTATTTGATACTCATAAATTGGTAAAGTAAGTACTTTAATTAATATTGAATCAAATGCAACTTTTAAAATTATTATATAAATAAAGAATGAGAGCAATAAACATCGAATACCATTTTTATTTAAGGTTAAATGAAATTGAGAAGAATTATGCAAAATTACTGCCCAAATATGCAATAAAATTTTAATTTTGTTTTCATTATTTTCCATCTTGTTTATTGCACAAAACACAATTATAAATACAACTGTAGCCAGCAATATTGCATACCATACATGACGTTGGAATAAATACGTTAGAACTTTTCTTTTAGCAACTACTCCAGCTTTAGGCACAACCCAAGTTTTTTGTAAATGAGCATATATCGATGAACATTCAAAATTTTCTGTAAACAGGTTTTGCATTATAGATCCATACATAATGTCAGCACTATTATTCATTAAGAATAAAATTCTCCCCGTAATAGTACCATTTGGTAATTTCCTTCCTGCAAAAGGTAGGGAACTATCAATTAATTTAACATCGATATTCAATTTCTTTTTAATCGTAGGAATTAGTTTACGTTCAATTCCTTTTCGTATGCTACCAGGCAATAGTTTGTACGTTACAAAATTGTATTCAGAATAAAATTTTTTTGGAAATAATTCCAAACTATTAACGTTCGTATTATTGGTATGGCTTATAGATAAATCAATATTAGTTAACAAGTCAATTGTATAATTTGTATTATGATATATTTTAGTTAAATCATTTTCCTTCCAAGAATAAATATTTATTAAATTATTGTGATTAATTTGACAAATTATAAATTGATTAATAAAATATTTTTTAAATAATTTTGAAATATTCAATGTATTTTCAATTTGATTATTTGTTAAAAATATAAATTTTGCTCTAGGATTCCATGATGAACTGCTTATAAACATATTTAAATTGTTTTCTAATTGTAGAGAAGTTTCAAAATATATTAAATAATTATTTGGTCGCTGATAATATTCCATAATAGGTGAATTAAAAATCATTTTTGAATGATTTCTAAGCTTAATATTGGTTTTTTCAAAGCAAAATGCATTAACAAATGTTGTGTCAGCAGGATTTAAAATAGATTCAATTATATACTCAAATTTTTTTAAATTTTCACCATAATTATAGTTTAGATTCATTAAAGCCGTGTTATTTGTTATAAATAATTGACAATTTGAGTAATAAATACAAATAACAATTGTATGTATTAAATTTAATATTATCATACTTGTTTAACACAGTGTATTTACGGTTTTGATTTTTTGAATTAGAATATGTAGCTAATATTACTTTGTTATTATATCGTTTGCAAAGAAACTCGTAGTATTTATACCCTATGAATGGTCAGAAAATTTCTTTTAACTATAATTTTGCATCTATAATGCGCAAATTATGCATTAAATTGTTTCTAGATATTATAAGCTTTTTGTCAAACCTTTCACAAAGTGAATACTTTTTTTATGACAGTAAACATTATAATAATATATAATGTAAGTAAATACATAAAAATACTGTAAATAATCGGTTTAATATATTTTTTAAAGCATATGTTGTCATTTATAAATGCAGCTATAGAAATTTGTTTATGACTTACAACGCTTTGTTTTTTTCTCCTCTATGTAAAATTGAGTCTTTATGGAACTCCCACGAGACCCGTTCAGTTCGTCATGCTCTTCGTCAACGAAAATATAAAATTGTAGAATATAGACTTTTTCAGTTTAACGCATACCAATGTATCGCGACAATATGGCTTTCACGTCTGTTATTCTAGTGATATGAAAAAGTCAATTTTTAAGTGATGTGATTACTTTAAAATTAATACACAATAACTCTCCTTCTATTTGGCTCCTATCTCATTTCTTAACACGCCTCAGATAGAGGAGTCGCCCCTCTGGTTTAAGCATACTTAGAATTGAAAAGTATCTCGTGGTTTAAAAACTTAAATATTAATTTCAAAACATATTAATGATATCTAATGAATTATTACAAGTGTAAACCAAATATACTTAACAAAAACAAAACAATCAAAAAATTAACTTAAACGGGCAGTATTTGAATAAAAAATTTTATTTAATATTAAACAATATAAAATATTTTTTGTGTCCTACATGTCAAAACTAAAATTTAAAGGAGATTGAGACATAATACTGAAACACCCTCAACCTTTATATAAAAATCATTAAATTAAAAAATAAAAAAATTTAATATATTTTTTATAAACAATATTTATTTAACTTCGAAGAATACAATTTTGTTTTTGCTAATTGGATTTTATTTCTATTAAATTAAATTTGTTTGTTTAAAAATCAACGAGCCCTTACATCTAAATATGTTTATATTAAACCTTAAAATCATGGCTATAATGCCGCTTAATGCAATAAAATCTTATTAGCGCATTTTTATTATTTTCTTGAAATGATTACTATTCACTTTTCAAATGTTTAATTTTTCTTTTATAAAACTTTTTGGTTTAAAACAGTTTTTTGACTTTTTGTTTATTTCTTCCATAAAGGTTTTTACATTTTCCGACTGCAGCTTTAAATCTTCCTCAAGTCAAACTATTTTAAAGCCATAGTATGGTATAATTTTAGATGTTATGAAGAAGTTTGTAGTAAGTCTTGAAAATGGTTTAATTTCGGATTTGGTAGTCTCACGTATAACCGGTTCGTGAAACCCATCAATATCAGTCTATGTAGAAGTGTCTACCGTATAGTCCTAAAAAAAAATTATTACAAATATATTTCCAGTTGCTTATGGAATACAATTTTTTCAACATATCGTATTTTACGCAATGAAATTTTTTTAAATTGATTTAATTTGAGACGATTTTGAAGGAAAATATGAATACACATACAGTTAAAAACAGTAAAAATGCCTAGAATTTGCATACCAAAAAGGAAACCATATAATCAAAATGGCCTCCAAAATGCGCCTATGTTAATTAAGGTGGGTAGTTTAAAAAGTACTTTAAAAATTTGTCGAATAAATAAAAAAAATTTAGTATGCTCAATATTAAACAAACATTTCAATACGTCGCCGAAATCAAGTTTTACCCAAATTTAATTTATAACAGTCTTAGAGCTACCCTAGCTTAAAAAGTTTAATTATAAATTTGAAAACACAATGTCTCACTTTTAACCACCATCTTTCTTTTATCCCAAGGGCAGGGTAAAATCGAGACAGAATAAACACGTTTTTCTAACAAAATTACATAATTTTTTTAAAAGTTTTATGCCATTAATGTTCTCGAGTAAACTTTTAATTGACTAAACATTATCTTAACAATAAAATCGAAAATTATCATTCATTAAAATTTAAAGTTTTTAAAAATGTCTAATGTTTAAATATTATTATTATAAAGAAATTTGAAATAGAAATATCTCAAAAAAAAATATGGTAAAATTATTTCGTTCAAATGTTCTGAAATTTGTTATGCACAATCTTGAAATAAAAACGGAGTTTTATTTTTAATCTACTATGTATGGTATTGGTAAATAATATTTAAATGGAAAAATCATACATTTGCAACGGAAGGGGAATTTTATCAATAAATGAATATTAATGCTCTAACATCTATAATTTCAATTTAAAGGGAATAAATTTTGTAGCAATAAAAGGGGGCTTACAGGTATGTTATACGCATCGATTTCTTTAATGTAATGGAAATTTTTAACTTAAACAAAATTGTATCCTATAAATTAAACAAGAAAATTTCATACACTCATCATCTATCTAAATATTTAAGGAGACTAAACTATTGTAGTAAAGTAAGTATTGTAGTAGAACCAAATTTTCGATTTAAAATATCGAATGTTTTATCCTTCATTCACCAAACTTGGTATTCCGTCTATATATTATAATAAGAGTTAAAAAAAAAATTTTGTTCAATATACATAAAATAAACACTTTTGAACGCTTGTGATTTTTGCGCAAAATACTTTGTTTTAACAGAATTTTATTAACCGAATTTGGTTCTTGGCTCACATACACAATTCTTGCATACACCCATTTTAAATTAGACCCATTGATCACTAAATTATTCGAAACCGTAAAAAGGCATCATTATTTCAGATTTTTTTCACCCAATACGAAATTTATTTGAAACAAATCACAAAATTTAGTGCTACTTATGTGCTTATTAATTAGATCTATACCGGATTTTTTAGTCCCATCCAGTATAAAATCTATAGTTAGAGTCATGGATGGAAAGTATTGTTACTCTAAAACCCGGCCAAAAATTTTGTAATAAATAACTGTAAATCCCAAATATAAAACAAAACGCCCCAAAAACCTTTGGTCGAATCGAAAAAAAAAATCAGAATTTGTTGCTTTAAGAATTGGGCCTAATCTTTTGGAAAAAAAACTACGATTTACATTAAAATCCGTATATTATCCTAGATTCCAAACAAGCACTTATGAATACGATGATTGGATCGAAAAAATAAGTATGCCAGGCGGGGAGCTATTTTGTTGCTCTTGGAATCCACCATAACATTCAAAAAAGCCCATCATTTACAGTAATATCCGTATTTATTCTTTTAATATTACTTGTATTTATCCATACATTATCCTTGCCAACATAGCAACAAATTCTCCTATATTTTTGGAATTTATGCAATTTTTTGCAGTTTTGGTTAGGTTAACATTTACCTGCCCCTCCCCCATTTCAAATATCGGTTTAAGAGTTTTTTTCTTCAAGGCGGTTCGAGCACAAAAATCCGAAATAGAGCAACTAATTAGCACACAAATAACACTAAGTTTTTGATAGGATTCGAATAGGATATTAGGAAAGGAGGGGTAAGGTAAACATGGGTCTTACATACTTAAGTACCTCCAGATCCTCCTCTAGGATTGTATAATTTTGTTTTTTCAATCCAACTCTTAATGAATAAATTATTGAAATATTTTTTTGAGAAACTGATCCAAGTATTACCTTTTCTATACAAATCTATGGATAAGTGACTCAACGCATCAAATCAACGCATAGCCAAAAATGCTTGAGAATCTTGCAATGAGGTTGTCTTATATGACGGAATTGAGCACTAAAAAGATATTTTTAAAATTTAGTTTTTAAGGGGGAATACTGCCCAATATACTGCCCAAACCGCAAAGTAAAAGGAACTACAGTTAAGACCAGAGGTTTTGTTAGAAGTTAGGTTTCGTAAAAGTAAAAGTTTTTAAATCCAAATCCAAAAACGGAGAAGTGAGATTTCAAATTTTTAAATTTTGATCAAGGTATAGGCCAAATCGCGCAATCAGAATGCTTGAAATTGTGAATAGATGATTCTATTATAACGTAAATGAAACTTGAAGAATTTTTTTTTAAATACAATCCCAAAAGTTTGACAGGGTTCTGTGATAATACATACAAACACTCAGAACAGATTTATAGAAATGTAACTATTATACGGTTGAAAATTACGTTTAAAGTTTTGTATATTCAATTTTTTTTTTTTTTTTTGTAATTTTAAAATTCATTTTCATTTCCAGTTATAGCCCTCCTCAAATATTCAATAAACGAACACTTTCGAGTATTCGTAAACTAACATTTGTGTACACTTATAATTAATATAAATTGGTTTGTTTATTTGTTGGTTGGGGAGTACACTTTGGCTCTACTAAATCGATTCTAAAAATTTTGTTATTAATGTATATAAAACAAATTCTCCTTGTCTAATATATATTATATATTTTATTTTAATAATTATACGTTTTGTCATTGAAATTGAATGTTTCTAAACCAACTCGGAAAGAAAGCGGTCCGAGACCTCAAAAATATTATAAATCTTTAGATTTTATAAAATGACCGAAACAAAATACACTTTATTTTATATTTATTATCGCAAAACGTATTATCGAAGTTGATTATCAATCTGTTACTGTAATATAAATATCTTTTGACTTTATATTACTGAGTAATATCCGTGCAAAACGAGGACTAACTCAATAGGGATTAAAACCATCATTAATAAAGTCATAAAACTATATGGATTAATTTAGGGATTATACAGCATTAATTACCACTTTAATTTGAAAGAATTACTGCTAAACCTAAGCCGCGGGCAAAAACTAGTCAATAATGAAGCATTAGTTTAATAATCCTTCAGAATAGAATAAATTATAACAATTCATTTTTTAAACGTATCATTAGGATTACTTAAAATGAATATTATACTTACAAAAAATATAATACTATTCATGTTATGGTAATAACGGTAATGCTTCATTAATATTTAATAAGCATTTATTGTAATTTAAAACGTGACTAATTTCGACACAAATTTACTGAATTACTAGAAAAATCATGGCAAGTTTAACATATTATTATTGTTTTTATATAACGCAAGTGTAGATACAAATTACTACTGTGTTTATTTTTAAAATAGCCGACACATCCATGTATAAAGTATCAATGTTTGAACTATTTTTAATTATTAGCACTCATATACAGTTACTAACAGGCCATGTTACACTTTTCTATGGAAATTTTCACAGATACAAATGCTATGAAAAACAATTTTCCCATTTTAGAAAATCATTTCACATCGATATTCCAAGCTAATATAGAAAATATATTCTTATTTATGGCACATTACCCTATAAGAATAAGTGATAAAGAAAAAAATATTTCTTATTCCCTTAATCATTTCACATAAAACATAATTATAAATGCTCAAAAATGAACAAATCACGGTTATGTAGATTATTAATTCAGAATGGGACATGGGCGTAAAATAGTAGGATCAATGAAAAGTTCAGAAAGTTCAAGGGTAGCTTACACCAAATAAATAATTTACACTTCTATTAGAAACAATGGGACAATTATAGCCTTTAATAGACAATTGTAATCTTTTGTTCCTCTCCTGACAGGAAAATTGTTAATTTTAAAACTATCGCATTTTTTAACTTTGATCTAATCACATATTTTGAGAAAAAAAATTCGTTAAAATCGGTTAAGTAGTTTCGAAGCTCATCGTGGCTCGGTATTGTTGTATATTAAGATAAGAGTTTGTTATATATGTATTAAAATTGGGTTTACAATTACTTTCTATCGGCAATACATGTTTTGAGATCCCTTGAAGAAAAAAAAAATGATTTTCAGAAATCGGTTTGTGTATGTGTGCTAATGTATGTGACAGCGATATTAATTAACTATTTATCTAAAATTCACACAAACTTAGTATTCTGTCTTCGTATTATCTGTGCCACGTAGCTCTTAGATTCCCACTATATTCGAGTGATTTCCATGTCTTTTTTGGTCTTACTCTCTACAGTTTTTATTTGAAACATTTTTCTGGAAAAATTCAAAAAAGTGAGGAATTAAAATAATCATATTCAGTTACGTCCATATCATTGTGCATACCTAATGAATTGATTTGGAAGTCTTAAAATATTTGAAAATTGAATTACTAAAATATTTGAAAATAAATATTCAAAAGTATATAATAGTAAATGACAGGTAGTACAGGTAGCCAAGTTGTATGTTGACTACTCAACTTAATGTTGAGAATGAAATTGATCAAAAATTAATAAATATTCCAAAATAAAATATTCAATTAGCATATTCTGAATTTTATAAACCATCATATATTGGTTATAATTAGGTGCCGGTATATCAATATCACTTTTTTGTGTTGGGCAAATTCTGCCAAACTAATTATCAAACTCAGACCTACACTTACCAATAACACATGTTGGTTCCGATCAATAATACAATATGAATCTATTAAATCACATCTTACAAATTTAAAACATGATATTCGTCGATTTTGTAAATTATAAGAACCTATAATTAATAAATGTAGAAAAAGCTGATTGTGAGGAACATTATCAAAAAACATGTGAAAAAAAAATGTTGAACGTAGATAGATAGATACATAGTCGCATTACCATTTCATAATAAAACTGAAATTTAGGTTTATCAAGGGAACTAGCACTACAAGGATTGATAAGTCTTGAAAAAGGTTTTAAAAGAAAGAATAATATTTTCAATACACATTATACAAATGATTATGATTATGTTCTTTTTACCTCATCATGCAATTATTAACTAGTTACCCAACTACGGTCAGAGTGTTTGAAGCACTACCTAGTGTTGGAATAGTTCCTAATAATACATTATTTGTCGGAGCTACAATACAGGAAGATATTTTTGCTTTCCTACTAAAGCCTCGTATACCAAACTATTGTGAAAGTGTTGTTTAATTTTTTGTAATTTATTTGACTCCATGTAAAATATCTTACACGTGATTATTTAATCCGACTCCATCTTAATTATAAAAAACTTATTTTGATATGATTATTTTAAATAATAATTACGATTGTATTGCTTAATTCAATCACTTTATTTATTATTTATGCTAAATATTTAATTACATAATTACATTCTGATTAAATGATTTATTTGTGTATTTAGTTACATTTTTTTTAAATAAATGTTGTTGATACTAAATTTTATAAAATTTTATTTAAAATTTTTTTTATTATTGTCTCAAAAAATAATTCTATTTTTCTAAACAATTGTTTATCTCACTTAGCCAAAAGCTTTAACCCTCTATTTTAATTCATGAAAAAAGAAGATAACACATTTATTTTTAATCGAATTTGTCAAAAAAACATTATTCCATAAAGAGTAAAACAAACTTCCCTTTAAAAGTACAAACATTTCAATAAATTTGTGCACAAATTTACGTTAGGCAAACAAAAACAAGTAAATGCGTTTATTCATGCAATAACTGTTGTAAACAAATTATAATTGTAATATATCATGTACTAAATGATTTAATCAAATACACGAATTACTTATAAATCATAAAGATACATACATACGAATTGCGAAAGAACCCCGTCCGTTTTTAAGTCTCTTAAGAATAAATGTATATTTAAAATTATGATCATAAGTTAATATAACTCTAGATGATCGTGTTTAATCTACAATTTGGTGTTTTTTGGTTCAGTCATATAGTAACGGAGGCACTGGGTTGCAATACCAATATGTTAATTGGGTCAGAGAAATTAGCGAACTAAAATTTATTTACTTGTAATAAACAATTTAAATATTGGACATTGATGTTAACGAAGAGTCTTATTACCAATATAATTAAGAACTATTTAGAAATACCAATATTTAAACATCATTGACATTAAACGATATTAAAAGTAATCGATGGAGTGTTTCAAAATAATTTATAGTGCTTAATATATTATAATAACTAATCTTATTTTGGTAATCAATAAAAATAATCATATGAGTGTGTTAGGAGTAGTTACTATTTTTGGTACTCTGTTGCTGAAATCCATTTGGCTCTGAGCATGAATGCCCAATTGTTTGTGAAGTTGGCAAAAAAAAATTGGCATTCATTGGCGAATAAAGGTTATTAAAAAATGCACCATTATTAATTATTATAACCATTTTTTATGTCGTTGAAATAATCAAATACGTATTTGAAAGATAGCAATAAAAAATTATGCATAAAATATAGTATATAAATTATCTTTGTTTTACATTTGCATGTACTTTGTTTTATATTTGCATGTACTATTTAGTTCTCAAACATTTTTTAAGCCCTTTTGAGGTCACTGCACCTTGTATTCAAGTTATTCATTGAACTAGCTGCCCCACTTATTCAATATCTTTTATTTTAGGAATTATATATTAAGTAAAGTTGAAAAATAAATTTAGCTGTAAGTTGTTTCAATTACGATAGTTAAGTATATAGTTGCGATCATTCGCTATAAGCTAAAAAAATGCGTACGCATAATTCTCGCCAGTTATAAATTTATTTTTAAGGTTGGCAGATTCTCTTTGTGAAATATTATTTATAAATAATATAAACTACTTTGCGTATTTTTTTGTTTCACCAAGTTTTTTATTTTATTAATTAATTTTGGCATATATTTTGGTCTATATGACCATTTTTAAAACAGGGTCTATAGCCTCTAACTATAAGGCGACTTTTATTTATGGTTTTATTCGCAGTGAATGAAAGCCTGCTCGGTATTCAAGTGAAGGTTTATCCTAGTAGTTAAGTCATAGGAATCTTTAATTTGCTCGGTGTTATAGTTTAACGTCTGTCTATTTAATAAGTCTCCATAGTTGCTCGTGTATAGCAAAAGTATATTTATCGATTAATGGGCAGCGTTTTCATGAATGAGATTTTTAGATGGTTGGATTTGGAAATTTTATTATGTAAATATAAAAAAATTTTATTCTGTTTATTTACATTAACCATAAATTCAGTTAAAATAAAAATTGTAAACATTTGTATTTTTATTGTAATATATGCATAAGTATTTTGTTATTTCTAATTTGCGATTTATTTTTAAAATCTCTAAAAGTTATATTTGTTTTACCTCTATAAACACTTATATACTTACTCATTCAATTCTATCGTGGTAATAAATAAAATTACAAATAAAAAATAAGGAATATCTGTTTGAGACGCGGCGAATGTTGTCTTAGACTCCCCGCCGAAAAGATGAATCTTTCTACTATGAAGTTAATTGTAAAAAAAAAAAGAAATTTACTTAGAAAAAAAATTGGTTTCTACTTAAGTCACGTTAAATAAAAAATCATTAACTGTAAAATAGACCCATACATTTAAAGTACCGCAGTTGCAACATTACAGTCAGTACTATATACTTAATATGTTTCGAAACACAATATATATATATATATATATATATATATATATATATATATATATATATATATATATATATATATATATATATATATATATATATATATATATATATATATATATATATATATATATATGTATACATATATATACATATATATATGTATGTATATATATATATATATATATATATATATATATATATATATATATATTTCGTTTTTGTTGTAGTTTTTCGTGAGTGCCCTTCTTCAAACGAATCTTTAAGAAACTATTCATTTTTCATCATTCGAATTTTGGATATCCATCAAGCTTAATTACCGTGAAATCGAAAAAATTACCGTTTTCGAATTTAAAGCCCTAGGTGCAGTTTTTCTCAGGAAAAAATTCGAGCACTTAATTTGGTAATAAGGTAATTTTTTTTTTAAATTTATTTATAAGTTATTAATTAAGTAGGTAGGTCTTAGCAATTATTGCTATACCGCCATTAGCGAAAAATTTTATAGAATAAAGTACTTAATTACATTTTTGTTTTTTAATTTTACGTATCAATTTTAACTTAATTTTAATGTACATTAATTTGTGAAATTGGTATTTTAAACATTTAGGGCTATTTTTCTCAAGAAAAGGTTGGTGATGGTTTTTCTCAAATAAACTATTCAATCAACAAATAGTTTTTTTAATATTTTTGATGTTTAATTATTTTATTAATTATTAAAAAAAGTTAATGATTTCACCAAGTACATATGAAAATATGCTCAAAATTTTCTCAAATAATTTCACTATTTTCGGAGTGGTGTTTATATTCTTAAATATACTTACTTAACATAACTCAAAAACAAATATTAGATATTTCAGATTTAAATTTGTTATAACATTTGTTTTAATACAATATTTCTGATACGTAGCAACAACAACAATTTTCGGTTTCTCACATAAATAAATAAACAAGTTTTATTTTTCAATGACAATATATTTTGACTACGCCAGAATTCCTTTTTAATAGTATGGAAGCGTCATGTGGTCAGATTTTGTCCTTCCGTTTCCAACATAACTCAACAACAAACACACAAAATGCTATTATTAGACCAATATAATATAGCCCAAAAATATTTTGTAAATGAGTAAACGATAATCGTATATCATCGGGAAAAGTTTTCCATTTTCTAGTCCAAATAGTGTTACTAAAATGATTTAACATTCTATCTTCCTTAATGATTAATCCATGTTCCGTTAAACGAAATAATATATTATTAATATCGTGAAACATGGGTAAGCCTTTACGAAGTATCATTGTGATCGAAAACGTAAAAACACTCTTAGTAAAGCCATGTATTAACGGGCGCCCATATTTGTCCAAGTAAAATAGTGGTATCAAAAATTTAGTTTGTCTTTTCGTTTTGATTGTAGCATATGATCCATTGAATGCCACACGATTCAAACATGTTCTTGTAATATCACAGGTCTGTGCATTTTTCGTCACAGACATTGCATCCCTCGATAGCTCATGTAGAAATATTGAACGAATATTCTCCTGAATACCATATTTTAGTTTCATACGTATAATGTCGTGTAATGAATCAATTTGATATTCATATCGAGGATTTGTTAACGCATCAATTAACTGTGATTGAAAAGTTGTTGACAACATTATGTTAAAAAATAGCGTAATTATTAATAACAATCGAATTGAGAAAGTTTGATATTTGTTTAAAGGGTATACAAAATTACTGAACAGCAAACCGAATAATATAAGCATACCTTTTGAAATTTCTGCATGAAAATGTACGTTCACAAACAAAACCCATATAAACATACAAAATGCAAGTGTTATTACACAGCAGTACCAAACAAATGGTGTTAACAAATACTGTCTGGTGGTTTAATTTGTGCTGCGGGTACAAACCATTTGACACTATCAGACAAATAAGATGATAAAGTACAATCAAAATCTGCACATACTGTATAATTTGGTTGCGCCATTCCAAACATAATATCAATGCTTTCATTTTGTAATAATCCTAATAAATGTGTATAATTGGATCCAATTTTTAATCCCCATGATGTACAGTTATGGTCAATATACTTAATTGTAAAATTTAATTTATATGCTAAATATTCCATTATTTTACCTTCGATGCCCGGGTAAGTATTCATAGGACTCATTTTTACATAATATGGTAGTATTTCTAATGCACCAATTTTAAATTCATAAAAGTTTAAATCTTTATAAAATTTTTTTGGAAAATATTCTTTTGTTCGTAATCTTAAAATTGGTACATGTTTTTTGGAATATATATTTGATAAATTTGTATCGTTCCATCCATAAAATTTGGTCTCTTTGTCAATTTCATTAAATTCACAAAATATAAATTTATTGATAAAATATTTTTGCATATATAATGATAAATTTATTGTATTTGTTGTATTAAAATTTTGTGTTATAAATACAAATTTTGCTCTTGGATTCCATGATGAAAATCGCTTAAATTTATTCATTTTTATTAATAAATCAACTTCGGTATAAAAATCAATTACATACATGTTTGGCTGTTTTGCAAATGAATTAAATTTCCATGTTACTGTTTTATTAATATTTAGATTAATAATTGTACGTCTTGCAGAAATATATTCTAATATTTGCATATTAACATAATTGGAAATATGTACGAAAATTATTTTTGATTGCTTACTTTGAGTTACAACATTTTCTAATTGTTTTAATGCTAGTTTTGATACTTTCTTCGGTTTTAGTAAATTTATAGCACTTTTATCGTTTATTACATAATTTAAACAAAATATTAAAAATATACAAAAATATTTCAAATTATAATACATATTTAAGTGTATTTATCTGTAATAATGTTTTTAAACTAAAGTGTTTTATCATAAATTAAAATTTTCAAAAATGAATAATCAGATAAAATGATTACAGTTATTATTAACACTTTCATTACAATATTTAATTAAAATTTATATTCATATTTACAATACATTTTATAATATAATTTCTTTATGATTGCGATGATATATGTTTTGTGTTGTATTTAACTTGTCTAATATAGTCATCTATCTATATTCTTATTCTAATGTAACGTTTTAATTGTTTTAAATTTTTAGGGTACTGTTTATAATGCGTATTACTTAATAATGAGCCTTTAATTTAGTTAAAAAATAGTTCATTTCACTTTTTATATCCCAGTTAATAATGCATAATATGTGAATTAATTTAAATGTAAAGGAAAGAATACAGACACCCATAGAAGCTCATAGGTACAATATTTTGAGTATTCAAAAAAGTACCTTGACCTCCAGTTGGCACTATAGATGTTTAATGTCGGTTTTTAATGTGACTTCCAATAGCGACCAACAGACTGCTATAGGTGTCCCATGTTGGCAAAGAATGAACATCTTTAATAAAATATTAATAAGGCGAAAGTTTATGGGTGAAGAATGTATGGATATTTGTTACTCTTTCTCGCAAAAGCTACTGAATAGATTTTAATGAAATTTTACAATAGTGTTGCTTATATATCAGAATAACACAAAGGCTATAATTTATACAAAGAGAGTCGGTTTAAAGTCCAATTTTAACCTCTAAAGAGTTGAAAAACGGAGGCATTTTTCTTAAGTTCTCACTTGAAGTATGATACAAATCCTATAAGTATCATTTTCATAGAAACCAGTGTACCGGGAGTCACAACCAAGTATGATATATGTACATTTGTGTGACTTAGAATCATGGCCATTAGCCACCCTGAGGGTCAAAAGGACCGAGGGACTGTATGTCCCACACCAAATAATGGTATGTACGCTCGCCTGTCTGTCTTTTCAAGATCTCAAAGGTGAAAAATGATATAGCGAGCTGAAATATTGGCAGGCGTAAAAAGTGATTCCTTTAAGTTCTTGAATAAGCAAAATCGATCCACTGGGTTCCGTGAATCCAAAAATCATCTTTTAAAATAAAATTTATAAAAGAACAGTTCTAATACAAAAAATGTTGGCTTTTCAAAACAAATTTTGAAGCTAAATTTCATGCAGAATAAAATGAATAAATTAGTTTCCAATGATTAGTATATAGATAAAATAAAAAACAATTATTTATTAATAAGTTCGGAAAAATTAGGCACTAATAAGTCCGTTGTAAGCAGTTTTGCAAAATATTCAACGCACGCGGAAGACACATCAAGGAATCGATAAGTAGAGAAATAAATTGCTCACATAATAGATCAGCAATGCATCGATAAATACTATACAATTAATAAGGGGCTAGGGGTAGTCAGAATTTTCAAAAAATCTATTTTCATTTTCGTTAAGTGTGATATCTTAAAAATATTCTCTGAAAATTTCAAGTTGATCCGATTATTAGTTTTTGAGTTATTCGACAAATAACAAAGAGAGCTCGGGCACTTCTAATTCTAGTGTATAACTTTGAACGCGTTTCTCTCAAAACTATGTTTTTGAACTGGTGGCAACTGTAACTCGAAAACCGCTCAGTAGATTTTAATGAAATTTATTCAGCTTTTAGAATACATTATAAACTCGGGCCTGATCGAAGGTTTTTTTTTCAAAAATTTCGATTTTTTAAGACCTGTTGATTTTTTCCCAAAAATCTAGACAAAAATTTCCTGAGGCCGCCATTTTGTTAATTTTTGAAAAAAATAAAAATCCTTCGATCAGGCCCAGGATTATCTATTTATAAAATTAATTTTTACTATCCGATTGATTTTAAATGAATCTTCAAGGACTTATGATTGTCACCGCAAGGACCTTTTTTTGGAACTGGGTCAACACAGACAGCTATAACTTTGGAAATTTTTTTTTTTTTGAAATTTTCGTCAAAACATTGACTTCGAGTCAAAACATTGTATAATAATGCCATATTACTACTTCTGTAAAATAACACGATTTAATAGCAAAAAAAAAAACTGGATATTCTCATTTTTTCGTGCCTCTGACTACCCCTAACCCCCTAACAGTTTCAATTAATTTTAAATAGTTTGAATACTAGAAAATTGATAACAGATTTTGCAAACATAAAGGCAAGAATATTTCAATTTCTGTAAAGTAACCAAATAAATAGTTTTCCATTGTAAACAATTTATTATATTTTTTTACACCGTCATATGACAATACGTAAATCACAAAAAGGCACCTGAAATGTTGAATTGACCGACCTGGAGGAGTGTTAAAATTTGTTGTTTTATGAGTCTGAGATATTTTTGAAAACTCGAGACCTGTAGGTAATGTTTCCTCCATCTCCAATGAAGGTAAGAAATTTCAAAATTGCGCACCTATTCATTGGTCAAGTTAAAATTCTATAGAATAACCGGCGGGGCTGGTAGGTCCCGTTATCATGGTTATTCATGATAAGAATATATTTATTTATCTATTTAATTTTTGTGTAAATATTCAAAGAACTGTAATAATTTTATGATCCATTTACTCTGTCGTTACCTGCACACTATACGTTAAGATAAATGACGACTTTTTCAATTAATAGTATGTACATTAGAAAATCATTTATAACATAAAACTGTCTACTAAATAGATAATAACTAGGTTAATTGAAGGGTAATATGTTTATAATTCATAAATATATGTATTGAAAACAATCATTAAAACATTTGATTAACATTTTATTTTTTTAACTTTACTAATCGATTACTTAGTTATTAAATGAAGATATTATGTGTGTGTCATATTAAAAACATGACTGTTATTGATGGGCAGCTAGGTATGAGGTCGTCAAATATTATATTTAACATTGTTAAAATACAATATTGATCATACCTAGCTGCCCATCCATAGCATCATGGTTCGCAACACACACTACATAATAACCAGTCAGAGTTCTCAAAAATTGCCATTCAAATTGAACGAAATTGTATCTACTGAGAAGTAACAATAAATTATCTTAGTCTTTAAAAATTTCTTTAAATATCCAATATGAAAAATTATATTAAGGAAATTTATGCTTTTTTAACATATCTTGGCGCAGTATGAAAACCTTATTACAGTCTAGTATTTTTATCCTGATACTCGCATGTTGAAGTATCACACTAGTCTATTTTTATGATTCTACTTTTAATGAACAATAAAATGCAAGAATTTGCATTAAAACTGCAGCAGGGCTGTTTTTCCGGTATAAAACTTCAGTTTGCTCACCATTTCAATAGGCCACTGTCTAATTTCAACTACTAGAACAAGGTCGATAATTTTTGAAACCAAAAAAAATTATAGTATGATAAAACTGATTGTAAACGGAAGAGAATATAACAAAATGAAAGGAAAAATAATTTACGGGCGACTTGAAGTCGGGAAGTAGAAAGGGGTGAGTTTTTAAGGGTTAAAACACAGTTTATCTCGATTTCCGGCAAACTACAAGCTCTATGGAAAAAAAATAGTGACTAAAAACATCTACAACTTTTGCTTTAACACTTTTTTCACATAACCTCAAAATTGATGTGAAAAATTAAAACAACATTTTTGATTTTTTTAATCTATAAAAAGTTTTTCCCGGAAATTTGTTTAAAACACCTTTTTAAGTACAAAATCCACTGTAATTTTTTTGTTTTACAATATTTATTTCTTCACCTTATTTTGAATAAATAGCGAAAAATCACCTTAATTCTCAATCGAAAAATTTTGAGGTTATGTAAAAAAATAATAAATACAAAAATTGTATATCTTCTTACTACCAAAAACTTTACCATTTACCTTTTCTCGATAGGACTTTTCTTATCTTATAGTTAGTTTTAACAGAAATCTAGATAAAACGTATTTTTCCCTTAAAAACTCACCCATTTTCATTTTTACGTTGCCACTGGGCTTTATCCTACTATAATTTTTTTCTTAACATTATACCATTTTTAAAGGTTCCTTCCTTTGTCTATACGGTATTAGCAACTAATAATCTGTTCAAATTTTTATTCGTAGTATTCAAATTTATTAAATGTACAAAAAGATTCTAAAGAAGTTGGTATTTTCAACAACTAAATTAAATAAATCCAATAGTATTTATTTAGACAAAAGTACACACGATCATTGTCTAATTTTTTTTTTTTTTTTTTTTTGAAATACTCAAAGTAATTTAAAAAATTATAATTAAGTAAATAATTAAATTAACATATTATAAGTTTCTGCCTAATATCAAAATTTCCAGCTAATCTACTCAGTCGTAAATTTTGGTAGAGGAATAGTTTTTGAAAATAAAATTTAATCATTATTCTATATAAATGTTTGAGGTTTGTTTTTTATGCTACGCGAACTACTTTATTTTTTTTTTATTTAAATTTATTTATAAAATATTATGATTCTGGAGTTATTATAATAGTTTTGAAAATACCCTGTGGGAATTCAGAAACTATTTAGGTTTAAATAAACTAAAATTAGAAAGATAATTATCTATATTAAAACATCGTTTTGTCATAATAAACGTAGGATAAACCGGGACTACTATTAACAGAGGTAGGTAGTATTTACAAACGCATATCTCTAAAACTATAAACTATGCCGCATAGGAACTGGTCATTAAAGCAATCCGTACGTCAATTGAATGAGTTTTATTAAGCTTTATGCTATTTTTATCCCGTAACGAACAAATTTAACGTTACCATTTTTTTTAAATGTTGACTTGAAATATATATTATGAACATGTATTTTATTTTTCCAAAAATACATGTTATACTTAACAATGCCATATGGTTTACTTATAACGTAATTATAAACCAATATAAAAACGGACAAAATTAACAAATCATCGGGGTATTAACATGTTAGTACCTATCCCGGATGAGTGGCTGGTATTCACAATGGTACGTACCTTCATATCTACACGAAGCTCTTTAACTAGAATTTGGGTGACTTTATCTAATTTTATATACAAGATATCCATTCATGGATATTTTACAACTTTTTTTTTCAGTTTTAATAAAACTAATTCGTAACCATCATAACCTTAATTTTATTCGATAGTCATCGTCTTGCAAAATAAAAATCGCTGGAATATTTCAAAAATCTAATGATTGTGCAAGTTGGATTTCTGTATTTTTCAACGTTTTAAAGGTTCAAAATTTCCAACATGCAACTCTCTATCTGATTTTGTGAAAAAAATATTTCACCTCTCTTTCTTTTGAACATATCAATAAATATGAAACTATCAACGGCATGTAAAAGGTTGTGTTCTGTACAAAAATACATTGCCAAAGAAGGTCGTTATTTATGACCCGCTCAATCTTATCTTTCAAATATAAAACTGCATTTTGGATATCTGAATATATGAATTCAATGTAAACTCCAAAATTACACATTGGCCGTGTGAAATACTTGCACTTGCACTTGTGAATTATAATAATAATTTACAAGTAATGTCAGAAATTTTTCCAATTCAAAATTAAAATTATGTATTGTTTTATGAAGTTTCGAGATGGTATAAAAGCAATCTTGACCTGCATTACTAGCAGTTAAATATTTCTAATACTCACTTTTGCGAAATAAAATCATACTTTTTACCACCATAATTCAATAATAAATACAACAAATGAAGAAAATAATCCAATGCCATAGATTTGAAAAACATCCATAAAATGTTGTAAACTTAATACAATACTATCCGGTAATATCTTCCATGAATTTTCGTACAAATAATCACCATAATCATTCACAAATTTATCTTCTTTTGTTATAATACCATTTTCCATAAAACGAAATAATAAATCATCAATATTTTCGAATATTGGTAAACCTTTACGAAAAATGATTGAAATTGAAAAAGAATATACATTGTCTTCTATCATATGTATCAAACTATGTCCATTTTTATCCAAATAATATATTGGTATTAATATACGACCTTGACGTCGTGTTTTTATGGCGGCAAATGAACGATTGAATGCAACACGATTTAAGCATGCCGGTGTTACATCACAAGTTTCAGCATTTTTTAATAAGAAATTTTCGGATTTATCATCTTCATCAGAAAACAATATGGTTTTCGAGCTTTCTTGAACTCCATATTTCAGGTTCATCCGTATAATATCGTCCAATGAATCAATTTGATATCCGTAACGTCGAATTGTTAGAGCATCGATTAATTGTGATTGGAAAGTTGTTGAAAGCATTACATTAAAAAATAGTGTAGTGATTAATAATAATCGAAATGAGAAAGATTCATATTTATTTAAAGGATTAACAAAATTACTTAAAATTAAACCCCAAAACGTTAGCATTCCTTTAGGAATATCAAATTGAAAATGTACTTTTATAAACCAAACCCATATAAACATACTAAATGCAGTTGTTGTAAGAAAGCAGTACCAAACAAATGGTGTTAATAAATATTGTAAAGTATCGTGACTTGGAATACTTTGCGCTGCGGGTACAAACCAATTAACAGTATCTGTCAAATACGAAGAAAACGTACAATCAAAATCGGTACAAACAGTAATATTCGGTTGTGCCATTCCAAATACAATATCAATACTGCCATTTTGTAACAACCCATATAAATTTGTATATTTTTGTTTAAATTTTAAACCCCAATTAGTCAAATTATGATCAATATATTCTGTTTGAAAATTTAATTCAAATTGTAAATATTTCATTATAGATCCTTCAATTCCAGAATAATGTGGATTTTGAGGCAAATTAACATAGTATGGTAGAATTGATAATGCACCGATTTTATATACATAAAAGTTGTAATCTGTATAATATTTTTTTGGAAAACAATCGGTGGTATTTAATTGTACAATTGGTACAATTTTTTTATAATAAATGTTCGATAAATTTGTGTCATTCCAACGAAACATTTCGATATCTGTTTCTTGAACAACACAAAATACAAAATAATTCATAAAATTGTATTGAAAGAATAACGATAAGTTTATACTATTAAATACATTAAATTCTTGTGTAATAAATACAAATTTTGCTCGTGGATTCCATGATGGAAATTTTTTATACAATTCAATTTTCGCAAATAAATCGTTTTCATGATAAAAATCAATTATATACATATTTGGACGTCGTATATATGATCTCAAAAACGTGGTTCCTCTTTGGTCTATATTAATATTGAGTATTGATCGTCGTGACGTAATTCTTTGGAAAACTTCTTCATTTGATAAGTTTGATACATCAATAAATATTAAATCTTGAGGCTTGGTTTCTTGAAATATAAGACGTAATTTTTGTAATGATTTATTTTTTCGACTCAATTGCAATGTAATTTGACTTTCTAAGTAAGACACAGAACTATTTATAACATTTGTATACAGTAATAGTTTCAGAAATAATATAATATGGATATTCATAATAATATTATCTCTTAACAAACAAACACGATTTTAACAAAGTTGGATTAAAAATATTTCATTATTAATCAGATAAATAATAACGTATCTATTATCATTATTTATAATTTAACTCGAAAAAAAACATGTTTGATATTTTTATTAATTACAATCCATTATGCATGTTTCGAGTATTAATGAATATTAATATTTACGAATAATTAATGTAATTTTATTTACTCATTTAGAATAATTTCATTTCAAAAACGTACAAGTGAATAGTTTGTTTCTAAAAATTTCTTTATAAAAAACTATAAAAGGATATTGTACCAAAATTTTTTAGAGGTGGGAGGGGGGGTTAAATTTGTTCTAAACTATTTAAACTGTCTTATAATAGCAGCTAACATCTTCAATATAATAATTTTAACTTTTAAAATATATTCGTAATTACTAAATAGTTATTCGTTATTCGAGATGGGGCTCAATTTTTAATCTCATGCCTTGTCCAGGCCAAATTTTGTTATAGAAATTTGGCTTCTATTTACAAATTTATGTTTTTATAGAGGATTGAACTCACTACGTTTTTGCCAGTGTCGAAATATTTTGTAATCTCTTTGAACGTCTACAACTGATGACTATATGACTGCGCTCAGAGTATCTTTGTCGATTAAACGTAGGAGAGGAGCGGACAAAATAAAACCTAAATTTTCTTAAGAATATATTATTAAAGAGATCTCTAGTATTTTTCGTATTTGAAGAACTGGATTGTGTGCTATATTAGTGTTTTTAATTTTGTTGATCTTATCAGTACTATTTTAGACAGAATACGGGCCTTATATCAAACGTGGTGTATATCAAACGCTACCATAATACTTCAACATTGTAAACGCCATACGATTTAAATTCCCTTCCCATTTATAGAGGAAAAAATATAATCACATGACTCAAGAATTCATTTAAATAACTCAGCAATCGTTAGTGTACTTCTATATGGATCAGAAATTTGGAGGTTGACTGCCCGTATATTATAGAGAAAACTCAGGTAAAATTTTTCTATTGATTGCTTGAACTATTCTATTCCTGGTCATATCCTACGAAATAAAATTTAAACTACTAAATTCATTGTGACTGTGACTCCAAAGGTATTTATCCTTCATAGATTACGAAGAACTTCTTAGGAGCCAAAAATCGTCAATTATCAAAGGTAACATTAATCAGGTTACAAATAATCTTCTACAATATTAAAAGCAAGAGGATACTGCTTGTCTAGAGAGCTCAAACCTCATCAAAGCGTTTAAACAGTTTACTTTGTGTCTTTTAGAAAATTTCGATTTATGTATCAATTGTGTACTGCAATTAATCCAATGAGTTATTTATATATTAAAAAAAACCGTTATAAAATGGTTCCAAACGAACTGTTACAATTCTGTAACTTGAAAAAATTTGAAACACTCTTCCATATTTTGCCGGAGTATTCCATCTGCAGGTACTTGAGAGATATTCCTATATTCCTTATTAAAAATATATAGTGTTTTCGTGTCATTATTAAAAATATAGTTAGTTGGTTGGAAGCAGTTTCCTCAAGTGTTTTTAAATGTCGCTAACGTGAATCAACTATATGATCTCTTTTCATCGAAACTCAGATCTTTTGTTATTGACGAATAATACATCTACTACAAACTGATAAGCAATCAATTTACTTGTCCGTGCTTTAAACTGGCTTCCTATCTTGAAAAAAAAAAGTACAAATCTTATATTATATGTCATTCATTATTCATTTAGTTATTGTTTTATTACGATTTTATTTTTGAATGTTAAGCTTAGTTTTAAACATAGTTCACAAATATTGTCTTTAATGTTAATGAGCCTTTAATAAATTATTCTAATTCTAATTCTATAGAACTTTAATTTAAATAACTCTTATATTTTAAATTGAATACATTTTTTTATAAACAACAATGTGAATAATTTATGTGAAGTTATAATAATTAAAAATGGGTTGTTTTCAAAATGATGCTCTGAAAGAGACTCGCACAGATTATACTGGCCTTGAATGCCTATACGCAGACTAAGCGTTGCTTATTTTTCGGTTTAATATACTTCTAAATAACACATTCACCTGTTTTTTAGAGTCTGCTCCAAAAGACGTTTTAGAATCTTCGGTATAGATAGCAGTTTATGGAACGCTAGCACGATTTTGCTAGCTAACCGTCGGCTTATAGAAATACAAGAATATTATCTTGCAATTTGTAGTTAACAGCCAGTCTGTTCAAATTTGCAGTTTTCAAGTTTTATTTCAATGAATATATGTTTCTTTTGTATTTATTTTTGTTGAATTAATTAAATGGTTCAGTTATTTTTCAAAATTTTTCTAAATTTAAAACATTTATTGAAATAAGGTAAATAAAATGATTATGCAATATTTTTAATTAATAAGAAAGAAGAGGCAAAAACAAAAACAATGAACCTCATAATATTTCTCTACGATTATTTGTCTAAAAACAAATTTCATTTGAAAAATAGTGATATTTTCGAATAAATTGCATTTGTTATATTGCTCTGGTAGTACTAACTTGACACTCAAAATAGTACTACCAACCATGAAAAATGGGAAATTTTTTATTTTGAATAGTGCATTAAATTGCCGTTTCACTACTGTAAAATTACCATGAAATCGAAAAAATTATCGTATCTGTTTTTTTTTAAATAATTCCTAGTATTGCTAACTTGGCACTCAGTTTTTCTCAGGAAAAACCCCGAGTACTTTATTTGGTAATAAGGTACCTTTTTTTTTATTTATTTCAGTTGGTTTTAGCAATTAGTGTTCAGTACAACAGTTGTAAATCTTTTTATTACTTTTTTGTAGCTCAACCTTTGATAGAATTTATAAGAATGCAATTTTTGACCCTTTTAAACAATCTGACTGCCCCCTTACTATGATCCGTCTCGTCTTCTAACACATTTTATTTTTTTACGTTTATTACCCAGTCCAACGTTTTCTGCAGTCAAAGTGCAGTTAAAAAAGTTTCCATTTTTAGTAAAAACTGTGGTAACTGGATATCACTAATATATTTTAAAATAAAAATTACTGCCCGTTTTTATATTACCTATTAGCATTTTTTTAATGGAAAGTATCCAATTCACGTAGGAATAATAATGATGAATTAAAAATATTTATTACTGCTGTTCATACATTACCACATATGTAATTCAAGAATCATTGGAATATAATATAAAATAGTGAGGGGTGTCGTGGGTACCCGGTTGGGAACGTTCCTTTCATGCATTGCAAATGAATTTTATACTATGAAACAAATTTCAATAATTGGCGGTATATCATATAGCGCATAGACTAATAAAATTTAAATAATAATCGCAAAAAACACAAAATATTAATTAATACTTTTTTTAATTTGTAACACTACTTGAATCAATAAAAAAGTAAAATAAATGTTGTTAAATATAAGAGAATGGAAAAATAATAATTAGGTACTCAATATAATTGACATTTGTTAAAAATAATACATTATATATTATTATGTCCATCAAGTTAGCATTACCATATCGAAATATTTCAATTTCGAATAGTGGATAAATGGCCGCTTACTAACCGTAAAATTTTCGTAAAATTGAAAAAATTACCTTGTTTGTCTTTTTCAATAATCCCTGGCAGTGTTAACGTTACACTGAAGTTAGCACTACCAACACTGAAAAAAGGAAAAATTCCAATTTTGAATAGTAGATCACTTGCCGTTTATATACCGTAAGATTACCGTGAAATCAAAAAAATTCCCGGTATTTTTTAAAAGTACATCCTGGTAATATCAACATGAGTGTCAAGTAAGCAAAATTGCAATCTTTCCATTTTTCAAGGTTGGTAGTGCTACCTTGAATGTTAAGTTAGCCAGAGATTTCAAATGAAAATTATAACAAATGCTATTATTATCTTGATGCATTTTTCCTGTACAAAATCGGCCTTTATTTTTCTATTCGGAGTTCATTTTTACCTTTTTCAAAATTGGTACTACTAACTTAACAATCAAATGAGCACAACCAGGAGTTATTTTTAAAAAAACAAAAACAATAATTTTATCGAATTCACCTTGATGAACATTTATATATTTCGTTTTATATTGCGGTGTTTGTTTATTTATTTATTTATTTAATTTATTGTTTCTGGTCTACCGAACGCATCCTTCAAAACCAAAACCAAAACACACACACACACACACACACACATATATATATATATATATGTATCTTATAAATATATATATATATATATATATTTATAAGATACATATATATATATATATATATATATATATATATATATATATATATAAATATCTTATAACTATATATATATATATATATATATAAATCAATGCCACGTTTCGTTGTAATTTTATAACTCAAGAACGGGCTCACCTATCCAAACCAAATTAGGCTTTGTTCGGACTATTTAGTAGATGGTTTATGTGAAGTTTGCACAAAATCGGTCCAACGGTTCTTCATTTATCACATTTTTTATAACAAATGAATTCAATGAATTCAATGGTGGATCATTTTGTTAATGAGGATTTAGCTGTCAATTTGTTGATTACCTTGGAAATGTACAACGAAGCTTTGATAATAATTGAAGATATGTGTCTAACGATTGCAAATAAAGCATAAGTACAATAGGGTATAACCGCAACAAATCGTGAGATGCATGATTTGTTTGACCGTTAATTGCAACGTGAGCAGGAATTCAATTCTAATGATTTGCGTATATTTGTACAATCGAATATAACCAAATTGAATATTCAGCAAAACCATGTATATGACATATTCCAATAATGCAGATGGATTATATTTCTTGAATGCACCTGGTGGTACAGGCGAAACGTTCGTTATATCATTGTTTTTAGCGACTATTCGATCGGAACAGAAAATTTCATTGGCCCTTGCAGTTTCGGGAATTGCTGCTGCATTATTAGATGGTGGTCGGACCTCACACTCTGCATTAAAATTGCCATTAAATGTACAGGTGATTGAAACTCTAACTTGCAATATTTCGAGAAATTCTGCTATGACAAAAGTTCTGCGATTAACGTCAATTATTTTATGGGATGAATGTACAATGGCGAATAAAAATCACTAGAAACGTTTAATCGAACAGAGCAAGATTTACGTGGTAATCAACAGCTTTGTGTTGGTGCTTTGATATTACTGTCAGGGGATTTTCGTCAAACATTGCCAGTCATTCCTCGATCAACTCCTGCTGATGAAATTAATGCTTGTTTGAAGTCATCAGTTATTTGGAGATATGGACAAAAATTGACACTGAACACTAATAGGCGTATTCACATACAAAATGATCCAGCTGCGCATGAGTTTTCAAAACAATTGTTAGAAATTGGTGATGGCAAAATACAAATCGACAGTACCAACGGATTGATCGCTGTACCGAACAATTTTTGTAAAATTGCGCAATCGATAGATGAATTGATTGACTGAATTTTTCCGCATATTCTTCAAAATTACAGAAATCATGATTGGCTGAGAGAACACACCATTTTAGCACCGAAGAACATTAATACCAATGCCTTAATTTTCAAATTCAAGCGAAACTACCAGGTGTAGTCACGACATATAAATCTAATTCATTGTCACCGCATTGCTTGAATCTGAAAGTTGGTTCATTGATTATATTATTGCGAAATATTAATCCACCAAAACTGTGTAATGGCACCAGATTGGCAGTGAAAAAGTTATTGCCAAATTTGATTGAAGCTACGATCTTAACTGCTAAATCAAAAGGAGAAGTTTGGTACCGCGTATCCCTATCATTCCAACTGATATGCCATTTGAACTAAAACGATTATAATATCCTGTGCGTTTATCATTTGCAATGTCCATCAACAAGGCCCAAGGGCAAACACTCCATGTTTGTGGTGTTAATTTGGAGGAATTCTCTGTGTCCGGACTTTCGTTCGAATAAATAGTTAATTCGATATTTTAATTCAATAATAAATATATATTTATAAATACTTATTTCGACTACAAACTAATCATAATCAGTATGAATTAGCTAATGGTAATAATTATTCAAGAATATGTTAGTCTTTGCTAATTTGGTGATAATAATTATCCTCGGATAATTAATTATTACTATTAGCGAATTCCTCATACTAACGTATTTAATACGCCAAAATACGTATTTAATAAATACAAAAAAAATTTGGGAAATGTAGGAAATTGACGAAAAAAATCGCAATTTATTCGAAAAAACCATACACTTATCTATGATAATATTCATATCTATCCTCCCAGTTTTTTAAGTGAGATTTAATAAGGTCTTTCTTCTCCTTGACGATTCAAGCAAAATGTTGATAAACAAATTTTCAAATAGGATACATAGTTTTGGAAAGTTTAGTCTGCTCCTGCATATGCAGGTGACAAATTAAATAGGATTTGTCCACCTTGCCCATTCTAAAAGTATGTATAATGGTTTTCTTAATCGGAGGAGTAGCTTCGGAGATTTTTCTCTTAATCTACTTAAATCATAATAATAAAGCCTAATTTTGTCCCAATATATGGGCAAAGGCCTCGTCCATTTGAGACCGTTTATATCTATCTTGCGCCGATCTGGATAACTTCGACAATCTTTCCATCAACAAAAGCAGCCAGGTCGAAGCTGTCTACCTTTTTTTCTTTTGTAATTACAAAAAATCTAGTGAGTACGATTTGGCTAACGATCTGGTCAGTATTGTCGAAGTACCGTGGCCCACCTAACGCCACCTTAGAATCCTTACACTAGAGCCAAAGTCTGAAACTTTTGTTTACTGTCTTATTTTCATACATCGAATATTTTATTTTAAATTAATATTCAGAATGTTTCGTTCAATACTACGATGACTAACGATTAATTTTTTGTATTGCGTGTTACGTGTGCTTGGGTCTGAAGTCCGTAGATCACCATCGGAATAATACAAGCATTAACTTTACTTTTTAAGTTCAACGGAATGTTTTTTTTTATGGTATGTTTTATGACTGATATTTCCTCCAAGCGTTGGTTATTATTTTGCTTAGCTCTAATTTCGATTGCATTTCAAAGAATAAAATCTGTCCTTGATATTTAAAATCATTGACTTGCTCGATTTTTTGTGCCACATATTCTGAAATCGAGAACGCGATTTGCATTTGACATAATTTTCGTTTTCACATAATTAATTTCAAGCCCTACAGACTTACTGTGAAATTCTAATTGTAATTTCATTTTCTTTAATTCGCTTTCTGAACTTGAAAACCATACTTTTTCATCTGCAAATCGTAAGTTCCATAGGAATTCACCGTCAATTTTAATACATACCGTTTTCCATTTAAGTCGATTGAAAATTAAATTCAATACAGAATTAAATAATTTAGGATATAATGCATCTACTTGTTTTGTACCTCTGGTTAGAGGAAATGTAGGCCCAGTAGTATCTATCTTAATTCTTGTAATGCTGTTTTCATATATTAGTTTCAAAATTAAAATATAATAGTGTGAATGGTCAATACTATCGAAAGTTTTATAAGAATCGATAAATGCTAAATACAATGTAATGCAATACTTTCTAGATTTTTCCATTATTTGGCTTACTTATTGCAGTTGGTCACAAACAGAAAAATACTTTCGAAAACCAGCTTGTACATGTGGTTGATAAAGGCTAATTGATTTTTAATTCTGTTCAATATCAGCTCACAAAGTTTTTCATATGTGTTTGATGCCAAACTATTGGGTGTATAATTTACTTTTTGCGCTGGATCACCTTTTTATAGAGTCAAGCTATTTTAACCACTGATAAATAAGACACTCTCTTCGAATAAAACACCATTAAATAATTTTGATAGCACTTGATCACTGACATGATCACTGCCAATTTTAAGGTATTCATTATAGATTTTCTCGATATCCGCTATTTGTTATTTTTCAGGTTATTATTAACTTGTTGAGATGCTCTGAAAAGAAAATTGGGCAAAGATGAATAATCTGGCAAATCTGGTATTTCATTAATTACAAATTCCTTTGTAAGTCCGCTGGAGTACAGATGCTTATAAAACGTCGTTGCAATATTTAGGATTTGCGGACAATTATATTTAAAGGGAATTCATAACTCCTCCACCCTAAGAAAGAGCTACTCTTTCTAAGAATAGTTCGATAAATATAAAGATTGGTATTGTGATTCCAACTATTTCAAATCGAATTCGATTAACTATGGGTACTGGTTAAACGGGTGTAATTTGCTTTCTTTGAAAATACGTGGCAAGTATAAATTATTCCTCTGGTTATAATTATATTACGATGATAAATAATTAAGTAGTACGATTTTTAAAGAATTTATGTGTCGTTGGTTCCAAGTCTTTTATAAGTCGTTGCTAGCTAATTTTTATTCCTATATTAGGTTGTTTATATGTGATGCCTACTTTAATTATTCATAGTTTTTCTAATTCGATATCAGTTTATGCAATTTCATATCGTTTCACACGTTTCACCGTTGATATCCATATAACATAGTGCAATATGAAGTTTACCAAAAAAAATTGTAGTATTTTTTTCCATACGACGAACAAATATTTAACTTTTCGTCAGTAAAATTTATTCAATTCAATTTTTTATTCATTCTTTTTTTTTTACAGTACATAATTTTACAGAATAAGTAAAAAAATATGATAGGGAATATGAAGGGAAGGGGAAGGTATGCAGGTATGACTGACTTTATAAGGAACTATCCCAGTATTCGATACTTATGATCAAAGGCCTTCCAAATATTACTGAGGAATTGATTCGGTTCAGGATGTGAAATACACTTGATACTTAGATGAAGTACATTTAAATAAAAGCTGTAAAATTACAAACACCAAAGAAAAATTAATTAATGAGGACGAGAACCTTATATAAACCCATAGTCTTCGATAAAAGTTAGACTGATAACTAAGACCAGAAATTGTGTCTATAATTATTATGTTAAGAAAATACAATCGAAATATAACAGTTAAGTCATCATAGCCTCGAAAGGTTTTCAAATGGCCGATATGTTTTTTATACTTATTGAAAACTTTATAATTTCAAATATTCATATTCAATTCATATCTTTATTTCAGAATAAAAGAATTACTTCCCTATTTTTATAAACTATTCGATTTTTTTCATAGTGGTGTAGTAGTAAATATCCAATTTATGTAAAGATAATAATGTTGAATTACTTATTAATAAATAATGAATATTTATTACTATAGGAAAACTCAAATAATTTTTTTAAGTTAAAATTTGCATAACATACACTTGAACGTATTATATGACACTATAGCATATATTTTATATTTAAAGTATACGTATTAGTCTAGCCGAGAAATGTCAGGATATAATGGACGGCGGCTCATTCGACGCAGAATAAAATGCTGATAAAAACGTTTTTGTTTATTTTCTACAAATAAAATTAAAATTGTGCTATAAACAAATTCTGAAAAAAACGCCTCCTCAGATTTTTGTTAATTACTTCAAAGCAATTATATTGGAAATCAGAAAAAAGGCCCTTAAAGCGTAGTAAATTTTCCAGAGAAAAGTCCCAACTTCCGGAAATTAAATCGGCTGGAATTTAAGTTTCTTAACTCTCGGAACTTCAATTTTCCAGTTTTATAATTGTTTAAAAAACCTTGTAAAATCAAAAATTTGAAATTTTTCAGTGGGAATATTTTTTAAACTAGTAGCTTTCAAGCACTAAAAGGCTTAAACACTAATTAATTTTTCCATTAAAAACTACAATATCACACAGTTTTCTCCAAAACCGTTTACTGAATTTTAATAAATTTTTGATCAATTCTCTAGAGTACAAGTTACTTATTATAAAAGTTTGAAAATTCCTGGTAGCTTTTTCTCAGTTAATAAAAATAAAATTAGTCTGTAGGACTAATGAATATCCGTAAGATCATAGAAAAATTAGAATACAGATTTGAAAGTTACAGCGGAATAAACAAAGATGGTTAGATACTCACTACGTTCAGTCAATAAGATTCAGTCAAGTCTCCAACAAGTTTCACATTTTCAGCATTATTATTTAAATTTTTTTGTTAAGCTATTGCATAGCTTCTATCGCGGGCCTTGAGCGCGGGGACCGAATCCAGAAATTCCGTAACGAAAAAACCTCATATGTTACAAATCATCATTTCCATAGAAACCAAAATCTAATTTTGAAATTCAAAATAAAACTTCTTTATCTATTCAAAATAAAACTTCTTTATCTCTTCTCACTAGCAGTATGACGAACTGTCAACTATATAAAGTGTGCATATCGCATTGTTCAAGTATTACCGGAATCATTGCATAGCTTCTATCGCGGGCTTTGAGCACGGGGACCGAATCCAGAAATTCCGTAATGAAAAAACCTCACGCTCCCCATTCCGACGGGCAAGGAGGTGTGGCTTGACGAATCGAGACGAGCTGCTCGGAAATCGGACGAATACATAAGCAGCTGTTTATGAGAAAGTATATAGGTGTATAGGTGTAAGAAAAAGCAATACTGCATGAATAAAATAAATAAATAAATAAAAAATTATAATTGCATAAGTTGATACAAAATGCTATGCAATACCTTTACCGCTGCAGTCCCCGAGTGCCACACGATTTTTTTATATAAACAGAAAATTTGAAAAATTTTATTATAATTAACAAATGAAAATCTTTTTGAAAAACAGATGAAAAATTTCTTTCCGGCGAAACTGAACTCATAATAATGTGTACATTATACACCATAATTTAAAAAATTTTTGATTTGATATTTTATATTCAAAAATAATTTATTTATAAGTGCGAAGTCTCATTTTAAACGACGAATTAATATTATCAATTATAGGGCTTAAATCCCGGGAGTCAAGGATTTTTCTTAGGAAAGTTCCTTTTCTTCTTGGACCTGATTGCGTATATCATTTACTGTTTTCAAGTTATAAACAATATTTGTTTTCAGTTTTTTTGTTTATAACAATTTAAGTTTTAATTTACAGACTTTCCTAACGATTTCTTGCAGTTATTTCTTGACTAAACTATGTATGATATTATAATTTTTAATAATTTGACGTTAAGTAAATTAAAAATAAATTTCTAATGATAACAATCTACCATGAACAGTAAAAATTATTTATTTAATTATACATTTCAACGACTATCAATAGTAAATAATTGAAATTATCTTTATACAAATATTTTATGTTGCATGTACAAAAATGAAGGACAATAATGCATCAATCAAGCTTTATTGGCAATAGAGAATGGATATTGCATCATAATATTTCATAAAGTTGGAAAATTTTCTACTCTAGTTTGTCTATGTAGTAGTTGAAGTAGTAATAGTACTTGACGTAATTGTAGCGGAAGCGGAGCATATGCCCCAGAAAGTAGATCTTACTAGACCTTTTCTATCAACCTACTATTTCCAACAGCCAATCGCTGTTATTAACGTCCGTAATTTACGTACACTGAAGCTGACAACATACTTAACTTTTGAGAGCTGAAATTTGGAGTATAGGTTTATTTTATATTTTAAGTATCCGCTAAGAAAATAATTTTTGAAGGAAAAAATTGTTTTTTATTAGAATTAGTTTAATATTTAATATTAGAATGATTCTTTTCCAATACTTAATGCTTGTATGTTGGCGCAATCAAATTTTCAAATTGTTAGTGGGCCGCTTAATAATTTGGGCCACCTTGAGAAATGAAGAGAACTTCAGCAGTGAAGGAGGAGGGTGAATGACTGGGTAACTTTTTATGAATGTCTATGTTCAATGTAGCTAGAAAAAAGGATCAAAGGTATCAGGTTCGAATTACAGCCATAATAGCACGTATTGGATTTTTTGGATATTCACCTTTTATAGAGGGAGAAGGATATTCACGTTTTATAGAGAGATCTTTTCATTTCATTGGATAGGTAAAAATATTTTTGGGTTTGAGTTATTAGTCCACAGGAATTAGTTGATCAATCTATATATGAAGACAATTTCAAATACATTTAAACGGCTCAGTGGAAAAGGTAGCTTTTGGGATTCTAAATCAAAGTCGCACTATGCGCAAAAATAAATAAGGGTGTTTTTGGAAATTTAGAGAGATCTTGTTTAAATTTTGAGCTTTTTTGGGTTTTTTTAATTTTTCAAGAAAACGATGCATTTTTTTGAATTTGGGCCTGGAAACTTTTGGTAGAATTGTACTTTTGAATATTTTCTATTTTTGTTAAATAATTGAAAATTTTCTATTTTGGTTTTCTATGTATTTTTAAGTTAAAAGGAGTGCATTCCTTAAGAAAGTTATTTTATAAAAAAATGCATATTTCTGCCGTAAACGATTTTCAATAGTTTATAATCTCATTTTATTTCTAGCATGTAAAATATACATTGTGGTAAAAGTAATAAATGTAAATTGTAGAACACAAAATTTTCTAGAAAATTAATAATAGATGTTTTATTTATTTTGTGAAAATCTATTTTTAAAATAAATTACCTTTGTCAAATTTTTATTTTAAAATTTAATAAAATTACATCCTAAATATGACTGAACTAGTTTTTCTATAAAATTACTTTCAGTTCGATAAAAACACATTTTTATAAAAATCTGGCTAACATAAAATTTTTATAAATAACCCAGAAAATAAAATACTCTGTTCTAGCTTCTCCTCCACCCACGTTCTTTTCTAGTTTAGGTGCGTCGATAATATTATTGTTGTCTTCAAACGAACAGATAAATAATTAGATAACTATCTCAAATTTCTCAATTGCTTTCACCCAGTAATTTTACTATAGAAATGGGAAATAATTTCTAGATTTGTCTAGAATTTCCAATTATTTTTCAATTAGTATATATAGTAAAAATACTTACTCAGACGCCACTATCCCTGCCGAATTCATTCATTCCATGGTTTCATAAATTACCTGCGTACCGTCCTATGATCCACAGACATATGATCGTCTCACAAAAAATGGAGAACCTCTTTCAGAAATATAATATACAACCAGCTTATAATTATAATGGTAATTTAGGCAAATCAATTTTTATTGTTAAGGAAAAAAACTACATCCTTAATAAAAGTGGTGTTTACAGATTACATTGCCCGCAACGCAATGCCGCTTATGTTGGTGAGTCAGGTAGATCAATTTTAACCATTTCTTTGAACTTCTCCACTCATCTTACCGATATTGGTCATAAAATTGATAGTGAACACAAGCAGGAGGTGTAACATATTTGTGACAAAAGCAAAAAATTAAAGATAGCCGCCCTCAAGATAAAGAAAATTAAATAAAAACCAAAATTTTACAATTTTAAATAATCAAATAGACCTGAAACTTTAATAAATTATAAATATCATAAAAATAGTTATCAACTCCACCCACAGTTTCTTCATTCAAAATAATCTTACTATATATTTCCGAAATAAAAGAATAAATATTCATTAGGTACTTGATAATGACTTTAAGAATCGTTTCCATTATTTTACAAAATTTTCTATTAGAGTCATTTTTTTATTTAAAATCGAGTTCGAGAATAGCCGACAGAATACACTTTGTCACTTCAAAGAGATTAGCCGTTAGAACACAACAGCAGTTTGTCAGCCAAATTATGCTTTATTTCATTATTTTTAATATGAATGCAGATTCTTACAGTAATCTTGTATAATTAGACTGCTATTTTTACAGAAATGAATGATTTTGCAGCTAAATGTTTAAAACAGGATCAAAAAGTTCAAAAGGTACAGGTACAGAAAGTTTATTCAGTTTTCTGTGCTCAAAAAAATAATTGAATATTTTCTGCTAATTTTTTAAATATTTTAATCCTTCTATATACAATACAAAAAATAATTTGTCACTTCAAAAAGTAGCCATAAAGTAATCTACAAAAAATCTATAAATATTCTATACAAATCATTACTTATCCAGTATTCATTTTAATGATAAAAATAATAAACAGCTTTGTAACTGCCATTGCCTGGGAGGTTTTATATTAAACGACAGATTTAAAAATGTTCGATGTATGTCAATAATATCATTATTGAATTTTAACAACAAGAATAGAAATATTGGGTTTACAATAATTATTCCAGTTGAGGTCACTTTTAACAACCTCTACTATTTAATTTTTACATAAAAATCTAATAACAAAAATTAATTTTATTGTATTTAAAAAAAAAATTAGAATTTTTCGAAATTGGTCGAAGTAAGTTTGAATAGACAGATTTTAGAATAGATTTTACATAACATTCTTCGTCCATACCTCTTTTAATATGTTCTAAAAAGGATAATTTGTTCGGGTTATGTTAATTGTCGTGATACTGCGTACTAAACAACGTACTCTTATAATAACAATAACTGCTTATTAGGACTTGAATTATGAAAGTGTACTTACATACCTAGAGCCGGCCATATAAAAATCTTTTGGATCAACTACATGAACTCTTTTTTAGTGTTTGCGTGGTATTACTAAAGACTTAATGGTCAACATCGCCAGAAATTTTCCACCTAAGTCCGCATGCAAGTAACTTCCGGTTGTGTCTTTCGAACGCCTTATAACTTTATATGATACATGAATCTAGCGTCGGCTAGCCGCAGTAGCCCCTGTTGTCAATGTATCGACCTCTTCTAAAATATCTTCTATAGAGGTCGACATATGATAGCGGGAAATTCGAAATGATCACTAAACATTTTTATTGCATTCATGGAAACTACCTTTGTTTGTATATAAATTTGGGTCATATGTCTTATTAAATGAAATGGTACTCGAAAGTACAAACCGAAAGCAAAAGGCATGGGTTCAAAGTGTGGGAATTTCACAAAATTCGAGCAAAAAATTGTTCATATATATGATCCATATGCCTTTTATACGACCGTCTCCCGGAATATTATATATTTGCAACTTAAAGACATTCAAAAAATTTCAATTTGTTCAAAAGAATTTTTGAGAATTTTTGCTGTTTAATATTTTTTAATCAATATTTTATTATACTTATAATTTTATAATTATAGTTATACTATGTACAAAATATTACCCGTCTTTATTAAAAACATAAAAAAAGTGTACTTTCGGATACTTTCATCTCTGTCGCTCTCTCTCTCTGAATCGAAATTTTCAAAGTCGAAAATTTTGAAAAAACACCCCGAAGAATTTCATATTAATAACAGATGATTTGATATTATAAACTATTTAATATATATTAAATTAAATTTACTGTCGTAACATAAGAAAGTTTGAAGTACTTAAGTTATCGTCAATGTTTAAAAGGAACTGATATATAAAATACACTTAATTTTGTACTTTCTAATGTGATAATTTTATTCTTTTCATTTAAAGCTATTAAATAGGTAACAGAGACAGCTGGTGTTAATTCTTGAGACGTATACATTTTATAACTCATCCTCCAAAAAAAATATCATACTTTTTATATCCTTTTCATATAAATTACTATTATATGTATAAAACATTTTGTATAAGAGAGTAACATTAAAATATTACATGCTTATAAATTACATATTATTTGTTTAATAAATGTAATGTGCTATGAAATTAAAACATATTCCATACAAGTATACTATTTTGTATAGTCAAATACTAGAATGGATCAAAAAATTAATTTTCAGATTATTTAAAATTCTTTTTAGATCAATTAAAGCATGTGTCGGCTAAAACAAAATGAATGGATATGAATTTCTAATGATTAATCAATCACACACTATTCGCAAATATAAAAAAGTGTGCTTTTGAAAATATGGACAGTTCTTTACCAGTTTTGAGCATTTTTTTCGGTTTTTTTAATTCGATCCTGGTTTTTTCGTAGAAAAAATGTTGCCGATCGATTTTTACCGTATCAAAATTTTCTTATTTGCTTCATTTCGATAATAAAATGAAATCAACTGTATTATTTTTTATTTTTTATTTTAAACGAACTCTAGCATCAAATTTAAAATGTATTTTTCAGTTAAAAGAAGTGCATTCTTTAAGAAAATTGTTTGTTCTACAATTTTGTTCCATATAATTGTACATCAAAAATAAAAATTTTTCTTATAAAATTTAAGGAGTCTCCACAATTTTAGCTCAAATTTAGCTAATTATCACATATTGGTAATTACAATACATATTATTATTATACATGAATACATATATAACTGTATAGACTAGATATTTATAATAGTTTATCTTTCAGTTGTTATCTTCACATGCTTAATAAGATTTTAATAGACAACAACATCAACAACAATATAATTACAAAAAAAAAAAATATTTACATACCCTAGTTTTTTTAAGGCCCGATTGTTTAACACCAATTAACACCAATGTTAATGCATTTTAACAATTTAATGTATCGCAATGTTGTAATCCTAGCAAGTATAGTTTTTCATAGGTCACCATATAACGAAATACTTTTAATTTTTTTTTTATTCCCTAATTTAATAATAAATGGATTAAAAAAATTTATTTATAAAAACTTGTTCTCCTAAATAACCTTAATAGTGCCATAGTTTATCGCAATTTTTTAATTTATTATCATATGTAGAAAAAGCACTTTTTGACCTGTATGATCATAATAAAAATTTTAATATTACGTAAATAATTAAAATTTTAACAATTAATTTACCACCATGAATAATTAATCAAATTAATCTGTAAATTTTTTCTTCTCTTCGAATCATTAATTTAAATTTTTATATAATTATTATATTTCTGAATTATTATAATTCGTATAATATTGAAAGATTTTTTGAATTCGTTTATAACTCTTTTTTCTGTGCGGGTATACGATTCGCTCAATTCTCTAGGCGTTGTTCCAAATCGAAATGCTCATATTTTAGCTCGTGTATCTTCACCGGTAACTAGACTAAAAACTGAGTTAGTGAATGAGCATTATGGATTAGTTTTGTTCTACGAATTCAATATACAATAAAGGTTATACAAAGATTATTGCAACAAAATTCCAGCTCAAATTCTGCACATACATAAGTGCATAGTTTTATACATCAAACATTACATTATATTCTATATTGCGTATTTAGTGTATTTTATTAAAGTCATTAAATAAAAATTATTCACGCATTGATACTCGTTTGTGGGTTAAATACCAATGTCTATTGAAAGCAAACATATACAGTGGACCCCGATAATCCGCCCCCTGTCTAATCCGGCACCCACTGTAATCCGACATGGTCTATAGTATGATTTCCACTTCAGAGTACATATCTATAACATGAAGAATCTTATCATTGGACCTTGAATTTGTCGGAATACAAGGTACTCTATAAGCCGACAAATTTGCTAATCCAACACTGCCCTGCAAACTGCTTGTCGAATTATCGGTGGTCCACTTTATACTCTAAACCAAAGATTGCGACACTTTTTATACCCATTTATAAATATTAAATATCCGATTGTTATGTTTAATTGAGTTGTTTATATAAATTAACTTTGTTTATCTATTTAAAACATTCATTCATCAACTGCAAAAACTATTAAATACACAATAAAATTCAAGAATTTTTTGTTAATTTTAGAATACAATTCCACAGCTAAAGTTTATCATATTGCATTTGCCATATCACATGTGCCATTTACAGTTATCTATGTAACATATAACAGTTTGGAAAAAAATACTTCAAATAAAAACACTATGAATGAAATCATTAGACCGATTGTTAAAATCATGAATACACTTTGTAAATGATCCATTGCAAGGACAATTTTATCATCATTTTGATATGTAATATTTGAAGATATTACATTCTTTATTGTATTAAATTCATAAGCAGTTAAGCCACTTTCTTGCATTCGAATTAATAGATTGTTAACTTTTTCGTAAATAGGTAAACCTTTTTGGAAAACCATTGTAAGAGGAAAAGTCATAATTGATTTGTCCAATAAATAAAATTTATCTTCGTTTAAATTGTAAAAAACTGATATGTGCTTTACATCGTTTATTCCGACTATCGAAGCAATATTTCCTTCAAGACTAATTCGAAGCAAACATTGACTTAAATCATCGCATTGCTCTGCTGTTTCTAGTATTCGATTATTAATTGGAATATTTAGAATAACTAGAGCCGATTTATAAGCATCTGTAAAAGCGTATTTTAAATTTGAGTTTACCATGTCAGAAAATGTTTGTATTTGCTGTTCATAAATTGGAATTGTAAAGACGTTAATCAAAACTGAATCCAACGAAGTTCTTAAAATTAAATTCCAAACAAAAAAGAAAAACAGTATGCATTGAATACCAATTCTGTTTGACGATAATTTGAATGATGCAGTATTGTTTAAAAATATTCCCCAAATATATAATAAAAGTTTACTATTATTGTCTTTACGTTCAATATTGTTTATGCCAACGAACACTAATGTCACGCACAAGATGGATACAATTATCGCATACCATACTTCAGCATGGAACACATATCCCAGCACTTTTGATTTCGCAACAAGTTGTGCTTTAGGTACAATCCACTTTATATCCGCAAAAGCATATCTTCCGGCAGTGCAGTCAAAAGCCTCACAATATAAATTATGCATTAAAGTTCCATACATAATGTCAACACTTTTGTTTAACATATGTATCACATTGCCTATAATACTTCCATTTGCTATTATTCGTCCTCCAAAATATGACGTGCCATTGAAAAATTCTGAACTGAAATTTAAATGTCTCTGAATTATATTCATAAGTTTGTATTCAATTCCGAAACTCTTGCCTTTGTATATTGCATAGAATGGTAATAATACATTTGGTATTATCTTATAATGGAAGAGACTATAATCAGTAAAATGTTTGTTTGGAAATAAAAATTCATAGATTGGTTTCTCATTATTATCTTGATGGTTGATTAAATCTATTGAAAATATTTTGTCGACTGTAGTATTTGAATTGCGATAAATTTCGCTTAAATCATTGTTTTTCCATGTATAAATATTTATTGAATTATTTTTATTAATCACACAAATTATAAATTTATTAATATAATGTTTCTTAAATAATTTTGAAATTTGTATATTGTTTTCAATTTCGGTTTTTGTAAAAAATATGAATTTAGCCCTGGGATTCCAAGATGAATTATCTATGAAACTATACAAATTCACTTCTAAGTGAATTATAGTTTCAAAATATATCAAATAGTTTTGTGGGCGATGATAATAGCCATAGCGAATTGATTCAAATATTATAACGGCACGTTTTCTAAATGGTAAATTTATTGTTTGCATGTAAGATAAATTAATAAATGTTAAATCATGTGGATTTGTAGTCAATTCGATTATGTTAATAAAATTATTCAATAACTCACTATTACTGTCGCTTATATAATTTTTTAATGATATATTATTAATTAATTTACAATGTGAATAATTAATGTAAATTATAATTATTAAAATTAATCGCATTTTTGCCGTTTTTACTTGTTCATTTATCAATTGTTGTTCATAATATATGTTTTATATTATGAAATCAAGTAAAATAAAAACACAATTTCATTCTAAATACTTATTTTATCACGGTAATCAGCATTAAATATAAACATTAATGATTTTTATCGTTGGTATCAGTACAATTTTATGGATTTTATATTCAAAAAAAGACATTAAAAGTGCGTTTTAATATTTCATTTAATTGAAGAACATTAGGTTAACCAGTAATAATAATTTTATTTTACCAAAATATTATACGCATATTTAATTTAAGAGGAGTAAAGTAAAAAAATAATATAAAAATATAATAATTAACAATAATTAGAGTGCGTAATAAAGTATTAAATTGAGATGCTTAACCTCCTTAATCTGAATATTAAATCCTGAATAGGACTAAATTCCATTTGAAATTATGTCATATCGACAGGTAATTTTATCCAGAAGGCAGCTAATAAGTACATCTTTATTTCTTACAATAATAATATTTAATAAATTGTATATTGATCAGGAAGAACATACTAACGTGATATTTTTTTTTTAAATTTCTTAATTTGAATGGATTTTACAGTAAATTTATCTATTAATATTAAATGTCAGAATAAGATGTTCCTACTTTCCAAAACACACATACCAAAAACATTAAATTTTCAAATGTTTAATACATATATTTTTCGAATTACTTAAGATAGTGGAACATTTTCAAATTCAAGTTTAATCTTAGCCCATTCTATCTCTCAGTGCTTAGAAAGGTATAGACTGGAATTTTTCAAATTATGTTGTCCAATATAATCAGTTAAATAATTTATTATTAATACAAAATTTATTTAAATCATTATTTTTCCATATGTATTTATAGTCAGTACTCAGTAGGGTTTGCGCTTTTTTGTATTTGAAGGCCCTCATTGTACAATGTATAAAATCAATAAAAACAAAATTATGATCTGCCAATATAATATTCTTTAGACTTCCAAACCACATGGAAACAAAATAAAAAAACATTTTCGTTTTTCAATAATTAACGATACAGTAGCACTAAACAAAATGCATTCATTTAACGAAGAATGCTGATAAATGAGTGGCAATCATATGGGCTAAAAAAACGCATATACTTAATCGCCAATGTTTAAGTGAACGCGTTTAAGTAACAAATACAAGTAAAAATTTCCCTTAAGTATGAAGTGTATTGTTCAAGAAACCACTCGTGGCAAGCTTGGCACAATATCCAATATTTCTGTAATTTCTTCTTGTTTTAAAGGAAGTTTATCAATAACTGTTAGATGCATACAATTCCTCCAGTACTTTGGATTCATTTTTGGAATATTTTACTTCCAAAAAAAAAAGAAAAATGAGTTTAAAAAACGTATCCAATAGAAAATTTATGTTTCTACAAAAAAGTGTAAAAATTTCAAATTTTGATCTACTTTCCAGTTTGAAATATTTTAATGAGGGTACCACTGGATAGGGGGAATGACAAAGTGCCATTTAATCATATTTTATTAGATAATGTCGCGGCACGGAATCCATCTTGTTTGACAAAAATGGATCCCCAATCAGTTTTAACTAAAGTGATTAATAATAATTCTGTTATATATCATTCTAAACCAGTGTAATTTTTTTTCTATATTTCATTTCGTTCTTCACATTCGTTGCAAACAAACGTGGCAATGAAATGAAATATTACTTATTTTTGTTTACCAATCAAACATTGTTTCCATTCATTTGAAATTCTGTGATACATTCATTCACTGGTAACTTTTTTTGGAAATGGTCTTCCATTTCTGGAGTTACTATATAAGCATTCGATGTAAATGTGATAAACTCAAAAGTGCGCTGATCTAAAGTATTTAGATCCCTTTTATCAGAAGAAGCGTTTTGTAAAGCAATAGTTTGTATATTTGATCCTCCAAAACATGGTTTAAAAACAAAATTGTTTTAGTATTAAAATTTTATAATGTTTATAATAAAATTATCAACATCTATCTGGATTTTATATATACTGACCCTCGGAGCTACAATTATATACATATTTATGTGGATTTTTATTATTCAAATATATTACGGGCTGTTCAAAGTTCTGTTATAACAATTTCTGTTTAACTAATGAAGAAATTACTTTTTGTCAATCATTCTCGCCTACTATTTTATTGTTAACAATATAATTTAATAATTTATAAACCTTTTTTTATTGTTTATAACATAGTATAATATTTTATTCTATAGCTGACGCAAGACATGATTTCAAATTTGAGAATTGATACGAAACAGAAATTGTTCTCTTAAAGATTTTGAAAGTATCTACTTTAAAAAATTGCGTGGTATATCTTTTCAGAAACACAAATTGCTTCGGTATTTGATGTTACACACTCCAAATGTTGGTGCCCGCGAAAAGACAATCAGAAATCTTCAACCAGCTGTATGTCAACAAATATCAGACCTTCATGAATAAAGTCGCAACGAATTTTTTCTATTTTGATAAGCTTCATTATTTGAGCAGAAGGATGTCAATTTTTATGTACCTTCCGTAGTGAATGACCTTCTGTCGTGTTAATTATTACAGGATATATGGGGTGTGAGTTGCTTTTTATAAGGTCGAACATTTGCTAGTTTTTGAAAAGTTTTCGTGTTCCGCGGGGTCCAAGATATTGACTTTATTAACGATGTTGTGGTTATTATATGTTGAATATATGTTGGAGATATTTATTGACCAGACGTAATCAAATTTTATAAATATCCTACTCCTGCTATTACGATATTTTAGTTTATATTTGTGTTTTCACTTTTTTGGAACTGAAATTGGGAACTTACGCATTGTATGGGCACCATCTTGAATTTGGCCAATTCTTAACGTTAGGTTTGTATTCAGTGTCTTAGGTTTGTATTAAACATTAAATACTCTTTTGGTAACCGTATTTTTAGTTAAAAAATGTTTAATCGCTCAATAAAGTTTATCGAAATGGGAGGGGTAAGGGAGAGGAGGTTATTTGAGTAATATTTTAAGATGTTAAGCCTAGGTTTAACAAAATTAATTTTGCATCCACAAAATTACATATTTTTACCTAGTTCGCTTCGATCCGAAATATAACTGCTCAAAAATTTACAAAAAAAAATAAAAATAAAAATTAGTCTGGATTTTTCGACAATAACTCCCTTAAATTTTTTACCATAGAGAGCTCATAAATCATTTTATAGAAAATTTTACGGCCTATAAGCTCATAAAGCTTTCATGTTACTCAAACAATTCATATTAAAAAAAATGATGTTAAAAGGGCTGTAGAACGATACCAATTTTATACACTGGCAACTTTGACAGGTCATATCTTGGGCAATTTTTAAATTACATTAAAAAAACAAAATAAAAATTTTTACCAAAATAGTACTATCTTGTAATCTAGCTAATTTTTATATAATTGTCTTATTGTCGAAGTTATTTTAGAAAAAGTAATTTTTATATAGCATGCATGCATTCATTTGTTTTTTGTAAAAAAAATTGAATATAACTGTTGTTTTCGTTATACTTTCCTTATTTTTCATGCTAGAATGTGAGCATTCTTCCTTCCTTTAGTATTTACTTTTTTTATTAATCCCACACCGTTAGAAGTTGTATTTTTAAAATGCGAGCCACACGTTAATGAATGCTTAAATGAAAAAGTTTTATAACGATATGACAGAGTTCCATCATGCTGGAACCCGAATTGGGAAAAATTAATGTTTTTTTTATTATTTTATACTACAAACAATGCTGATTGAAAACTTTTTTTTGTTGTAAACATTCATATCTTTTGTAGTTTCCGAACCAGTTCGGTTTTTTTCTCTAAGCTTTGACTAGGTTCAAAGTTCTCACTATTAAAATTTTAAGCGATATTTCTTAAATGGAACAGAGTAAAGATATTTTCTTCACTACAATAAACTATAAACAATTTGAAATCCATTTATTAACTATTTACTACATTATTTCTAATATTTCTTATTTTGAATATTCATTGTATTTTCTCAGTAACTTTGGCTACTACAAAAAAATTAAGTTTACTACAATCATTTGCATCGTATGTAGTAAAAATTAATTTTAAAAAAATTAAGTTTTTCCTATATGCTATTCATGAATTTATGAAATTGCTATTTATGAATTTAGGAAAAAATTATTCGAAATTTTATACCACAAAAAAATAATACAATTTTTTTATCACTACAAACGAACTGTTTACAGCATTTCAAAACTGTTTACAGCATTTTTCTAATATTTCTTATTTTGAGCGTATACATTGTTTTTTCTCAGTAACTGTAGATACTACAAATAAATGAAGTTTACTAAAATCATTAACATCGTTTGTAGTATAAAATATTCATTTTTTCCTAATGCAGGATTCAGCATGATAGAGCTGCATGGTAGCACATAGAAAAGATTTAAATACATGCAAAAAAATGCATATTTTTAATAAATAGCGCTAGGCGCGGTTAATGTGACAGCTAATATCAAAATTAAATTTTTTTAATGATACCATACTTTGTACTAAATTCAATGTATTTTTATAAAATCAAATACATGTAGGGTGAGGATATATGACATTGGATTCTCGGAAAATGTTTTAGTTCCTGTTTTAAACGTTAAGAAATTAAAAGTTCTAGGAAAGACACTCAGATAATCAACTATAATAACATTTATTTTCTTCTTCCAAATTTGGCTAACAATTAACATCATAAAATTTTATTACTCACACAAAAACAAAACAATAAATTAAATTAAAACTTACAAATAATTTATCTTATTACAAATAAATTCTAGTTACTAAAACTAATAGAGGAATTCGTAAGTTTACTAAAATATGTGTACCTAGTACATAAATTGCTAATCAAAAACATCGCCAGCCCTTTAGTCAGAAGAGGCTAGAAGAATGAAAAAAAGATGTGTAAGGGATTTCACTTGCTCATATTGGCGTAAATACCCCGTCGATTTGTTTAAAGATAATGTATAAACTTGTAATCGTAGTACGAGTTCAAAAAGGCTCTTTATTATTTTAAAGTGTTCTAAAATTTTATTTTAGTTTAAGAGTGTAGTGAGTACTTATGAAGTATGTACTTTTACAGCTTCAAAGTATGTAGGTACTCTGTTAAATTCGCGATGCCCCTGTATCGAATGTACAAGATACCCACAAATAACGCACTGGAGAAACTTGTTTCATCATGAAACTGGTTTAAAGATGTAATGGGTTTAAAGAAAGGCATTTCATTGAAACTTGTACATAGAAGCTACGGTTTTCCATGAATTTCGTTATTGATTCTAACGACGACATGCATGTGTTGTGGTGGTGATTATTAAATAAGAAAAAACACAAGTACTGGGTTCACCCGTTGATCAAAAATCGACACAGCTGTATTATGGACGCTCGCGAACTAAGCAAAGATCCTAATAAATTTAAGGATTTTTTCTGATATCGAAGTCACTAATTGATCGCTTGCTAGAATAAGTGAATCCATATATAATAAATAATACTAATAAATATAATCCAAGTGTAGTTTATTATAAAATAAAAAGGAAAAACAGGAAACCGATTTAACAAGTTGCTTGAACCGAAATCAATGAAATTAAAGTTTCATAAAATGCTGTGTGCACCAACATGTTTTAATCTTATCTATCGGTTGCAAGCAACTTAAGTTTCATGTTTCGCGAAACAAGTTTCTTCAGTGTGCTCCGCACCAATAAATCAATCTACTGTGATTTTGATAGAAAACTTGATTGTACTGATTAATGTTGACGATTGAATTTTCATTTTTTTTACATTTATTAGTTAATAACTAAAAAAAATTATTAACTTTTTATAAAGTTTTTCCCTATGATTTCATTAAGTTACTTCTCATAATAGAGTAGGTAATTATGTTCGAAACAATTTTTGAAAATAATAATGAATATGAAATACATTAAATACGAAGTTATACTACAGTCTGAAGTATAAGTTTGTTTAATATAATAATGCACAAATTAACAAGATAGAAGGAGTTAATTCTAAGAATTGTAGGTAAATCACAATTAACAATCGCTAACGTCTGTTCGACGTCTGTCCATTTCAACAGATTCCATGTGAAACTGGGACTGACGTCAATTCATTATGTTTGTGAGCTAAAAAATCAGTTGAGTGGCCCCGCAATAAAGTAATCTATAATAATTTGCGACAAGAATAGTTCATATAAAAAACTGATAATGGAAACCAAAAGCCCGATTATTAAAATTATGAATACGCTTTGTAAGTGGCCTATTGTAAGGACAATTTTATCATCATTTTGATATGTTATATTTGAAGATATTATTAAGTCCATAATTGTATTGAATTCATAGGATATTAATCCAGCTTCATGCATTCGAATTAATATATCGTTAACTTTTTCGTAAATTGGTGAACCTTTTTGAAAAATAATTGTTAGTGGAAATGTAATTAACGATTTTTCAATTATATAAAATTTATTTGCGTCCAAATTGTAAAAAATAGATATAAATTTAGTGTCACTTATACTACACAACGTTGCGATATCACCTTCTAAGCTGATTCGAAATAAACATTGACTTAAACTTTTGCAGTTTTCAATTGCTCTTTTGTCTATTATTTCATAGTTTGGTATATTGAGTTGTTTAAGAACGAATTTATAAGCATCCGCAAAAACAAATTTTAAGTCTGAGTCTAGTATTTGAGAAAAAGTTTGTATTTGTGGTTCATTAATTGGAATAGTAAAGACGTTTATCAAAACTGAATTAAATGAAGTTTTTAAAATTAAATTGGAAAGAAAGAAGAAAAACAGTAAATATCGGATTCCAACTCTGTTTAATGATAATTGGAACGGTGAAGAATTATCTAAAAATATTCCCCAAATATATAATAAAAGCTTAAACACATTGCCGTTATTTTCAATTCTGTTTATTCCAATAAACACTGTCACTATACATAAGAAAAATGCAATTAAAGCATACCACATTTCAGCCTGAAACACATATCGCAGTACCTTACTCTTCGGAATAAGCCTCGCTTTAGGTACAACCCAGTTGATTCTTGCAAACGCATACCTGCCTGATGTACAATCAAACTCCTGGTAATAGAAATTCTGCATTAAAGCACCAAACATAATGTCTGCGTTCTTATTCATCATATGAACAACATTGCCTATAATTTTTCCATTTGATAATTTTCGCCCTCCATAGTATGATGTTCCGTTAAATAATTCATACGTGAATTTTAAGTGTTTTTGAATTATATTCAAAAGATTATACTCAATTCCAAAACTTTCTTTCTTATAGATTCCATAATATGGAATTATAACATTCGGAAGTATCTTATAATGTAGGAAACTAAAATCAGTAAAAAACATTTCAGGAAATAAAACGGTGTGGTTTAGTATTGCTTTTTTAATTTGTTTATTATTTAAATCAACTTTATGTATTAAGTGAACTGAAATATTCGGATTACGATAAATTTTACTTAAATCCTTGTTGTTCCACGAATAAATGTTTAGTGATGTATTTTTATTAATTACGCAAATTATAAATTTATTAATAAAATGGTTTTTAAACAATTTTGCAATTTGAAATTTGTTTTCAATTGTGTTTTTTGTTAAAAATATGAATTTAGCTCTTGGATTCCAAGACGAACTGTTGATAAAACTTTGTAAATTTCTTTCTAAATGTATTAAACTTTTAAAATATATTAAATAATTATTTGGTCGATTATAATATGGATCAGGTATGTAATCAAAAAGAATAACCGTCCGTTCTATAAATTTTCCATTTAATTTTTGCATACATACAGAAGAGACAAATGTTGTATCATTTGGATGTATTATTAATTCTAGTATATTAATTAAATTATTTGATAATTTAATTTTATTAAAAATTGGATTATTTAATGATGTGTTATAAATTAATTCACAGTTTGAATTAATTATGAAAAACGATATTGCAAAAATTAATAATAAAATTGCCATTTTTTTATTAACATTTAAGTTAAATTGGAATGCAAAATTTTTTTCAAAATTAGAGAAATACACAAACGCATAAATAGTCTACAGCAACGTTTACTAGTAAATAATAATAGATAATTTATAGATTTAAAGCATTTTTAAACATCAAGAATATTTCTTTGTTATTGAAATATATTAAATTATATTTCAATAACTAATGATTATGAAAAGCATTACTATTATATTTTGTGAACTTTGATCTCACTTTTGGAATGCATTTTTATCTATTAACTTATTAACGACTAGTTGTACCGCGAGAGACCAAACAAATATATACTAGACGATAATTGGGTTCCAAATGGTTACCTCAAACTATAAAAGAAGCATTTTTGTTTTCAAAAATATTTCTTTGCTATTTAAATATTTCAAATATATATAGCTGCGTTTGAGAGTATTGGAAAATAGTTAATTTATTGATTCTATTTTCACATGCACCCCATTCATAATGTTAATATTATAGCCCAGGAGGTCACTATCATCAATTCTAGCAATCTAGATAGCACCCAGAAATATTTTCTTAATTTTTTTTCCACTGCCCGTTATTGATAATTTCTGATTGAAAAAGGATAATTTTTGAAATATGTCAACGTTTTGGAACTATTGAAATTAAACTTTTTGGAACCTGAGAAATTGTTGTTTCGTTTATGTCGGTCTGTAAAAAAATCTCATCTAATAATTTCCATTTTAGGGCTAATTAAATTGTGTCAAAGTCGATTATTTTTGAACATCACTATTAAAGATAAATCAAAAATGGGATATTAAACGTGAAAAAAATAAACCAGTAAACAAAGAATTTTATGTCATATTAATGTAGAAAATGTTTCCTGTATTTTAAGTTTAACCCTCAAATAGATTAATCACAATTTTCCTAAATCATATGATATAATTTTCAAAAATCCAGTGTATATTTGTGACAAATTTAAAAACTTTTATTACTCAATAAAATTTGAAAATCTCAAAATAATTACAGCACCATTCTTTTAATTTTACTTTGGGTATAACGTTAAAAATACCATTGTTTTTAACAAGTGGAAACTTCCTAAACTATCCGAAATAATTATTAGTCCATAGAGTTGTATTCTATTTTTATTTTATTTTATTTGTGATACAAACTTAAAAATACACTGGATTTTTGAAAATTATGATATCATATGTCATAAATAGTTTTACGCAGATTAATTAATCGATGCAAATTTAATTTCATATTACATATAAAAAAGGCTTTATTGTAAAACACAATTAATATTTTATTGTGACATTTATACGCTAATCAAGGATCTTTGAAATGCGTAATGTGATCTTTGCAATAGCTGATATTTTATTTTTTTCGGACGACAAAATAACCGAAGGACTCCTTGATGTATTGCTGTTATGTATGTTTTAAATGCATAAAAAAATTTTAATAATATTATTGTTGTGTCGTGTTGTAATGTATATTTTTACTGCATGAAAAAATTTTAATAATATTATTGTTGTGTGGATATTGTCATTCCATAAATTTGTTAAAATTATAACAAAAGAACAAGAATTGTTCTTCTAACAAGCTGTTACTTAAATAATATGTAATATACATTGTATTTCTTTCAATTTTCGCGCACAAATAACTCAAAAAATAATTATCCAAATAAGTATTTTCAAATTTAAATGCCATTATGTTCAATAAAAAATTGTAAGCTAATGAATTAATCCTTTTTTTATAATATTCAATAGATTTTCGTTCGGTTATTTTTTCCGTAGCTATTTTGTCATTCGGTTATGTTTTACTTCAGTTATTTTGACACAGTTATTTTGCATGACTCCATAAAAATTACTCTAAAACAAACACACACACACACACACAAGAAGGCAAACTTCTAAGAGCCCTGAAGAACATAGAATGGAAGAACGGCAGAACAGCATAGGCCGAGGCAACTGCAATGGGATGCCGCAGAGAAGGGTAGGTGGACGTACTGCCTCATACCTCGGATCAACACTTGGCTTAACCCGAATCGCGGCGAGTTAAATTATTATCTTACACAGATGTTGTCAGGACACGGGTGTTTTCGAGAGTATCTACACCGCTTTAAGCTGGATGATTCTCCGGAATGCCCGGACTGTCCAGGAGTAGCAGAAGATGCGGAGCACGTCTTCTTTGTATGTCCTCGTTTGGATCCACAGCGTGAAGAGTTGAAAGGATCCTGAGCCAGAGAATGCAACCAGATTCACCAGTTGAAGCAATGTTATCATCAGAGACTACCTGGAACGCTACCAACACGTTTGCAACAGAAGTCCTCACAGACTTGCGTTCCATCGAAAGACCAAGATCAAATTACAGATGATAGACGGAAGGAAGATAACACCTTAGCCACCAGAAGGAGAAGCAATAGTTAGATCCTCCCCCCACGAAGTAATGCCTGATGATGGTTTCCGTGAGGGATAAGAGGACAAAAGGAAAGTGGTTTGGGGTTTAGTGAGTAAGGGGCGCTAGCGATTAGTTTTAGATGACGCTGCGTCGAGTCTTCACATATCCAGGCGTTATCCGTAAAAAGGATTCCCCCCTCTTAGAAAAAACACACACACACACACACACTTACATTCAGACATAGAGAAAACCTCTTAGGGGTAGTCATTGAGTCTTCCTGTACCCTCAAAACGTCGAGAACTGATGAAAACTGGATTTTCTCAAAACGGGGTAAAACCAATAACTTATATTTCATTAGCTGAAAGTTAAAAATGGAAACGGATTGATATATGTAAAATCAAATTGAATTGTGATTATAAAATATATTTTTATGAATAATAAAAAAATATTTTAAATTAAAACTGAAAACTAGATATCTATTCAAGAATTTTACAATTATTATTAAGAAATATATTATTTTTTAATTATATCGAGTTCTTATGATAAAAAATCACTATGTATAATATTTGGAATAAAACAACATGTACTACATTCATTCAAATACACGTATTATTTATTCATTATAGAATATAAACAGGCCGTTCGAGAAAGAACCTCCTTGTTTTCTAAGTCGCTTAAAAATAAATGCATATTTAAAATAGCAATCTTATGTTAATATAAATATCGATGATTCATGTATAACTTTAAGTTCTGTCATATATTTACTGTCATATGCAATATTTGAATAATAAAGTTTTCTAGTAATTCATTTTCACAATTTAAGCTGTTATTTATATCATTTTTTATTTCAAAAATTCGTAACAATATAAATTTTGGATTGTTAAACTGTCATACTAGAAGATAAATACTCGTGAAGACAAGTCTAGAAAAACTGACATACTCAAACTTGAACTCGCTCCTAGTGCTTTACCAAACTAGCGTTTTTTGAACGCATCAACGGCAAATAAAATTTGAAGAACTTTCATGAGTATGGAAATTGTGAAATTCATTTTCTCTATTAAAATTATTTGTTAATCATTTGAAATGCTATACAACTACTACCTGTGGCCTATAAATCGATTGCTTTTATTCTAGTTCTGGATTTTTTTTAAATTATTATTATTTAGTATAAATCAATTTTTAAAGATTTCATTTATGATGAAATTAATTATTCATTTTAAATCACTGAAATTATGTAAAAACAAAAAAAGATCGTTTTTGAAAATACAAGGCGCCGTTACTTGGTAAATAAGCGTCCATTCAGCAATTTGGATATTCAATCGACTAGCGGCAATTGTGGCTATCCTATGTGGCTAAATACCTTAATGTTCTCATTGATATATATCCTCTGTAGCTATTGCTTGCCGCAAATATGTGTTTTGATATTTTATATAAACATGAATGAGAGAGCTATTTTTAAAGATAAATTATTTTTAAAAAAAATTTGTTGTTGTTGTTCATTTCCTAATTTGGAGGGTAATAATTGACCACTTTTAAAAAACGGAAACTTCCTAATTTATAAATAATTATAATTTTAAAGCTATTATTTTATATTTAGATGATCCATATAACATAAATGTAATATAAGTATTGCTTTGATTATACATTCTGCCGAACAGAATTTGTAGCTCCAGATTTAGTATTTTTTAATTAATTTATTTTAAAAAATCATTTTGTTGACAAAACACATTGTAATCGTTTTTTTTCATGAACTTTTCCCTTGTTATTTTTTGCAAATGCCCGATGACATCTATTTCGTTGATAGTGAGTGTATGGTCCACTGAACTTATTTCATCAATGATCTTCATCAAAGATTTTTTGAAAAAAAAACACATTCTTCTTTCATATTCTCTCGTGTGGCGGCGTCATTAATAATGGCTAATAAAATATTTTTGTGTAGATAAAATACCATTTATGCAAAATAAAATAAAAGCTTCGCTTACAAAATAATTTATTGATTATTTAATAATAAAAATATAAACTTATTCTAACTTTCCAGTGGAAAATACATAGTTTAATTTTAAATTTAAAAAGAACTTCAGCAAATTTTTTCCAAGACCAATATCGAAAAAATTTTAGATTTTAATTAAATTACAAAATTTTAATAAGATTGACTTTGCTAAAACTTTTTCATGCGTGCTGGTGTAACTTTATCATGCACATATGCGTGCAAATGTCCCTTTATAATTGCAGTAACATTCAACTGTAGTTATCTTGAAATGTGGAGACAGTACAAAATTTAACATTCACAAAATCGGATGAATCTCAAACCAAAACTAATTATATCTTTCTTTAATTTTCTAACTAAAAGACCCAAATAAGAAACAATAATTCTGAAATCAAAAAGATTTAATATGGTGTAAACCAAAAAACTTTATCTTAAGGGAAACTCTACCTTAATTCCTCCCCTTGATTTTACTAGGCATACTTCCATATGAAACATAGATGATATAAAGTATAAAGAGTATAATTCAATAACATTTGTTTAAAACTTTTCTCAAATTTTGAATATTCGAATAGAATAATTTTTTACATTAAATCTGAGAATATTAGGAGTATATGGTTGTAGATAAGCTATTCATTTTTCTCGTATCTGAACGGGAAATTATTATATTTTTTTTATAACATATTATAACAAAATATAATGATTCGAATAAAAATACTACAATAGATACCGTTAACCCGATAAACAAAATTGAGAAAACACTTTGCAAATGCTCCATGGTAAATACAACTTGGTTATTATTTTCTTCTGAAGTACTTGTTTCTGAATTTCGGACTTTTATAGACTCATAATCGATTAATCCACTTTCATACAAACGAACTAAAATATCATGGACTTTTTTGTAAATCGGTAAACCTTTTCGAAAAACCATTGTAAGTGGATAGGTAACTATTGGTTCGTCAAGTATATAAATGTTTTTAACAGCGTCTTTTAATTTATACAAATGTGATATTAGTCTTTCATTGTCATAAGGTGAAACTGTTGCAATATCCCGTACTTGCACAGCTCGAGATAAGCATTTATTCAAATCTGAACAATATTCACAATTATTGACTATTCGATCATAATCGGGTAAATTAAATTCCTTAAGAGCCATTTTATTTATATCTGCGAAAGCATATTTTAAATTTGATTTTAAAAGATCAGAAAAAGTTTTTATTTGGTGCTCGTAAATTGGCACAGTAAACACTTTTATTAATATAGAATCAAAGGAGGTTTTCAAAATTAGATTATAGGTTAAAATGGAAAGTAGTAAACATCGAATTCCAATTTTGTTTAATGGTAACTGAAGCTGTAAAGAATTGTCTAACATCAAAGCCCAAGTATGTAGAAAAATTTTTGTGATATTTTCTTTATTTTCAAAATAATTAATTGCAATAAACACAAACATGATTAAGAGTGTTGATATTACTATTGCATACCATACATGGGTGTGAAACAGATATCCCAAAACTGCGCTTTTCGGAACAAGACCAGCCCTGGGCACCACCCACTTGATTCGCAAATGTGAATAAACGGATGAACAATCAAAGCCATGGTTAAACAGATTTTGCATTACAACTCCATATAAAATGTCTGCAGTATTATTTATTAAGAATAAAATCCTTCCCGTAATAGTTCCATTTGATAATTTCCGTCCGCCAAAAGCAAGCGTACTATCGATTACTTCAATTTCGATATTTAGTTGTTTTTTAATAATATTGAGTAGTTTACGCTCATTTCCAAATCTTTTACTATCGGGTAATGCTTTATATTTTACAAAGTTATATGTTGAAAAATATTTTATTGGAAATAATTCAAAGTCACAATTAGTCGACGGATTTGAGTTATTTTTAAATAAACTAACTGTAGTAAACAGGTCAATGGTATAATTTGAATCATAATATATTTTACTCAAATCATTTTCCTTCCAAAAATAAATACTTATTGAATTATTTTGATTAATTACAAAAATTATAAATTGATTAATAAAATATTTTTTAAATAATTTTGAAACATTTAATTTATTTTCAATTATATTTTTTGTTAAAAATATAAATTTTGCTCTTGGATTCCATGACGAACTGTTTATAAAAATATTTAAATTGTTCTGTAATTGTAAAGAAGTTTCAAAAAATATTAAATAGTTATTTGGTCGCTGATAATAATATTCACTTATAGATGAATTAATAATAACTTTTATATGATTTTTAAGCTGAATATTAATGTTCTTCAAATAAAGTTCACTAATAAATGTTGTATCCGTTGGATTTATTATAGATTCAATGATGATTTCAAGTTTATTTACTACTTCACTATACTCTTTGTCGAAATTATATAATTTTTTATTGTCTATTAATAATTTACAATTTGAATAGTAAATATAAATTATAATTGCATTTATTAAATTTAATCTCATCGCTTTATAATTTGTTTATTCAATGCATTTTAGCTCAAAAAATTATAGCTCATTTGATATGAGTAAATTTACTTAAAAAATCAGATATTTATAAAAATTTGTGCTAACTGTTTAGTTTTATAATGCATGAAAAAACTTGTTTGTTTTTAAGTAGATATATAATAATTTGTTACGAAACCACTCAGGAATATAATGACTTATGTAATAAAAAAAAAATAGATATCATAAAAATATGATGATGTCACAAATCAATTAGAGCTACCCCCTTTAATTTCAAAAACTGAAGTTAGTTGTAAGAGGAAGGAAATAAATGCATTATATCTAATTACGTTATTATATTTATATTTATATTTTTTGTAATTTTATTTTATTTAAGGTCGTTTTATACTACAATGTATGTCATCAACTACCATTGTATAATTTATAAATTATTTTCAATTAAACATAAAAGAAGTAAAGATAATAGCAAGTAGAATATTACTATTTATGCTTTTAAACTTTATCATATATTTGTAGTCTTTTCTAGTGGCCTATGACATCCCGCATTCGTGTTTAAATATTCTTTAATGTTTCCGGGTAGTTTAAGCTCATCCCTGACCCTTGAACCTTTCATTCAATTTTTAACACAATGTGTTCAATATCAAGATCAAGGGTACAGATGTTACATTTTGGATGCTGACCGCTGTTAGGCAATGACATAACAACCTGGTCTTTGCGTCATATATAAACATCAGGAAAATTTTCTTGGAATGTATCTCATATCTTATGAAGTTTGGTATTCTTTTATTTTGAATATTTGGCATTTCTTCAACGTTAACTCCTTTATGAGTTTTGTTAGTCTTCTGCCATGAGTGAAGTTAAGTTGTATGGTGTAAGAACTGCATTCTTTACTGCTACATCAGCAGCCCATTCTGTTATTTTTTGAATATATTAAGGGAGTCATCCCATGTGATGGCCTGTTTTTTAGGGATTTTTTTGAATTTTTTTTCTACGGCAAGTAAATAGATAGAGCTTTAAGTTTATTAACATTTATTAACATATATTTCGACAGTATAAAAATAAATTTTAAGCTAAAAATATTGTGTAGAACATGAATTACAGCGTTCTGAACACCCCCGCCTCGAAAAAATGAGCTCGCACTTCCTCGACGGTTCCGGCTGATTGGCTTATCTGAAAAAAAATTGGACTTTTGGAAAACATTTGAAATAAAAATTGCGAATTTTGCGTTTTTTTTTTTTTTTTTGCTATACAAAAATCGAATTCACACTGACACTATAGAATAATTTTAAAACTAAAGTTTTACATTTTACCATTTCAGAAATAGCAGCGAATACAGAAACAAACTCCAAAATGCAATACGCGAAATTCGAAGCGATGGGAACCTCCATGTTCATGCTGTTTTGAAGTTTTTTTGCCAACTGCCAATTCTGCGCTCCGCACAGCTCTTTTTTCTACCTGCTGTATCTTTAAAATGTCTTCGAATTTTCAAAAATTACTTCACTACCGTATTATAGTCATGTTAAGAAAGCAATTTATGAAGAAAAAAAATCGATTTTTTGAGCCTATCACATGACCCTCTTAATGATCTGATTTCTTGAATAAACGGTGTATTTTTGTTATTAATTTTTACCACCGTTATGGTCGGCATGGCATCAGAGAAGAGGCCTGGTTTGTTATTGCTTTGGAAGCTATCAGCTCAAGCACATTCAGAATGGTTCTTGCTTCACATGTATAGGCTGACAGATAATTTTGAAGCCTAAATGTGCGATTGTCACCATTGTATATGATTGAGTACACTGACCTTAAATTTCCCTGTCAACTATCCGGAAAATATTCTTCATATTCTCTGAATCTATTTTTAGTTCCAGAAACAATTTCTGATTCGTATTGGTAAGTGTGATTGTCCGGGGATTAATCGGTATTATCACAGTATCTCGTAGTGGTGGTGAAAAAATATGTGACATCCAGTCTGAAAGAGTTCTGTAATGTATTTGTTGGCCTGAATTCTAAACAGTTGTCTAATCAGAATGTTTTAAAGATTTTGTTTCTGGATTGTCACAATATGTAGAGGCTTTTGTAAGGTATCTTAAAACCAGCCCTTTTCTTCTATTAGTCAGTGATTGGTCTCCATTTTCAGCCAGAATACTACTAATATGGCTAGTTCTAAATGCTCCAATATAAAATCTGATAGCTGAATTTTGGACGGTGACTAATGATTTAAGAGACTTTTGTAAAGCATAGAATAACGAACCCCACGCTGTAGAAGCTAGTGCTTTGATTATATTGATATGATGTTCTCTTTTGCTACAAGTGATTTTAGTTTGTTTTATGTAAGGTCTGGCATGTTATTTTGCTTACTAAAATCATTCTTAATATATTGAGAGCTGTCACTTGTCTAATTTCTTGCGTTTTTTATTTTAATCTAACCGTTTTTAATTCTTGTGCAAATCATATATTATGTTTTTGTTTTAGATAATTTAAATCCATATTTGTTCGTTCACACCTGGAGGTTATTTAAGGAACTTGGACCTAATTTTAGAACCGTGTCAACCTCTTTTCCTACCACTTTGAAGTCAATTGAAATTGTATACCTTTTAACTAGAATCTCTAAAGCTGAGAAAATATCATATACTTTCAAAATGAATAGTAGAGCAAAGTGAGTAGTTCCTGGTAACCGTTATCTAGTGGGGCTACAATAGACAATTTTCCTTTCACTCTGACTATATTCCGTTCTTCGGCATAAGCTTCGCATAATCAATTTTTTAAATTTCCTAGATAATCATACGTTTCCGATTTCTATTTTCTCTGACCTGTTTTCTCGGAATCCACATTGGTAGGGAAATATTATTTTTATAGGTTCAAGGTACCATCTTAGTCTTTTGAAAATAAATTTTTCCAGTAATTTACACATATGGTCATGGAACTGTTAGTCGTTTGTGTCATTATTGGACTCAAAACTGGTACCATTGTTGCCTGTTTCCAGTTATCTTGAAAAACCTGTTCAACCCAAATATGGTCGTATTTGACCAGCTGAAACATTAATCCATTGACTCAGAGGTTCTGTAGTAATTGATTGGGGATATTGTTTGATCTAGCACTGGTTTTCATAGCATGTGATAGTACTCGTGGCAGCATTAACTTTCAAATCTCTTTGTTGATTGGATTTTAGCTGTTTTTAACGTTAAGTCTACGTATAAGCTCTTTTGTTTCTTTGTATGCTGCTTAAAACGTGTCTGCATTTAAGGTTGTTGGAAAAACTTTTGCCAACATATTAGATGTTTCATTCCAGTTTACCATCTGCGGATTCGGGAAACTATTTAAAACTATTTAAACCTGCCTATATTTGAAACGAGTAATTGTCTATATTTAAGGTTATAGAAACGGCTATTACCATATTAGCAGCGATTACCTGCAGTTTACCTTCAGCGTCCTCGAAGACTATTTTGTAGTATTTATTATTGCCAGATATGGCTTTAATTTTCTTCAACATGGTGTATTGATATCAATGGTTGCTTCGAAAATTTTCTAGAATTATTAGACCTCCTTGAATGCATCTGTGAAATTTTGATTTCTATCAAGGGAATTTTTCTATCTTGCAAGTCCCGCCATTCTAGGAATTATTTGCTCTGTAGGTGATAAAATAATTTAGGTTAAATTGTTTAATACCTCATTAATAGACAGATTTTCCAAGTTTTACGTTCTTATGACGTCGACTATGAGTTCATGATTCCTTGTCCAATAAGCCATTACACAGATTCATTTCTTCTGCATTGGCGGACAGCTTTGCTGATTATAACTGTTATTTAATTGTATATTTATTGGGAAATGATCACTATCATAGAAATCGTTTTAGACAGCCCACATTATTCAGTTGATTAGTTTTGATGATGCTATTGTGTTTCTTTTCTTTATGGTGTCTAAGATGTGTTTCTTTTCAAGCATTAAGAAGGATTAAATCATCTCTGGTGTCAAGCCAATTCGATGTTATTATTCATCTATAGTCGCTGAGAACCCTATTGTTCGTGATGGCTGTTGATGACTGTATGACTGGTTTACCTATTTTCGGATATCAACTTCATTAATTAGGGTACTATTTGGCAAATAAATACAGAAAATTGTTAGTATGAGAACTAAATTTTTACAGCTACTGCTTCCAAGTTGGTAGTTAATGTAACTAGTTTCAGAATTGTGTGTGCTTTAGCCTATATAGCTATACCTCTTCTGGACCTTGTAGTCACGAATCTGTTTTTTTAAGACGGTTCCGAATCATTGCATAGTAGTTATTTTGAAATTTTGTTGCTTGTAGACAGAAAATTTTCGGATTAAGGTTGTTATAATAAATAATGAAGATATAAATTTAATTTTTTGCGTAAGTAGATTGAATGTTATCTCGAATTTGAGAATTATAAGTACAGAGTTTACTTCTGCGCCATACAAGTTACCTAATTTACTTTACGAAAGTTCATTTTATTGAAACCACAAAAAAACATTAATCCGCGCATAGGCACTGATTGATGAAGGTAACGTTGATCCCCAGAGGTACCGCCAATCTAACTTCCATATTATCAATAGCCTCAAGTTCCTGTAATAAATTCTGTAATAAAAACCAATAACATTTTGGGAAACTTTGCCAATAATAAGAAAAAAGGGTAAATTTCAATATCAAGTTTAACATCAATAACATTAATAGAATATGTTTAACCATAAATTACTATTACTATTAAATAACAACTTGCTTTAGATTTATCTCTCTAAATACCTTTTAATAATAATTTCATCCTATTATAATTTTTTTTCACTTTTTACCATTTTTAAAGGCTTCTACTCTGGTCTAAAAACTACACGGTTCATTTGCTTATTATATTTATTGTATTATGATATGTATCAAAGTACATCAAAGATGTTGTTTATAAGGTTATGAAATAAAAAATAATTTATTCTAATAATGAAACCAGAAAATGTACTAAAATTTTTATATCTTGTACATTCATATTTAAAAAAGGAAAAAACAAAAAGTATGGCTGAACAAAATAACGAAAGATAACACTTGCCATTAAAAGGGATGGACTGTGTTTGCAAAAAACAAAGATTTCCAATGTTTAAAAATCTTTTCACGCCCATTGCATAACACCGCATTTTTCTAACTTGCATAAAAAATTTGATATTTTAAGATATGTCTTCCAAAGGGTAGTATATATAATTATAATTTTTATTTATTAGAAAATCCTGTAAAAAAATTTAGAAAAAAAACTTAGTATTTTTGGAGATTTCCCCGAATGTTATATAATAAAAATAGTTTTCCTATTTCAATTGCCATACCTTTCTAAAAATTACAGAAAAAAGTTGGTATTTTTGGAGATTTTCCCGAAAAGCGAAAATTGAATAAAAACAAGTTTTATATTATGTCACATCGATTGCAAAAACCGCATCTTCCAACTAAGTATAGAAAAAAAATTAGCTTTTTATAATTATTTATATGAATGGTGGCATATTCCGTATTTGTAAAATATTTCAAAAAAATATCATATAAATATACCTGGGCTCACCTACATACAACCAAATCGGGACAATGTATTTACGCAATACACAAATTTAACGAAATGAAACCAATACAATTATAATTATAACTGTAAATAAATTAAAAAAATTTGATTGTGAAATACAATCAAATGCTACTGTGTCAAGCTACATTTAATTTCATTGAAAGCTGCAACGTCCGTTCGACATATGCTTAAACTGACAGCCGTTTGTTTCCACGCACATTGAAATGAACTCTACTGTGACAGGGTCCATTTAACTCAATGAAAAGCTCAAACGCATGTTAATTTCTGCGTTCGTTGCTGCGTTGAAAAAAAAAATATTGTGTGGCAGATCGCTAAATGAACATCCTACTTTTTATACCATTTTATGTCTTATAATAGAGCCCAATTCAAGTAGCGGTCGGAAATAAAATTCATACTTAGAGAGTCGGGAGCAGTAAGGGAAACCCTGGAGCTGTGATCGAAACAGAATAACTGAATATGACAGCAATATTAAAATACAATATTGCTAAATTTTAAAGTTATTGATGTTTATTAAAATTTCTATAAAAAATATTTATTTTAAAGTAATATTTTGGTTTAAATAATAAGCAATTGTTAGATTTTATGGAAATGTGGTCTGGTTCTATTTTTTACCCACATTTAAAAGAAAATATGTATGGGAGATGAGTCAGAACTTTCAAATATTTAAAATTTTCTTGATTCACGTCATTATTCCAGATATTTGCAAATTTTAAATTAAAAAAACAACAACAATCTATATTAATTTAATCCAAGATTTTATGAAATAAAGTTTAATCAAATTGAAATAACTTTTAAAATACATTTTTCGAAAAATAACCAATAAACCCTTTATTTATTTTACTAATTTTATTATGTATACAATTTCATAAGTTTTTTATTTTTGGTAAAATCATTAATATAGACAAAAAAAATCACTTGTCTACTTGTGTTTTTGAAAAAGTTTTGGTTCATTTTTGTTTAGAATGTAACTTAAGCAAAAGCTTTTCTGATATTAGTCACTAATAGCATTTGAATATTATATCAGAAAAAAATCATATATAACATATGTTAAGCTAGCAGTGTCCAATGGGCAGAATCACTTATAACATACCTCATTAATTAGTGCTCATTTAATGCCATCAAATAAAAATTTGACGCTCAAGTGGTTTTCCAAAAAATAAGAGTACTGCTAGCTTTGTATAAAGCTAGCAGGTAACTACTTTCAAAAATTGGCAGAATCACTCAAAACTTAGCTCAATAATCAGTGCTCATCAAATGCCATAAAATAAAATTTGATGCTCAATCGGTTTTCCAAAACATGAGAATTCTGCTAGCTTTATATTAAGCTAGCAGTTAACTACTTTCTAAAATTGGCAGAATCACTCAAACATAGCTCATTAATTAGTGCTCATTACATGCCATAAAATAAAATTTGAGGTTCAAGCGGTTTTCCATAAAATGCGAATACTGCTAGCTTTATATTTAGCTAGCAGTCAAGTACTTTCAAAAATGATAAATATGCATTTATCATTTTTGATAAATGTATATTTTCCTGATAAATATAGATTTGTAAATGATTAGCGTTTATAAATGTTTTCAAAAAAAAATACATTGAGAAGATAGTTTTATTTATTTCTTCCCAAAATTATTAATATTGTAGTGAATGAAAGATTAATTCATAAATATATTTTTAATATATTTATTGTTATTGTATATAAAACTTAAAGAAATAGGTTATATATTATATTAAAATGTGGACTAAGTTATGGCGAAAGCCAGCTGTACCTAGGAATCTAACAATTGGATTCAATTCGTCTTAGTAGTTTAGACTTCATAATATACTGTATAGCCCTGAAGCCATATTATGCAGACTTTAGCTGCTACCTTAATTTAAAGCTAATATTATTCTTCTTGGGCAACCACTTGAGCACCAAATTTTATTTTATGGCATTTAATGAGCACTAATTAATCAGCTATGTTTTGAGTGATTCTGCCCATTTTTGAAAGTACTTAACTGCTAGCATTATATAAAGCTAGCAGAATTCTCATTTTTTGGAAAACCATTTGAGCATAAAATTTCATTTTATGGCATTTAATGAGCACTAAATGAGCACTAATTAATGAGCTATGTTTTGAGTGATTCTGCCCGTTGTTGGAAAAAGTTAACTACTAACTGAATATAAAGCTAGCATAATTCTCATTTTATGGAAAACCGCTTGAGCATCAAATTTTATTTTATGGCATTTGATGAGCACTAATTAATGAGCTTATAAGTTTTGAATGATTCTGCTCATTTTTGAAAGTTGTTAACTGTTAACTCTATATAAAGCTTTCTCATTTTTTGGAAAACCATTTGAGTGTCAAATTTTATTTTATGGCATTTAATGAGCACTAAATGAGCACTAATTAATGAGGTATGTTATAAGTGATTCTGCCCATTGTACACTGCTAGCTTAACATACGTTCATATATAGCAATTTGTTATAACATGAATGTATATGAATATTTTATAAACATGTGATGTCATTAGGTACTTGAAATATAAAAAAAATATTTACAAATAACTAAACATTATTTGTTTTATTTTCATTTATTGCAATGGTTCATTAATAATTGAATAATAAATTTTTGTGTTTCTCCTAACGAAATCTTAATTATCTTATATATAAAATTTCCGTATCACAATGTTTGTTACCGTACTCCTCCGAAATGTTAGTTACCGTACTCCTCCGATTTTTACAAAACTTTACATGCTTATTCAGTAGGTCTGAGAATCGGATGCTATCTATTTTTCATACCTCTAAGTGATAAGGGTTGTTCACCCTTTAAATTTTTTTTAATTTTTGGACGAAATTTTTTGTTTTTATTTTTTTATAATGTGGCATTAAAAAATACATACAACCCTAAATTTTCACCCCTGTACGATCAACCCCTAATTTTCCATCCCGATTTTTATTTTTTTCATTCTATCTATAGATCCGCAATAAGGTTGCAAGATCGCAATCGAATATAATAATTGTAGTACGATAAATTCTTATTCAGTTTATAATTTTAATTTCCTTTATGATTTTTTTCTCAATTTATCTCCCGCCCTCGCCGGTCGATAACTGATCATAGTTAAAGGGAAGAAACAATGAAATTTAAAGGCTAAAGACGGACTAATCACGATAATATTGTACACTTTATTGCGATAAGAGATTTATCTTTATTTTTTCAACTGTCATAATTGATAGTAAAATATGAATTATAATTTTTGATGTTTAGCTATCAAGAATTTTAATTTAAAATATATTCGTTACTTTCATAAAGATTCATTTATTAACCTATATAAAGCATACTTTCATTCTCTCATCGCAATAAAGTGTACAATATTATCGTGATTAGTCCGTCCTTAGCCTTTAAATTTCATTGTTTTTTCCCTTTTACTATGATCAGTTATCGACCGGCGAGGGCGGGAGATGAATTGAGAAAAAAATCATAAAGGAAATTGAAATTATAAACTGAATAAGAATTTATCGTACTACAATTATTATATTCGATTGCGATCTTGCAACCTTATTGCGGATCTATGGATAAAATGAAAAAAATAAAAATCGGGATGGAAAATAAGGGGTTGATCGCACAGGGGTGAAAATTTAGGGTTGTATGTATTTTTTAATGCCACATTATAAAAAAATAAAAACAAAAAATTTCGTCCAAAAATTAAAAAAAATTTTTAAGGGTGAACAACCCTTATCACTTAGAGGTATGAAAAATAGATTGCATCCGATTCTCAGACCTACTGAATACGCAATTATAATTGAACCAAAACCCCCCACCCTACCCCGCCTGCTTGCACCATATTGAAAAAGTATAAAAATAACATTCCTCAGATTTTCGTTTATATCTTCCTTTCGATGCATTTTATATACAAAAGTGATTCAATGTTTTAAAGAAATAAATTTCCTATAAAATAAATTTTAAATTGTGTTTCTAGGACTGAAAATTACGAAGATATGCACTAAAACAAAAATAAAAATTGTTCCTGAGAAGTTTTTAGAGGTTAAATGCACCGAAATGAATATGTAAGCGAAAGCGAAAATCTAAACAGTCTCGCTTTTTTTCGGTTTTTTCAATATACAGGCGGCCAAGGGTAGGGAAAAACTGTGCATTTTTTATTTTAAACATTTACTAAGCATCCTAGACAAAAATTTAGAATTATTGCCCGGTGCATCTTCAACTAATACGTTTCAATTTGGATATGTAAAAATGTATTTTCAACATTGCAATCATATAATACATGGACTGGAAAGTCCCGAACATAACACATAGATGGTGCTAGTTTTATTGCATTCAGTTTTTTCCGGTTAATACTAACCTTCAAAAGACAGCTGTTAAAATTTCAAGATATTTTATTCATTAGTTTGTGAGTTATTGTGCTAAGAGTGACGCTACTTTTGTTATTTTCAAAACAATGGATCAAAAACAATTTCGTGTTTTAATTTTACACTGCTTCTTGATGGGAAAAAATACCGTTCAAGCGAAGAAATGGCTTGAAAAGTGATATGGGGACTCCGCTCCATCAGAAACAACAATAAAACGTTGGTTTGCTGACTTAAAACGTGGTCATAGAGACACCGATGATGCAGAACACAGTGGACGTCCAAATGAGGCGGTAACACCAGAAAACATAAAAAAAAATCCACAAATCGTTTTGAATGATCAAAAAGTGAAGTTGTGTGAGTTAGCTGACATAGTAAAGATATCAAAAGAACGTGTTGGCTTTATATTGCATGAGCATTTGACTATGAGTGAGCTCTGTTCAAAGTGGGTGTCGCGTTTGCTCACTGTTGACCAAACAACGAGAACGTGTTGATGATTCTGAACAGTGTTTGACCATGTTTAAACGTAACAAACCGGAACTTTTTCGCCAGATTTGGCCCCCAGCGACTACTGGCTGTTCGCAGACCTGAAAAAAATGCTCGCCGGTAAGAAATTTTGCACGAATGAAGAGGTTATCGATGAAACTGAGGCCTATTTTGAGGCAAAAGATAAATCGTTCTACAAAAGTGGTATTGAAATGTTAGAGCGGCGCTGGAATGATTGGTTGCTCTAGATATTACGTTGATGAATAAAGGTAATTTTGAACAAAAAAAACGGTGTTTTCTTTGTTATGCCCGGGACTTTTCAGTCCATGTGTTAAAATATTATGTACCATTAATCTATAAGGCTTAGTTTTTTTGAATCCAGAAAAATGAATTTCAACAAAATTCACACCACTGTAAAACTTCATCATACGCATTTACATATAAAATTTCATCCAAATTAGATGAATAGTTCATGAATATATTTACTAAAATGTCTCTGGAACGGTTTGACCAGTTGATTTTAAATTTACATAGGTCAAAAAAAAACATTATCTACATTTATATCAAATTATCTGTGGCAGTCAACTGCCTTCCACAACATTCAAATATGGCACAATTGAAACTACTGATGCATACATATATCACACATGTACTTATAAAATTTAAACATGAATCAATCCTCTCAAGAATTTTATTATAAGTACAGATAATAAATTTTATCTTCCCACTTTTGGTAAGCAAAATTGGCGACATGGGATGAGCCAGACGTTAAAAGTTAAATTTTCTTAATTAAAGATTGTAGGACACCAAGAATTGTATTAGTTGCTTATGACTATGAAAGATGCAATCCGTTAAGGAGTGTGTAACAACTCACTCACAACCAAAGCAGCTAGCTCTGTAATTATAATAATAATAATAGGTATTAAATGTGGTAACAACATATTAAATGTGTGAATCACATGATTGTTTTGTAATGGGTATAAAAATTAGCACAAAATTGGACCTTGTGGAAGAAAGATAATAAGGAGTAAGAAGAGAAATTGAAATAAAACACAAATTCGTTAAATGAATGTTTATTTTTTGAATTTGTGTATAGTGGTGTGACCAATTACAGTTTAAACGCCTGTTTAATGTTTGTTTGTATTTAAACTCTAGTTACATAGAATAATATTTTTCTTCAAAAATAAAATCTTTCCATTGGTTATAAACTAAATATCTGTTCTCTAGTTATATTCTAATTCAAGAGCGGCATTGAATTTTATTCAAATTAAAAATAGTAATTAAAGAAACGATTAGCATCCAAAATAACTATCCGACTTTTGTAGAAATAACATATTTTTTTAAGAAATATCTATCAACTCTGGTTAGTGTAAACACTTCCATTAAGAATACAAAAATTGAAAGCATTAGTCCTGCAGTTAAAACTAAGAATACTCCTTTCAAATGTTCCATGGTAAATACAACTTCCATAGAATTATCTTGTGTTTTATTAGAAGGAAGTAAACTCAAAAGCATTTTAGTTTCATAAGAAATCAATCCACTTTCATGCATTTGATTTAATAAATAAGATACATTTTCATAAATCGGTAAACCTTTTCGAAAAACTATTGTAATTGGAAATGAAACCAATGGCTTTTCGAATATATAAATACTCTTCCCGTTTTCATCTAATTCATAAAGATATGAAAAAAATTTCACTGCATAATAACTGGCAATTGTTGCTATATCACGATTATACGCCGTTCGATTTAAACATTGAAAACTCTTGTCGCATGTTTCAGAATTAGGAAGAATTGTTTCAAGTTCTGGAAGAGAATAATCTTTTGAATTTAATTTATTAGCCTTCGTAAATGCAAATTTTAAATTTGACTCTTTAAGTTCCGGAAAAGTTTTAATTTGATGTTCGTAAATTGGAATCGTAAAAACTTTAACCAATACAGATTCAAATGATGATTTCATAACTAAATTATACATTAAAAAGAAAAACAGAAAACATCGGATTCCAATTGTATTCAATGATAGCTTAAATGGTGAAAAGTTAGCAAAAATTAATCCCCAAATATGCAGTAGAAGTTTTGTTGTATTGGAGTCTTTTTTTTGAATATTGTTTATTCCAATAAACACAAATATAAAGCACAAAATCGAAATGATTATGGCACACCAGACTTCGAAAGGAAACACATATGCTAGCACCATACTTTTAGGGACAAGTCCAGCTTTTGGTACAATCCAATGCACACTTTGAAATAAAAACGTATTATATAAACAATCAAACTTATAAAATAGTATTTTTTGCAATGGAATTCCTCCATATGTTATATCTCCACTATTATTTCGTAAGTAAGCAACACTTCCAGTTATAGACCCATTTGAAAATTTTCCTCTAGCATAATCAAATACATTATCAATAAATTCAGTTGAAATATTTAGACGATCTCGAATTATATTCATAATATTGTACTCAAGTCCATATCTTTTCCCTTGAAATAATATATACAATGGTAAACGTTCCACTGGTACTATTCTGTACGTCATCATATTATAATCCGTGTAATATTTTTTCGAAAATAATTCATCAATTTTGATTGTCATATTTGTATGGTTAATCGTAGTTATTAAATCAATTGAAGAATTTGAATCACGATAAATTTGACTTAAGTCACGATTTTTCCATGAATAAATATTCAATGAAATGTTTTCATGAATTACACAAATTACAAAGTTATTAATAAAATGTTTTTTAAATAATTTTGAAATAATCAACTTATTTTTAAAATAGTTTTGTGTTAAAAATATAAACTTAGCTCTTGGATTCCATGATGAAAAATTTTTCAAAATATTTAAACTATACTCTAGCTGTAAAAATGTATTAAAATATATTAAATAGTTATTTGGACGGTAATAATATTCACTAAAATTTGTATTAAATATAATTATTGTACGATTTTTAAGTGGGAAATTAATTGTTTCCAAATAAAAATAATTCACAAATGTTAAATCATGTGGATTAATATTAGATTCAATTAAATTTTCAAATGTATTCAAAAAATTTTTAATATAGAATCGTGTATAATCGAGTGATGAAAAATTGTTGTTTAGACTATTATTTGAATAACTGATATTGATTACTATTACGACAACTTGAATGAAAGTAAATTTTTCCATTATAATTGTACGAATAAATATATTTAAATTTATTATCTTTTTGACTTTATTAATGAAACACTAATGAAATATTATAATGGCTGTACAGCAATCGATAAATTTTCGTTCATGTACTCAATATCGCTGTATTAAATTATTTACAATTTATTCAATAAAAGTATGAAATAATTACTCAATATTTATTTAAGTTGCGTGAGAAGTATTATTCACAATATTTAATAAAATATGTCATTGGTATGAATAATGGTCGATTTTTAAAACTTTAAAAAAATCTAAATATATCCTCAATCTAAATTGAAACATATAATTCTCATATTCAAATTAAATTTTAAATATTATAAGAAATAATATAAATAAATCATAAAGTCTCTTATTTCGAGGATCCATGAGAGTCATAAATTAATACAACCCAGCAAAAGCACTTTCAACTTTTGAACCAAGAAGGGTTAGGATAATGATAAAAAACAAATATTTCCGATTTGTAAATCGTGTTGTGTTGTGATAGACGGTTGATTCGTTCAGAGATCGTAGTTCAGACTACATCAAGTTGGCTTAAGTAATCTCAACTAATGTTGCGATTAATTTTTGAGGAATTCCATGATAAATAAATAAAATTAACTAAATTATTTTAAAAAAAGTTCCACTATATATTTTTTAATTTTAAATAAATTAAAGTAATAGTGTGATAAGGTACATAAATTTTATTAATTGTTCTTTAATAGGAGCCTGATATTTCATATCAAATCAAAATTTATATTTATTGCAGATGGTGTTAATTTGTAGAATTTCATAATTATGATAAAGAAAATTATTCAAGAAACAACCACTCATTTTAAAATAGTGTACCTTTTCCAGTCTACTATTTTTCAAAACGATGTAAAAAGCATTCGAAACGATCGTCAACTAAATTTTTAAAAAATTTTTATGGTCTTCTCAAAAGTATATAGTTTGTCTCAATTCTCGATTTTTCTTTGTAAAAATAAGTAATTTAATGTAAAATATACATGTCTAATAAGAACACGAAGTTAGAAAAAATTAATTTATTTACAAAAAATATATTATTAACAAAAACAGTTTAATATGTTTAAAAATATTTTTTAAATAATCCTTTAGTAAACTTACTGACGTCTAAAAATATATAAGAAATACAGTAAACATTAAAAAATTATAGAAGAAAATGTAAACAAAAATTTAAAACTTGCTGTTTAAAGGATATTCTAGGCTTGTTTAATTTGAACATTGTGTTATGCCTTTATACATTCAACAGATATTCGAAAAATTATCCATGGAAAATAAAACCTATAAAAATTCCATCCCAACAGATGGCTTTCCTTGTTTCCTAACACCAAATAAGCTAGCTAGTCGATCATCATTCTTTAATGCTGTATCGAGCGCATGATATCTGAAAAAAATGTAAATTATATTGTATTCCAGAACAAAATTTTTATCATTATAAATGATTAAGAAATTAAATACGTCTGATACGTGAACACTCTGGAAGCGAGCTGAGAACGTAATAGACCAAATTTGCAAAATTTATTCGTCATTTGTTTAGAATCATCACGATGGAAACTCGAGCATGGCTAATTAACTCATAATTATAAAACATACTTTTATTGTATAACAATCTCTTAAAATTTTTGAACTGTTGTTTCGATATTAAATATTTTTTAGATATTAACCTCCTTAGAGATTAAAATTTTGATATATCTAGATAAAAAAAAAATGAAATTAAGATCAGTGAATCCGGCTTTAAGGCAGTCGAAGCCAAAGAAAGGATTTTTGGAATTAAATCCCCAATGGAATGAAAAAGAGTTTTAAATTTTGTAAATTCGACCTAATTTTATCAACACTAACATTATAAATAAGTCAGGTTTCTTTACTTTTTTAGAGCAAAATATATTATTAAATATATGATCGAAATTAAGTATTTAACATCTGTAACGATAAATAATTTATAAGTCTTTTGGGTGTAGATTATTTGAATATTTAATTTTTAAAGGTTTATAAGCGACATTTTATCATTTAAAAAAAATCCTTCATTAATAATATAATTTCTATATAATATTAAAAAAAAAAAAAGAAAAGACCCTACATATTGTTTGCAATATTGAACATAATTGATTTGGCCTATGTTTTAAGTATGATTTGCAAAGCCAACGAGTTTTCAAATAGCTTCCATTTTTCTGCTAGCTGTGCCTTCCATTATATAAATGTTACAGTAATAATATAAATCCGTCCATTATATAAATGTTATAATGATAATATAAAATATTACCTTGCTGGTGCCAATTCTTTATGACGCTCTAATCTCAACTCTAAACAGTGTAATAAAAATATTTGACCACTTAAACTAGCAAAATACTCTTCAGCTTCATTACGAGTCAATGTATCTTGTATAGATGCATACCATTTTTGTTTCTTTTCCAAATCAGCTGATACCTTAAAATAGTATTGTGAATAAATATTGGTGTACTTATATTTGATAATTTTCCGAAAAATTTCGTTATAAACTTGTTACTTTCACAAAACATACATCACCAAATTGACGTTGCATATCATTAACTCTTGCGAGAATATTAGTTTTGAAATTAGCCATGCAATCATTATAAACGGATTTTGCTTCATCTTCTGTTAGTGTATCAGTAATTGATCTACCAATTCGAGCGAAATATGGTGCTAAATAGTCAACTTTTACATCTACTTCACGCTCACTTTTTTGGCGTTGTTCTTCTTCCTGTAATAATTATTAAATTTTAATTTGGTTTCATAAATTTTAGTAATAATTTTTTAATTCTCTTGATTTAAAAATTTCATACCATTTTTAACATTTGTTCCAGATAATGAATATTTCTTGTTGGATGAAACACGCTGACACGTAATTTTGGATTGGATAGCTCTAGATGCCGCTGTCTTAAGAATACCTCAAGCATTTCATCAACTTGTCGAATATGAAGCATTGTTTTTTCTTCCTCTCCTAGTAATTCTTGTAATAATAGAAACAATTGTAATTGGCGTGGTGGTTTAGCATTTTCCTCAGACTGAAAAATATGATACTTTATAATTGTCAAAAACAAAAGCATAATTAGATATTACAATGTATCCTCCAGTTTTATCAGGATCCATTTTCAATTTATCACCCATTTCTGATATTGGTGGCTTTATAAAACTTCTTGTTGTAAATGTAATTTTACCTTTTACATAGTGGTATTTGAGTCGAATTTGATCATCTGCAACGGCAAATTCTCGTATACGGACATCTTTGTCTGCTTCCTTTTCTTCATTTCTTGCGAATTTTTCCAAGACATGCTGCAAAGTATAAATATTTTTGTTTCTAGATTGGATTTTTTACTCATTTAAACTTCAACGAACTCTTGTCAAGTCTTCAAGCATTGGAATTGTCTGACTTTTCCCCTCTGTACTATTGTGTTTTCCATATAATGATGTAATTATCTGCCGTAACTAATTTCCATTTCCAGAATGCACTATCCCTTTCCAGATTATTAAAATTGATCCGAGCATATTTTGATAAAAACATAGGTAATAGATGCTTTCAATTATAATAATAATTTGTTTACTACAATGAAATTCCTGTCAAAGCAACCGCTTCACAAACAACGAGGCGATCAAATAACCACAATTAAATGGACTAATATGGACTATATGGCGCTAATATAGATTTCAATATAGTTCAGTTGATAAGTTCACTTGTATCACTTTATCGTCCGCCGCTCACGACATAAATTCGTTGTTATAGTTAAGCAATTCCTGAATGAAGTCATATGCCTTTACGATGTTCCTACTACTACCTAGACTACCCTTGATAGCGTGGGTACGCTTATAAGGATAAAGCCCGAAACCAAAACAATCCTAAGCCATCAAAACTATTTCTCATTTGAATACTTTGTACACACTCGAAAAGTAGTAAACTGTTTATTTCTTTATTCTACAGTCCCTTTCTTTATTTGACAATATTGCCTGAACGTAAAGTATTGATTTGGATTCATTTATTTCCACTGTGAATAATTTTATTACTCTAATATTTAATTTGAAACAAGGACATTGCCAATAACAGCAGGTTGGAGCATCTGCCATTTCTTAGAGGTTAGGATATTATTCAAGTTACAAGTCACCTTCTCCGATGAAGTAGAAAAAGTACTTATTTATTGTGATTATACCATAGATTGAAGAGATGTTTCGTCGTGGATCTATATTCTTTCGAATCTGTCAAAATATCCGTTGTAATTGCCTTACACATTGTTTTATTGTACGATTATTATTTTTAATTATTATAGAATTAAATTTAGAAACAAACAAAAAAACAATATTAAGGAAATGATAACGGGAATATGGGTATTAAATAAAACAATCAAACTATTGTTTAATACTGCGACGTTTCGTCTTTGCTTCTTAAGACTCCAGCTAACATATTTACCAATAAAATTAATTTTGTACGTTATCAGAATTATCACAAAAATCATTACTTAAAACCCATCTTCAAAACATTATTGTAGGTCATACTTAGGCTTTGTGTGTCGGATCTCAAATTCAAAGAATTGTTTAACTTTAACATTTCACTTACATTGCCCTTGGTAGAGTTTTACCTGCAATGTATTTAAATCACTCATAAAGCTTCTGCTTAGTCTGTCCTATATAACAAGCGCCACAGGAACATGAAACTTTCTATCCCAAACTAGACTGTTGTGGCAAAGGCACTGGATTTTTTAAATTAGAATAAACAGAACGCACAGTTTTTAAATTATAATGAGCCAACTTTATATGTTTTTTTCTGATACACTGTGGGATAATAGTAGATAATTCATGAACACATGGAAATCTAAAGTAAGTAGCCAGAACTTTTGGATTCTTGGTGTCTTCAACCAATCCGTATCTGTTCAAAAATTCCTCAACTAGTTAAGGAAGGTAGTTTTTCATGACCACTGAAGCCATTATTCTATTCTTGTTTGTCTCAAACCTATACTCAACAACATCAAGAAAGTAAATTGAGCAGTCCTTTTCCTAGTTCCATGGCAAACTATATTATTGGATAGAAATTATTGAAACTAATTTAAAAATCATCAACATGATCCTAGGAACGACCATGAAACTATCATCAACATATAACGTAATGAGCTCAGCTCACGCTAAATAATACAGCTCAATGTTAAATCTGCTAGCAAAGAGTAGGTGGGATTGCTCATACTACTACCGTCACACTGTAGATAAAATTTGATGTTAAATAATAAATATCTAAATTCAAAATAACATTTAATCGCAATTAACCGCAAGTTTTATCTGCAGTGTCACGATAGAAGTATGGGCAATGCCAACAACCAAGTGCTAGCAAATTTAGTATGGAACTGTATTGTTAAACGTGTGGTGACCTCCTTACGTTATATGTTGATGATATAGGCTTGAAGCAATTTATTTTCTTGATGTTGATGTGTATAGGCTTGAAACAAACAAGAAGAGAATATGGCTTAATTGATAAAGTATAACCCTCCTAAACTAATTGTGGAATTTTTGATCAAATGCAGATTGGTTGAAGGAACCAAGAATCAAAAAGTTCTGGCTACTTACTTCAGATTTCCAAATGATTCCCAGACTAAGAAGAAGCTTTCTGAGTGAATTAAACAATATATTAATGATTTTATAATCACTAATATAGTGAAAAGTAACATAATGACGTTGTCTAACCATCGATTCAATATTGGACATAATTTCTTATTGGATAAAATGTCTATATTACATTGCGGACAAAACTTTATCAAGGGGAATCTAAAAAAATGATAAAGTTAAACAATTCTGTGAATTTGTGATCCGACACACAAAGCCTGTATAACCTACAATGATGTTTTGAAGAGGGGTTTTTAGTAATGATTTTTGTGATAAGTGATTTGTTTCTGAATCTTAGTTTTTTTTTTATAAATTAATTTTTGTTTTTATTTTATTGACTAATATCTACTTATATAATTTTGTTATCAGCAATAATTTTGCTAATGGTAATATATTTAATCAGATGCAATTGAACCTTGTTTAGATATTTATTTAAAATATTTTGTATCATTCTTTTTTTTTTAAATCATTATTTTTATTTCTCACAGTTGCTTAAGGAAGTCTTAATAAATAAAGACGAAACATAGCAGTATTAAACAATAGTTCAATAGTTGTTTTTTTGTCCATATTGCCCTTAACCTTCTCTTAATATTACACATTAGACTTAATAATCATCGGCCCCTTTCTTAGCAAAGGTTCTCGGTGCGCTTGTTTTGAGACAATTTAATCCACTACATGTTTAGGGCTAATATAATAAAATTTCATATTAATGAGTAAATATTAGAAATTTACCATAACAAATCGATAACGGCCTTCTTTCATTCCTTCAGGCCCTTCACCTCGTTCATAGTATGTTACAAAACGGTGAATTAAAAAATCTTCTCGATCTACAAAATCTTCCTGTAGTGTTGTTGGTGTCATTTCTAAATATTTCAAACCATCGTGCCGGCATGATGCATTAAATTTCAATATTCGAGTATCTTCTGAAGAATTATCATTAATAAATGAACGATGTTCTGTAAAATAATGACAGTTCAGAAAAAAATAGTTAATTTTTCATAAATAACAATGTAGGTTTTCCATTCACTACCAAAATATTATTAGTTATTGTAGACTCCGGACTGGCGTAACGTAATGACAGGCTTGGACCAATCTATAAAGGTAAGTAACAGCAGTCACAATCTGTATTTATCTGTATTTGGATGGGTGACCACCTAGCAGTACTGTGTACTGTTGTTGTATAAATAATAATAATAATAATCCCCTTTGGTTAATGGCTATATAGCTAAAAGTAGCTAAGGCCAGAAATGAAAAAAAATATATATATAAAATACATTATTATGAAACACTTTATATATTACAAGTTTAGTGTCTATAGTATTTAAATGTAAACTTTTGCTCGCTAACTTCACAGAGCCTATAGCTTCAGTAAATATACCACGCATATAGAACATCTTTGAGCATACCACTAAACTAATTTTCTTTTCTTTTTTATTCAAAGGTGAAACCAGTACGTTTCTACAGTTCTAAATTAAATTAAAAACAGATGGATAATATATTTACAGTAAAAACTTACCTCGAACAGCATCTTCACGACCTCTTTCAAAATATGCAACCATAAACTCATTGTCTAAATCAATCTCCGTTTTTATTAAGCAGTCCTCACGGTTTAGATAAAATTCAAACCTTCGTGCTGGCTCATTATACTCGTAGTCATCATAAAGTGTCGCTCGCTTTATTAATCCATCAGGTAATAAATAAGGTGAAAATAATTCAATACAACATTTTTTATAATATATTATTTTTTTACCATTATGGTAACGTGTTTCAAACGCTGTAACATTTATATTAATTCCGTTTTATTTGTATAAATGTCCAAAGTAGAATTAAATTCGAATGCAAATATTTTTTTAAATTTTACTCCTACCCTTTAAGGAAGTTTAAAGCTATTTACTATTTTGTTATCTGCTGTTATTTACTATTTTGTTAGAGACTTGTTAGTTATTATGAGAACAATAAATTATAGTAAACAAATACATGTACCTGTATGTAATTATCAGGGAATTTATGTACAAACATATAGAATTGTTAAAAAATATAAATAAAACAATTAAATGATCCAATTTCATCAAAAGTCACTCGTGTTAAGTAAATTTTTCGGTTGATGAAAGATAATGAAAATAGAAAAAAATTTATAAAACATGGTTAAATCCATAATCTTCATAATATTTATGGATTTCCAAAGCCTCTAGTAGATTCATTCTTGAATATTTTTGCAAAAAACTATAACAACATCAGTAAAGAGACCCCCGGTTTAATATCTACAAGAAGATCAGCCATCAAGCATTTTGTTCAACGTGATACTATATTTTTGAAGTCAACTGAAATATGTACAAATGCTGGTGATTGCTGATTGCAGGACCTACTATGTAAATATTAATCTCCTTAAAAACAAATTATTAAACCCCACAGCAATGGTGCAACCCCACAGCTATTTATACACCACGTATTCGGCGAGTAGTGATTTATGGTTGTGAAATATAGACGCTGACCGTAGATGGTAAAGAAAGATTGAAGTGATTCGAAAGGAAGGTGATTATGAAGACATACGGCGGAGTGAGACAATAAATGGAGTATCCGATACACGGCATAAATAATGACATCTTGCAAAATCATGACATTGTCCTTGTCAAAGCATGCAGAACGCCTTCCGAATGCCTTAAAAAGCAATCACTGTCAAAGTTTACTTCACAAGGAGAAAAGGAAAGTCCAAAATGAGATGGATGGACAATGTCACGAATCATCTCCAAATAATAAAAATTACAGACTGGTATTTAAAAAAAAAAAAAATAGAATCATATTAAGGTCAACACATTAATCATATGGCTATAACCATACAGGCGCGTACGGTGGATCTTATTATTATTCATCTCTCTTTCTAATATAAATTATAGTATGATGACAATAGACTGACGAATATTGACTTTGGTTTAGGAAAGTGAATATTGACTTTCGTTCAGAAAAGGGAATGACTTTCATTAAGAAAAAGTGACTGTATTTCGCACACAGTGAGTTGAAATGGCACCTTAAATTTCGTGAAACTATCGCAGAATATAACACAATTAATGTGCGACAGGCTTATGAATAATTTGTGCCAGAGTAAAATTTGATGTGTTAAAATTCATTGTAGATAATTGGACGTTTACAGGTGTGGACTTAAGGGGAGGATCTTAACTTCCCTCCCCAAAAAAACACATAAATTGTTTTTACTTGGTTACGTCTGACTAAAAGCTCACAGTGCAAGAGTGGTGTGAATGAAATCAAGAATTCTCGATAATGAATTACTTCAGAATTTTTTTAATCACAAATGCAATTTTTTTCTAAAAAATTTCAAAAAATTTGACTTTTTTTACGAATTAGGATTTGTAGGAGTTTAGGATTTGTAGATGATTTCTGCAACCATTAACAAAATCCGCGATCCGTAGATCCGCGATTGGAACGTTATTTTCTTTAGAATATAGTATTGTACAAAAATTTAGTAGTCAAAAAGCAGAATCTACCTATTGTAAACAAATGTATTTTTTCTCCTAATCATCAAAAATGATTAAGTAAGGAAACTGAATGTTAATAATTTTTTTTACATATTACTTTATTGCAAAATAACAATTATTTTCACCGTTATTTCCATTTTTAAATCTATAAATCTAAAAACTTTACAGTTAGTAAAATAAAAAGATTCAAAATTTTAAACTACATGCTAGATCTGCACTGTTTGTAATCGGTTATACTTAAAAATTACGACACCAACTACAAGTGAAATTCTTTTCAAAATTTGTACTATTGCACTCTTTTTACGATAGCCATAACCGCATATACCTAATCGATTTTTGTTACATTTCATACGAGGTTTCTTCTACGGCAATACTTTTAAATTCTATCGGACACATTTTGTCTCGCTTTAACGCTATAGAGTTTTAAATTCATGTAATCAAACATTAGGTGATATTGTCGATATATATGTGCTGAGTGGCTGGAAACACTAAGGTGCTTAACGGCTGGCTTCTTTAATTGTAAAACTATGGGCCAAAAACCGACAATTATTGTAGAGGTTTTCTGTAATTTCCCCCTCTCAAATGCAAGCCTCAACTACAAATCACTTCTTAATTTTCTCGCAATATCTTGCCTTCTTCATGAATTTAATTTTAAGTATGTAGTTTAATAAATAATTATTTAAATAATGATACGGGTGGCCTATGTTATTGATGTGCATGTCTGGAAATCGGGAGTAAGATTCCATTATAATTATTATTATTATTATTCTTATTAACGACAAAATTTATCATAAATTGCCATTAAAACCTCCTGTTCAAGTCACCAGTAAAATTTTTTTCTGACACGCATTGTTAACGTTATAATTTTTATTTATTTATTTAACGTTATAACATCTGTAAAATTTATTTCTGACAGGCATTAATATTCTTGATACTTCTTTTCAATAACGATAATAATTTAATACTTTCAATAGTTTGAATGAAATATCATATGTCTAATCATTGAAAAGAAAAAAATTAAATTCAGAAAAGAAATACAGCGACGTTGAAGTGTCCAAACTTAGATATAAATTTTTTTCCAAAAATAACAACAACAACAAAAATTAGTCTTATAAGAAAGAAGTTATGCTTGGATTCTTTTAATAATTCAAAACTATCTGATTATGAAACATTTTACCTGTAAATGATAAATTTATAATATCCGACCAAGATGTTGGCATATCCAAATGTTTCTCAAAAAATACTGGATTTAATGATACATTTCCAACATCTGGCGGTAATTCTTTACATTTTTTTCGGTTCAATATTGGTTCACCAACCAATAAATGTTGCCAACATGTTAAGTCACTTAAATCAAATTTAATTTCTCCTAATCCGTTTATACAGTCTTGTAAATTGACCTAACATAAATAATTAATTTTATTTTATTAATTTCAATTATACATATATTTTATTAATTTCAATTATATATTCTTAATATTTACCCAATAATTATAATTGTTCCATACAGTTTCTAAGCCTAAGTATCCTTCAAAATTTAATGGATGTTTAAAACCAGTTGAAGGTTCTATGAAAAACGGTTCTACAACACTTCTTTTACCCGGTAATATAAGAACCCATGCATGTACTCGCCAACCATGTAACGGATCAAAGGGAGGTTTTTCAAGTTCCTGTAAAAAATAAAAAATTTTCAAAACTATGTTTCATTAAGTAGATTTAGCATGAAAAACTTGGAAAAAACTAAAAAGAATAAATGATTGGTAATATGCAGTGTTGGATTTTTTTCATTCTCGATAATTAAAAACTAACGTTTTAATAATAAAAGACTTAACAAAAATATAATTTTATCAAGTATGTTATTTATATGATAGTATGCGGAGGGGAGCCATACGCTGGTCAAATAGTCCTTTTGACCGACCGTTAGGATCCTTAGTGTATACGTGCTTGTACTACATTAGGCTAATGCAACAATTAATTTTTCCACGACGTGATAACGACGTGATAACAAGAATCGACTACAAAACTTCTATAAACAACGTGTATACCTTGCGCCCACATAAAAATCAAATTTCTTCCTTAGTAGAAGACAGTTAGTCTTTTATCTAAGAGGTGATCAAAACTATTCCGATTTTGATAGATTTTTTTTACGTAGGTATTCAATTTTTGTATGTAGGTAATTAAAAATCCTTCAACCTTTCTAGCTTCAAAATTAATGCTGTAGTGAGAAGAAAAACCAAAGGCTTTTAAGAAACAATATATTTTAAACAACGATTGTGCCTCAAAGTATTGGTATTGGCGAAGTACTAGCTTATCATATCCGTGATTGAAAATATACGTTTTTCATTAAAGAAATGTATGTTGTTGTACGATTAACTAGATGTTGTGAAAATCGTTAGCTAAAAAAAAACATCGGAATTATGTAATAAAAACATTTATGTATTTACGAAATGAATTGTAAATTATTAATATGAAGGTTGCAGTATTTTTAATCACCTGCATTTAACAAAAATTATTAAAATCAGAGTAGTTTATACCAGTTTCAATATAACGCACTTTTTTCATAAAATTTTCTTTTAATACCTCTCCATTAATATTTTTCTTTAATTACTTAACTGCATATAGTATTGGGCACATTCAAATAAAATTGCCTCTTCGACTTTTCCATTAATTATGTCTATTAAAGACGTTATTTCTAGTCGAATGGGACCGTCAACAATTTCTTTTAGCCTTGCATTACTAAAAATTTTCAATTTTATTGTAAGTTTCTAAGGTGATATAATGTATTTCAAAAAACCGTTCAACTACTGCAACTCATTTTAGACAAAAATTTCATTTAAAATAATATTATTTTAAATTCTTGTATATTTTCTTGTAGTCCTTTTGGATTTGAATATTATATTACCTGAATTTCAACTAATCTTTGTTTTCTGCTTCTTTCCCATTCTCTTTTTTCCAATTCAGCCTCTTGTTGTGATAATCTTTCTGCATATTTGCTGTTCAAATCAACCGGTGATCTTAATTTATACTTCGCTTTTTCTACAATTTCTTGTTTTACCGGCTGTAAGTAAATGATGAAAATTAAAATTTACATTAAAATCGTATTACAAATTAATATAACAACTTAGCATTGTATGCAAATTCAAAAAAAAGGTATTAATTACCACAACTGTTTCTAATTCATCTGGGCAAGTTGTTCGGACCATAATATTTGATGCAACATCTTGTGTAGCGTAACCAGAGCATATATATGCATCGAAGCCTTGTCCAATCAACATTGATACCAAAAGAGTAGCAAGTTCAAATGAATTTCCATGTTCTACTTTCATTAATGTAGCTGGTGACATTAAACGTGGTGGCTGAAAAAAGTAAAAAAAGTATATACATTTATTGAGAATGCAAAAGTCTAAAAAATTATATATTTTTTAATCAAATGGATATTTATGTAATTTTCACAATAGTTATTTTACAATAGGCAATATTAATTTTTATTCAATAATTATCCTATAAGAATAACATAAAAACGGGTATGGGTCATTCTAAGTTAAGAGGTCGCTTTACTGATAAAACACGGCCCAAAAAAATGTTAAGATCTTATTCCAATTTCTTAACAGATTTGTTTATAACGTATTTTGCACATATACAAAGTAACTAGTCAATTTTTCATTTTTTTATCATTTTAGTGACAGCCAAGGGAGAGGTTCCTATGAAAAAAGTCCTATAAAACATGAAAAAATGGATATATTGAATCTATATTAGAATGTCATGACTCTATCAAATTGTAGACATGCATTTGCTTATGATTAATAAGAATTTTTCTTTTTTTCCCACAAAGAACAATTTCCATTTGATAAAATCAAATCTTTCACCTGGCGTCTTCAAAACCAATAAATAAATTGAAAAATTTACTGGGCATCTTTCACACATTTAAAAATATAACACATCTGAACAATTCAAAAATAGCTAATTAAAATGCTTGTTATTTATACGTCTATCCAAAATTTTAACAAATTATGCGCAGTGGAGATACTTTTTTTAGATAAAAACAGAAAACATCACAAAAATAATAAAGTATGTGTATAATATATGCATTTATTAAAGTTAAATTATATAGAATATTTACATCAATCATCACGAAATAAAATTGACTAGGGTAGAGACCTTGTTCAGCGAACTACATAATTATGGATGTCGTGATTAAAATGATTGACAACAAGCAGAATAAGATCATTTTTTCAACGTTGGTTATTCGTTTTAAACCAAATGCATTGTGATTAGGTATCGCAGAGATCTGAAATATGGGATACAAAATTTATTATAAATATATGCTATGAAAAAATCCCAACTTTTAAACCATAAAAGATAGAAGACAAAATTAAAAACAGTATTTATAACATTCCAATCATTATTTCTATCAATTTATGAAATATATCAAATAAATGTAATTTTTTGCATATTTTTAAAAGAAGTATCATCAATCTCGATTTTACCTCTTAACCGAAAATAACCCATATACGTCAGTTTAAAGCGTTTTGTGTAACAATATATTTTAGCATAAGAAAGCATGTCATGCACATTCTTTCGGTTTATGATAAACACCATCGAATACTTACGGACTCCGAAAAAACTAAAACTTCCTCGTGATATAGATGGAATCTAATGATAAGGATATTGGAACTCTTGACAAATTTGGAACGCTAATAATAATTCAGAAAATTTAAAGCATCTGCCTTTAATGTTTTATACATTTGTGACCAGAGTCAGCCACGAATTAAATATTTGCTTTTCATTAAAGATTAATACGTGGAAGCGGTGGAAGGCTATTTGTCAGGCAATTTTCAAACATTTTTATTTTTTAAGAAACCAATTTTTTTAAATTATTATTTCATAAATTGCTTAAATTCACCATAATTTTAGCTCAAATTTAGCTAATAAACGCATATAGTTACAATACATATTAACAATAAGTATAAATATATTTATTATTTTTAACAATATTATTTATGTATTGTAACTAAATATGTTTATTAGCTAAATGTATTTATAACTATATAGATTGGATATTCAGAGTATTGTAAGATTGCTAATGATTAAATATAGTTATAAAAACTATAATCAAACATTATACTCAATCATATATCGAGTGAAAACAATTAACTCGGTTAGTTGTTATCTTCACTTGGTTTGAAACTTTTTTTGTAATTACAACTCTTTGTAACAATCGTAAAATAAAAATTGTAAAATTTTGTTTACATATTATCATTAGATAATTGGGAGGCATAAGTAAATTATTTACAATAGGTATTTATAATATTTAATTAAAAATTTCTTTAAGTCGGTTCTAATTTTTTTTTTAATTGTAAAGCTTTAGTATTGTTGTACCAAATAAAATTGATATATTGGGACATGATATCCAATCATTAAAAATTTATTTTGGGGGTCCCCTACCCTAGAGGCCTGAGTTTTTTTTATTTAAATGAGACAAAATTGGAATTATACCTACCTCATCTAATAATGTGTCATCCGAATGGGAAAACTCTATAATATTTAATCATAAAAACATTGTTTTGCACTCCCTCGTATCCTTACGGTGCACTTTATCAAATAAAAAAAAAACTCATTCATATCGGAGTACTTAATTAAACCTGTCAATTTAGACATCCGAGGGTACAAAATTAACTCAAAGTTTGTAGAATTGTTGAAAACACCATCATAAATGAAGTCTTCATCGATCTGATACCTGGAAAAATTTACCCAGGGCCAGTAAAACGGTAAGTTTTCTCATAAAATTAGTTCAGACAAATAATTATCCTTTAAAAATGTATAAAAAACTTTTTTCCCTAAGAACATTTCAGACGTATAACGATTCAAAAAGTTGAAAGATATGTAATTGTCATAATATTCACACGTTTCCACGCCACTTTTGCGGTTGTATACTTAACGTAATTTTTTCACGTGGTTTCCCCGGTAGGCCGGCCTGTTCAACGGATCTTTAGTGATTCTGTTTAATTTGTATAAATATTAAATAATAAAAGATATTGGTAAAGGTTGAAAATGAAAAAAGTGATGTAAATAAAAAATCAAAACAGGGAAGTTTATTCGTCTGAATCATAATTCTTTAATACTTCTTCTTCCTCTTCTTCTTCAAGTATCGTTGGTATCAAACGAATCCTCAGATGGGAGTACAGTCTGAACTAATTCTAATGTATTGTCGACCCCAGTCTTTTGGTTCTAGTTCATAGCCAAGTCACACTTGAACTTGGTAATACACCTCAAAAAGAAGTTGATGAATAGCCGCTGAGGTTGGAAGAAGGTAAGTTAATTAATTGCACTTGTTTTTTATTTCGAATAGTTTTAACGAAACATTCATATCAAAACTTATCTAAGCAAGTAGTTTTTTTAGGAGCGTCATAAATAAAGAGAAGCAAGTAAATTCCGTTGATGATAACTTCTAGAGGTGTTAGTTTCTCTGTTTATAAACTTCAGCATATTGAACTAAATCTTGTTTTACAAACATTTTAAAAACTCTTGTTTTACCTCTCCTGAAAAATGCAGATGTCGTATCACAGCCATTTATTCCGGGTAAAAATAATATTTGATTTTGACACTTTGAAAAAGTAGATAAACTTTTCGATAATTATATTTCTCATTGGTTGAGCTTTTTCAAGTTTAAAAAAACTATTTTTTTAAACTTTTTCAGCGAGGCTTAATTTAATTTAATTAGATATTAGTCCTGTTATTTTTAACATAAGCGTATAGTCAAGCGTAACTTACACGAGCTTTAATAACAATTAATTTATTTACATGTATACGTGACAGTAACCGATAGAATAATATTTTTACTTGTATTACAGAATCAATGATGTATGAACGTGGTGTACTTTGGTATACATATTATAACGATTACAATTCTGCCAAGTTATTGAATCGTTATATCTCAGAAAAGGTAGATCTAAAGAAAAAAAATTATTTGGACATTTTTTATAGATAATTATCTGATCTACAATTATTGCCTGGAATAATTTTATGATAAATTAAAATAAAACGCGCGAATGACCCGTTTTTGTGATCTTGGACTTTTTTTTCCAGTTATCGGATCTATGAGGATTTTTTAGATTTGATTTATGACGGTTTTCTGAATAATCACACTAATTTTGAGCTGGAAGTGAATTTTTATACCTTCATTTCTATTTTTTGGTTAATTTTTACCCAAAAATTATGTATTTTTTTATTATTTTTTTTGTATTATGTATTAATACGAATAAAAAAGATATATTGTTATAAAGCCTTACTTAAGGTAATAGAAGATACTGAATTTATACAGGTAAGTAAACTTAGCTTTTATAAAGACTATCGACACATTTATATGCAACATCCTACTTCATCAATGTATATTTAATTCATATATCACACCAAATAAATTAAATTGACGTGCATATTTGATTTTATAAAATAATAAATCTACCATAAAAACGTAGTTCGGTTTTATAATTTACCAATATATTCAACAAATATATTCAACAAATATTCAACATTTATTAATATATTATAATACTAATATGTAATTTAAATAGGTAGGGGAAAGCAGGATAATACTGTGTACTTCAAAAATACGTTTTTTCGTATCAACTTAATACAACTATAAGTATTATCATGAAGTCATTATAATTTTAGTTTAGTTTTATATTTTCTTTTTATTAGTGTTTATTGATGTGTTTTTTACTATTGATGTACTATTATTGTATATGATTTTTATATTTTCTACTATGAATGTAATTGAAATAAATTATAATAATAATAATAATAATAATAATATTACACTTTTATATAAATAACGCACACTTATTTATACGGAAAAACCCAATACTTGGGTCTACTTCTGAACTTTTCGTTTAATTTATGTCGTATATTAATCCTCCAAATTTCTGTAATGAAGGTATTTTTTATAAATAAAATAAAGTAATTGTAGCTATTTTTTATTTATTCACAAAATACACAGATATAATAGAATTTACACCACTACACAAAGCATGTGTCCAGTTTCCACATGACACACATCTGTACCATAATTATCTATCCTCAAGAACGAATCTAGGAAGTAGAGTGAGTTCAAACTGTCCCGGGCGCCAGTCACTAGAGTGTACCACTGGCTGCTCTCGGCGGTGAAAAAGTTGGCAAATATTATTGATAGTCAACATAAGTCAAATTTTACAATAGAGAAAATATTGTGTATTTACTGATTAAAATTAATTTTTTTTCTGCTATCCAATCATAATTATACACACACTTATTAAATAATCTGAATTAAAATTGATAAAAATTATCTAAGGAACAAAATTAAACAAAAGCGCCTTACACTACACCTAAGTATAAGGCGCATATACAAAGTATTGAATAATTAATTGTTATTATAAAATACTATGATTTGTTTGACATTCTCCAGTGTCTTTTAAACCTTTAACAATAATATTTTTACATAATTGTTGCGGTATTTTTAACATGCACTAACATTACTCAGCTAATGATTGATTGCGATCAAATAAATAAACGTAGCTAGATTTCTTCAGTATAAGCACTGCTGCACAAAATTAGCTGATGTACTGTATTATCCTCCGCTCCCCTACACTCAAACATTTATCAATAATTCTATATAGACTGTTAATTACTTTTAGTTACCTACTTATGTTTCATTCTTATATGAAACAATTAAAGTCATAAGTGTGAATAACATTTTAAACAATGTTTATTTTATATTTTATTGTCGTAATTGTTGTATTAATTAAACTTTATGCAACAATTACGAAAGGAAAATGTACCTGTAAAACCCGATTAGACGGAAAAACTGTGATAGTAACAGGAGCGAATGCAGGTAAGTTTTGTTGTCTTTATTCAAATTTTGTATCCACATTTTGTATATAATTTTTAATTACCAAAAATTAATACTGTTAGTTGATACCTCCACTTGTTTTACATAAATTCGTAAAGAATAAATCCTACGGATAGGTTTTATCCACTATGTATGTAACAAACTCAACAAACTAATTTTAATTTATTATATTATCAACATCTAAGTAGTTTTATATTATCATTTTATTATCTAAACTGTTGTTGATGAGTAAAGAACAATTTTTACTTAATCCTCTAGTATTCATTCCGGCTTTTTTTTAAATAAGTAATGATTTTATTTTATTTTTTTATTAATACACAACCGGGTTCATAGCGCAATAAATATCAACGATCAAATCTTATATTTTTCTTTCAATCAAATTGTTTTGACTTTATTCAACACTGTATGCATAACACTATTTGGGATCTAGCGCTTTATATGTAAGAAATTTGGAGAAACTTTATATCGTAGACATGACTGTATAAACAAAATATTTTAGCTCATAATTCTCGATTTTACCTAATTTATAAAATATTGTTAATTGCTCAGTTTGACTTACTTGCCTGGTTTTAAAATCTTTTCGAGCTTTCATTTATGGTAATCCATATTCATGAATAGAAAACAACATCTTGTAGCTTTATCACTATTAAAATTTAATTTTTAATGTATTTCATCCAACTTTGTCATCTTCAGAAATACCGTGTCAGAAATGTTAATAAATAGTGGCTTAGATACAAAATAAGTTATTTATAAATGAATATGGATTACCACAATTACGGAATAAGCCGCTAGACAATTAATCATATTATCATAAGTAATTTTGACGAGCAAATTTGTTTACTTGGAACTTGGAATTATCACTTTTATTAAAGTTTTAAGAAACTATATAAAATTATAGTTTTTTTTTATAATTTTCTGTACATCACTGATTAAGAATTTATCTATATATTTATTAATTTATTTATCAGGGATCTTTTTTATCCAGTGAGTGAAATTTTTGAGCGAAAAGTGAGTTTTGAAGCCGCATGCATTCTTTATTTATCATTTGAACGAAGTGTTAAATTGTTTGTTTACCCGTCAACCTTCTTTCCATTTTTAACTCTCGAGATTCTCTTGCTTTTCTATGTGCTGAGTACTTGCTAATTAATATTTGTAATATCGTGAGGTGTTATGTCGAATAATTTTACCTAGAGGATTGATAGGGTTACTCGTGTGTAACCTTCTAAGATAATTGAGAATTCCCTTATTTGTATTGCTTGGTATTTATATGCACATTTTAATAAATGTAATACAAAATTATATTTGTCTTTCAAATATTACCAATGAAAGTGAATTATCTCATTGGTACGGAACTAATCTGTCATGCTAATAGTTCTGGTCTCGATTCCAAGTGCGATTAAAACTTCTTTCGAGCTCTATCATGTTAATATTTTCTGAATATGGGGTCACAGGCAAAATATATATAACATATCTTTTATATTTTTTTCTTCCTCTTATTTTTAATGGACCATGAGTATCCAAATTCCGGTTTTCTCAAAAACTTAAAAATTAATATATCAAAAAATCATCATTGCACCTTTTTATTCGTATTTGATCAAATATAAAACAAAAGTCGTTTTTGAATGCCAATGCCTTGCGATTGTTTAAATAATGTGGCACCAAGTTGCTTCCTGACAACATATATATCACCAATTTCATGTGAATTGCGCAAAAGAATTAAGATTTCAGTTTTTGGTACTCATGGGTCGATTGTTACTAAATAAGGAATAAAAATGAGAAAATAATATAAATGTTTATTATGTATGGGCGGTAAAAACAGTACTAATAAAACTTACTTATAGAGTTAATAAATAATTTGTATGTTTAACAAGTACGGAAAATTAAATTGTTTATAACATGAATCACTAGATGTATACTTATAAAATGTTATATCGTGGTGATTTTGACAAAATTTTAGTTTTACATGCTGAATACAGTTTTCTATCAGTTATTTTAGTTTCTTGAAATCGATTATCCTGGATATAAAGAAAAAAAAACCCATGTGGGTCGTTCACACGATATATGTAAAACTTCACAAATGTGCACTACAAGAAGACTAATATAGAATTTCTGGAGTAGGATATTTGTAGCGTTTATTTTTGATAACCATATTTAAAATATCTAGTTGTTTAAAATTATTATGCATTTATTCACACACACACACAGTTAAATATTCGATAAATGATACGAAAGGCTTATCTAGATTTTTTTTTTTTAATAATAAAATAAATTTTATAATCATTAGTAAACAATATAATCAATTTGCTGTAATGTGATTGAACTTAATATGTAAATTTACGTTAAATGCACGTCAAAATTGTTCTTAATTTTAATTAAATTAACACGTCATACATCGGCATATCATATGTCATAAAATATATGAGTAGGATCAACTGTCCAACAGAGAATCAATTTTTTCTTGCATCGATATTACTTCTGAAGTTGTATAACTATACATAAAAAAACATACTTCTTGCAAACTCTATAGTTTTGACTTGAAACTTGTTTAACATAATTGGACGCTTACTATGTATTTTTATAGAATATTTTTATTTATTTTTTTATGCGTTCGGAGTGGTTCACTGTGTACTAGATGGTGGGCACAGCGAATCACTGCCCAGTACACAGTGAACCACGGTATAAATAAAACTAAAAATATACTTTCTAAGCTCAATAGGCAACAAACCCAGTGGTTACTGTCCACTAACACAAACATATAACGTTACGTTCTCACTACTTGTTACTTCTTAAAAACATTGGATTCCTTTGGTGATGGGACTTTTTATGCTTTCTGAACAGATGTCATTATATGGTGTTCAAATTATTAAACTTTTGAACACACTATCAATCTGTACCAATTAGCACCAGTGCTTATATTTTTGATCTAAAAAATCTTGTATAATCATAAAATATAAGGGTACACTATCATTTTGTAACTTATCTTATTTTCTGCTCAGCTTTAATAAACTGTAATGCTGTTGTCATGTTAACAATGTAAAATAGCAATTCACTGAGTACTTCTTGCTCATGGATTCACTATTGGAATGGACACAAGTCATTAATTATTTTACGATCAAAAATTTAAGCCTTTACGGTCAACAGTCGAAGAATTTTTTTAATTTATATTTAGAAATTCACAAAAAACTTTTCGACATGCCCTCCGTTTGTTTGAAATTTGATAACATTTGGATATGTAAAATACAATGTTATTATCTATCAAAAACACATAGACCCTTAACAACAATCTCTCACATATTGCTCCTCTGAACAACCACTGCCACCTAAACCGAACTCACTTAAAACCCAAATTTGTCCGAAATCGCACAGAGGAATCATGAAATATGATATTATACAATTTTTATAACTTATAAAAGAAAAAAATGACATTCGTTAGTTTGAGAACACTAGCAACCTTTGTTAATTGCTAATTTTCAGAACCCAACTAGATTCCGAAAAAATTATCGATAATGATCAAAAAATTTTCTAACCAAGGAAAATATTAAGTACGAAATAATTAGTTAATTGAAACACGCTCAATTAAAACCGAACTGACCGAGAACGTGTTATATTAGACAGAGGTATTAATCTTAATAATAAATGTATTATTTATCTCACATATTGCTCCTCTGTGCACATTGCTACGTTTTGCGTAGCAGTCAGCACATAGCAATCATTTGTGCATACTTTGTCGCTTGTATGATTCAATTCTGGGTAAGGCTAACTATTCATCAAAAAGTAATCTCTGTTTTTTGTTTTTTCTTAAACGTTACGGTAAATTACATACTATTAAGGCCCAAACCATCTCTAATTTGCTTTGATTCTAAAATTCATTTCTGTTTGCAAAATATCCTCTTGAAATTATGTTTTCCTACCCTTAGGCGTATTTCGAAACTATTTCCATGCAGCTTACATAGACGGTACAAAAAATGGTTTTATGCAATTTACTAGCTTAAATCATTGAAAACTACTTCTTTGGAGTATTTCATGGAAAACTACCTTATGTCATGTTGTTTAGAAATATCTTTAAAAGTAATGCGGAATTTCACTAGTTACGATTTATTTGTAGACCTGTTCTTTTTCGTTCGTAGAATCGATAACATATTTTGTAGGCGTTTATCTGTCTAGTACTAAAATTCCATTATTGTTATTATTACACAGATTAATTATTATTACCTAATTACATCAATCATTTCGATAATCCAATGATTTATTTTAAAATTCATTCGTAGATATTTCAATTTTCTTCCTAATGTATTTTCGTCATAATGTGTCAGAATGGATAAAACAACACATTAAATTACATCAAAATAAAAATGATAGCTATAAGTCCTATTTAGATCTAATAACCTTGAATTTTTTTATTATTTGTAAAATAATCACGTGTATACCATAAAAATCTTTATGGTGCGTTTATTGGTCAATAAATAAATAAATAACATTAGACCAAGATCTGGATGTACTTGAGTGTGCAAAACATGTGAACTGTATTCTGTGAATGGCTTAAGAATTCCCTAAATATTATGGATCAGGCTGTAATTGGATCAATTTTTGGTCCAATTTTGTTGGTCACTTCCTCGTTAAAAGATTTGGAGCTATTTTAATGATTGGTTTATGTAAACAGGGTAAAAATAAAGACATTAGAACTCGTACATTTCGCAAAATGGCATGGATTCATATTTAAACATAGTATATTTTGGGTTTTTTCGATCTGAAATGGCTTCTGAAACAAGCATTTTTCGAAAATATTCGAAGTTTCAAAACTATTTACTTTAGTCAGTTTTCATAACCCTTTCCATGTCAATATTGTACATACCAAATTTCATTTCAATTTGGATAATTATTTTATTATTTATACTAGCGGCCCGGTACGTGCTTCGCTACGTATAATTGAAATAATAAAAAAATTTAATTGGAACATCAAATTCATTTATTCAAACAATAAAATATTTTATTAATTGCTATTTTAAAGCTTAATGCAAAACATTTTGATAAACAATGTTTTTTGTTTTTCCATTTGGACTATGAATAAACAAACGGCTGGGTGTACCGACTCTGGAACAGGCAGCATAAAGTTGGCCATGTGAAAAACATGACTCCTGCAAATTCACACCACAAACGTAAAGTGTTTGCACTTGCACCTTGTTAATGGACGCAAATGATAAACGCACAGGGTATTGTAATCGTTTGAACTCAAATGCATATCAGTTGTAATCATACGGATACGCGGTATCAAAAAATCTTCTGCTTTTCATTCAGCAGTTTAGATCGTAGCTTCAATCCAATTTGGCAATAGTTTTTTCACTGCCAATCTAGGGCCGCTACACGGGGATTTTGGTTGATTAATATTTCGCAATAATATAATCAAAGAACCAACTTTCAGATTCAAGCAATACGATGGCATACCGCCAGTTCCAATGAATTTAGAAATTCAATTGGATAATTTATTGCCTCATGTGGATTCATAACACTGTCAATTGATTTATATGTCGTGACTACACCTGGCAGTTTCGGTTGAATTTGAAAATTAATGACATTGATATGAATGATCTTCGATACTAAAATGGCGCGTTCTGTCAACCAATCATGATTTCTTTCATTCGAAAGAATGTTTGGAAAAACAAATTCAATCAATTCATCTATCGATTGCGCAATTGTACAAAAATTGTTCGGTACAGCGATCAATCCTTCACGATTTGTATTTTGCCATCACCAATTTCTAACAATTGTTTTGAAAACTCATTTGCAGCTGGATCATTTTGTAGGAAACTTCAAACAAAAAACTTCAAACAGGGATTTATTTCATCATCCGGAGTTGATCGAGAAATAACAGGCAATGTAGTACCTCATTAACAAAATGATCCGCTATTTATTGAATTCATTTCTTACAAAAAATGTGATAAATGAAGAACCGCTCGGCCGATTTTGTGCAAACTTTACATAAACAATCTGCTAAATAGTCCGAACAAAGCCTAAATATTTGGTGAAAATTGGATATGTGAACCCGTTCTTGAGTTATAAAATTACAATTTCAATATGAGTTCACCGCCTGTATACTTTTTCTGAGCAAATTAAAAATTACCTTAGAAAATCAATAGTAGGCAATAATAATATCCTTTTATATTCTCTTAAAAACTCATAAATCGTTCAAAATACAAACCTTACAAATATTTATTGCTTCTAAGATAATAGGCAATAATAATATCCTTTTATATTCTCTTAAAAACTCATAAATCGTTCAAAATACAAAACTTACAAATATTTATTGCTTCTAAGATAAAATAGCATATTTTTATAGCCACGGTATTTAAATGAAACGGATTCAATATTTATAAATCTGAAATACTTCGTGGGCATACGCCTGAAGGCCTTCATTAAAAAGCGACCCGTTAAGTTAAAATTCTGCTAAAACATCGTGTACACATTGGACTACAATAACAAATAAGCCAACTGATATAAAAGTAACACAAATCTATATATCTATATATATATAGGAGATCCCATTTTTGAACTCACTCGTCATGGGTGGATGCGTGGGAGGGTGTGGATGGAGAAGCATTAAAAGCGTAGAGTTGATGTTATAAATTTTTCCGGCTTCTTTATAAACTGGAAAAAAAAAATTGACGAAAAAACGATCGTCTTTTGTTTTATTGACGAACACAAAAAACAAATGGCTATACACATAAATTAATAAAAAAATGGGAATTTTCTATTGTTAACTCCCCCGCAAGACCCCTTGTGGGTGGAATTTCGTAAATTCCGTTCTTAGCTGACCTATACTCAAAAAGGAATATTCATACCAAATTTCAAGTCAATCGACCTAATAGTTTCAGAGATTTCCTGATGAGTGAGTTCAAAAATGGGATCTCCTATATATAGATAATAGATAGAAGATAGATTATACTTGATGAAAAATAGTAAAAGGAAGTCCAGAACCACTAATATAGAAAAGAAGAGATAAATAAATTATATTTTGAATAGCTGACCCGGATAAACAATGTTTGTTATATAAATTATTTCTAATTTACATCAATATTTTCTAAATATAATAACATATTCTCAACTGTCTATAACTAAATATGAAGCTGCGGTAAATCAGAATAAATTATGATATTAATTTATATTTTGAAGCATACCCACCCGGTTTACGCGTTGCTGTGTTATTTTTCACATTTTAATAAATGATATTACATCGATTATATGCGGATGCAATTCTACCCTTAGGGGAAGAATTTCAAATCATTTCTTATCGAATTCCCGGTATTTAGTGCGCACCCGGTACAGTATACGCAGTATTTACCTGGTATTTGCTGGGGTACACCCGGGACCGCGTTCACCGGATAATTTTTGCTGTGGTACACATACACTTGATGAAAGGTATGTGGACCTCCTGAACCAAGAATGATTCCGGTAATACTTGAACATTTTTTTACATTTAAAATTCTCTTTATTTATCTTTGGGTTTTACATAGTACTCAGTGTTATACATGTCAGATACAATTTTTGCTTTTCTGTTCCTAAATACTTGAACAATGCGATATGCACACTTTATATAGTTGACAGTTCGTCATACTGCTAGTAAGAAGAGATAAGGAAGTTTTATTTTTAATAGATAAAGAAGTTTTATTTTGAATTACAAAATTAGATTTTGGTTTCTATGGAAATGATGATTTGTAACATGTGAGAAAAAAATAGACAAAATATGTTTCACAGCTGGGAACATTTTGTATTCGAAAACCGCAAGACCCCTTGTGGGTGGAATTTCGTAAAATCCGTTCTTAGCTGACCTCTACTCGGCAAAAGGAATATTCCTACCAAATTTCAAGTCAATCGACCTAATAGTTTCAGAGATTTTTGAAGTGAGTTCAAAAATGGGATCTCCTATATATATATATAGATAGATTTTATTATTTATATTTTATTGAGTTATTTGTTCGAGAATAATGAAAAATATTGTATTATCGAGTGAGCTTCTTTGAGAGGTTACAATGTCTCTTTAGGGAATTATGGATCCCCTTAACTTATACATGACGTATTATCGTTTTGGATTCGAATTTTACTGGCGTATTGTTGTGAATTCAATTATTAGATATTTGTGAGGAATTTTAAAACAAAAATACATTTGCAATTAATAAATTTAAAAAAAAAAAAATGATATTTGTTAGATAATTATTAAATTCAAATACCTACATATCACAGAAAACATTCCATTACTATTCTTTTTGAACTATATGCCTCAAAATCGAATTTGAAAATTGAACTTGTGAGTAGCCAATGGGTCTCTGAGCGTAAAAACGTCCACTTCAGAAAATATGTAATAAATTAAGATCTCACTTCGAAATAGAAAGCTAGGCTAATGGTTATCTTGACGGTGTTTTTATTATTGACGAATTAGACCGCAGATTTAGTTTTTTTGTTTAATTTGATTATGTTTTGTTTTTACAGGTATTGGCAAGGAAACTGCACTGGACTTTGCATCACGTGGCGCCCGTGTTATAATGGCATGTCGAAATAGAAATTTAGCAGAGAAAGCAAAAGATGAAATAATTAAACAAACTGGAAACGACAATGTTGTTGTTTATTTGTTAGATATGGCATCCTTTGATTCTGTACGCCAATTTTCAAAAGATATTCATGAAAATGAACAACATCTTCATATATTAGTTAATAATGCCGGTGTAGCTGGAGTGGGTGCTCAGGTTACAAAAGATGGACACAACATGGTTATGCAAGTCAATTATTTTTCTCAATTTTTATTGACACATTTGTTATTAGGTAAATATAAATAACACAAAAATATATGTATAGGTGGAAATATTAAGATTTTGCACTCATTTTTTTAATTACACAAATTATTTATCGATTTGTTGGGCTTTGAAATTCGACTTACACATTTTACTACGATTATCATTAGTCACGCTAACTGTACGAATCACATTTAATATGTTTTAGTATAACAGAGTAGAGGTGTATTTTTTCATGATTATATACATTTATATTAAATAGACTTTGAATATAAGCTTATACTCATATAGTCAAAAATTAAAAGTATGTCGAACAGATGGTAACGACGCCATTTCTTAGAAATCAATATGCTTTTGCCATTTGTGGAATTTATTGAGTTAGAGAATTAGCTACCCGTCACATTTCTAACATTGTGATACAAATTGTTAGGAAACCAATCAATAATCACTACAAACTTATTTTTGATTGTGTTGCAGCAAATGTATTATTCAATATGGCTATATAATCAAATTGCAATACTATACATTTCGATTTTTTGCCCCAATTTCCTAGATTAAATTATTTTGTATTTTTATAAATACGTATTTCGACTACAAAGTAGTCATCATTAGTATGAATTAGCTAGTTGTAATGATTCTCTGAGGAGATGTTACTAATTTGCAAACCGTGATGACTACTTTGTAATCGAAATATGTATTTATATAAATACAAAATAATTTGATCTAGGAAATTGGGGCAAAAATCGAAATTTATTCGAAAATGCCAAGAGTTCTCATTAATAATTAAAAAATGCAATACCATACTTGAAGCATTCAATTTATGGTTATTCCAGCGTGGTATAGTAGGATAAATGTATTCACATACGCAGGCTCCGCAAACAGACGCATAAACCTACTTATTATAGAAAAAACGTGTTATATATTTTGCCTGTAAAATGATAAATTTAATATTTTTAAATTTTATATCTACAGAATAAATCAGTGAGGTGTTATTTTTTTCTTACTTATTCTCATAACATTTAATAAGACTCTTCTAGAGTTTTTTTTATAATTCTATCGAAAATTTATTATGATATAATAGAAAATCATTGGGAGAACAGTAAGTTTTAAATTCTTTCAATGGTGACCCTCGAAATCACGAACTTTAAACTTGATTACCTCGCGATTTAACGGTCAAAAATTCTAAAACTTGGATAAATGGATAATGTTATTCGGAGCCCGTGAACAAAAATAGACAAAAACTATCAAAAAGCGGTTTCAACCTCGAACAATCTTAAGTAAAATGCTAATAACTCTACTTGTATTTGTGAATGTATAACACTTTTTTTTACTCAATATACATAATATGGAAGGGTAAATTAATTTTAGTCTAAAGTATGTAACGTTAAGAAATATTGACCACACAAACAAAATTATGGTAAAGGTGTGGAAGCACCTAATTAGTCCATTTCCGATTATCCGTCCGTCCGTCCGTCATCACGATAACTCAAAAAAGTAACAAGCTGAAATTTTGGTGACCTATTCTAAACATAAAGAGTGAGTTTAAGTTCGTGAATGAACAAAATGGGTCCATTGGGTCCAATATGTAACAGTATCTACGATTAAAATCTTTTATTTTTAGATTTGCTTAAAAAATCAGCACCAAGTAGAATAATTACCATATCGTCAGTATTACATTTTTTGGCAAAATTGAAAGTGGAAAATTTAGATGACGTTGCAACGCATAAATTGTCACATAGTCTTATTTATGGTAATTCAAAACTATGTACAATATTAATGAGTAATGAATTAGCCCGCAAGTTAGAGGGGACCAATGTTACAACAAATACGTTACATCCTGGTGTAATATCAACAGATATTTGGAGAAATTTGCCAATATACTCAAAATTGATTATACTTATCACACAATTCTTTTATAAGGTAATTTGTAACTTAAGTCATTTAAGACTCATTTAAGACTGTTTAAAAAAATTTTTGAAAAAAGTTCTCTACTCATAACTATCCGTTAACCAACATTATATACGAATAATACTTTCTTATATTATATTTATTTTTCATAAAATTGTTTTTATAATAATTTCTATTATGAATTGCAAATTTTTAAATAACTTTGCATAACCGTTTCATTCGAAAAGTTTCATCTTTTTGCGCTTGTACGATAAAAGAGGAGATTTTTTTGGAATATGTAAACATTTTCTTTTTAAATTTTGTCAAAGTTAAAGAAAAACGATGAAACCATTTCACAATAAATGTTATTCTGAAAGACAGAACAAATGTTAATACGAAATATATACAAAATTAATACTTTAGATCACGTGTTAATCGATTCCAGTAAAACTTACTGTTCATTTTTTTTTTGTATTTTTAATATTTATAAAAAATCAAAGTTTTTAAGCAGAAAGACCCAGAACTTGAGTAGTCTGGCAACTTTGAAAGTGATATTTTTCTATTAACCGATAGAAAAAAAATGTTCTGTATTCGACTCATATGTATGTATATTTTTATGTTTGTGCTTTTCTCGAAAACTACAAGTCCGATTTGGATGGGTCGATATTTAAATGCATATTTTTCAGCGAAGATTTTAGTGAATAATATAACTATCTGACGAAGCGCTAAGGAGTTTAGAGGTGCACTATAAAGTAAACACTTAAACCTTAAATAATTTCCTTGTGGGCTATTACGTTTCGGCGTTAACGAATCAGATTTAAGCCCAGAGATGTTTAACGCCGATTTTGAAAGGTATTTGGTCACAGAAAAATTATTAAATTATTAATTATTAAAATTATTGTTTACTTTTAAGTGCATTTTTTTGAAACCGGTTCCATTTTTTGTATAAAATTTTATTGCATTATATTCGTTGAAAGCAAAATATAATATTCAATGAGTATAAAAGTTGCCACTAACAACGTTTTCGAAACGAAAAATTTTGTTTCTCTAACCCAAAAATTAATTATTTTTTTCAGGTTCTTGTATGTGATGAAAAAAATAAAAATTTTTGCAATATAAATAATTTACATTTGCATGTTTCCGTTCAATATTTTTATCAAGTCCTTTAAGAAAATAGATATGAATTGTAATAAATAATCAGCTTAACCTCAAATTAGTAGAATAATTTTAGATTTACTTGCCCTACCGTTATCAGTAAATTATAATTATTACACTTCTCAGTGGCGTTGAAACACGAAAGTAGATAAACAAAATAGTAATAAAAACAAAGAAGTTTTCATAATAATTGAATTGTTGATAAATAAGTATTAATATAAATAATAACGATTTTTATAGCTAGTTTTATAACAAAAAACAATGTGTACATAATTTTTTTATAAATAATCATTTACTTACTACAAATTATAATTTATTTAAATAATTTCTCTAATTTGATATTCGCTTTGGCTTTTCCCGCCATTCACGGTAGCTTACAAAATCTGTTTTGCCAAGTTTTAATTTGCAATTTATTGAAAGAATACAAATCAAAAACTTAGTATCCTATTAAAACCAATTATATTGAACCTATTCCTTGAAATTTGCTTCAACATCACTTAAATAGTCGGAAATCGATATACTCCATTTTTTCGGTAAATATCACTTTCGGTAAATATCACTTTCGGTAAAAGCTTAAAGAACATGATGTGCACTGGATACAATTTTAGCCTTACAGCAATTCCGTTGCTCAAACCAACCACGAGCTCCTAGTTTATAAATTAGTCCAAGTTACTAAGTCTCATCTCACACAGATAGTCATAATCTCAAACAATAAAAATATGAAACCGAAAACAAATTTCAGACTTGCAGACTTTATACTCAATGATTTTTACTAACAGCATGACAAATTTTTATCATTAACATTCCCAATGATTTTGAGCGTATTTAAGCTTAAAAGTCATTTTGTATTTACATTGCAGAAATTTTTACTTTATTTCAGTAAAATCGAAATTGATGAAAATCTGTTTGGGGATTTAATTGAATAAGCTTTTGTGTTTTTTGACCCCCATAGAAGATATTGAAAATGCTTATTTTTAGAATCAATTTTTATTTACGTAGCAGAAATTTTTTATTTCAGTATAGTCTAAATTCATAAAAATCTGTTTGGTGATTTAAAATAAGCTTTTATATTTTTAGACCCCCAAAGAAGGTGCTCAAACGACTATCCATTTAGCTGTAAGTGAAGAGTTAAACGGTGTCAGTGGTGAATATTTCTACGATTGTGAAAAAACTACAAGGATGCTATCATCTGCAGCAAAAGACGTTAAAATGAGGGAGAAATTATGGGATGAAACATTGAAAATTGTTAAATTGCAACCAAACGAAATTCATTATTGATCATTACCTTTGAATTAAAAACTAGTCACTTAAAAATATATTTAGACTAGAGTAGAAGCCTTAAAAAATTATAAAAAGAAGAAGAAAATTATAGTAGGATAAAACCCATTGGAAACGCAAGATAATATGATACAAGTTAAAGGAAACATAAATTACGGGTGATCTGAGTTCGGGAAGTATGGAAGGGGTGAGTTTTTAAGGATAAAACACGGTTTATTTCGATTTCCGGCAAAACTACAAGTCCTATGGAAAAAAGTTAAATAGCAAAGTTGTAGGTAATAAAAAGATCTACAACTTTTGTATTTACACTTTTTTCATATAATCTTAAAATTTTTCGATTGAAAAAAGGGTGCTTTTTCGATATTTATTCAAAATAAGATGAAAAAATAAATATTTTAAATAAAAAAAATTACAATGTATTTGGAACATAAAAAGGTAAGTTTTCATCAATTATCGGAGAAAAATAATAAAAAACCAAAAACTTGGTTATTTGAATTTTTTGCATAAATTTTGAGGTTATTAAAAAAAAAGGTGAATATAAAAGCTTTAGATCTTTTTATTACCTACAACTTTGTCATTTAACTTTTTTCCATAAGATTTGTAGTTTTGCCGGAAATTCAGATAAACCGAATTTTACCCTTAAAAACTCACCCCTTCCATACTTCCCGAACTCAGATCGCCCGTAATTTATTTTTCCTTTCATTTTTATCATATTATCTTCCGTTTCCAATTGGTTTCATTCTACTGTAATTTTTTTTGTTTTCAAAAATTATCTACCCTGGTATAATTGTACTTTTATATAAAATAAAAATAATAAACAAAAGTAGTTATAATACATACTGTATTCAAAAACCAATTAAAAGCTGGGTTGTTACTAGGGCTTACAATACCGAACTAAAATCTGAATACCGGTATTTGAAATTTTAAATTTGTAATATCGGGATACCGGTATTAAAACCGGTATTATTAATGAAAAATTTACTTGTTAAATTTTTACTTACCTCAGTTGTTATATTGACTTGTTAACAAATAATACATTAAATCCAATAAATATGGTTCTGAAATGAGTAGATATTATTTATTCTATTACATAGAGTGTAGGAGTAGATAGAAACAAAAAAAAAAAGTACAAGTAAAAAAAACTAAAAATTAAATTCTCTGTTACATTTTACATATAATAGGTTCGTATGGCATTATATAATTAAATAAGCAAAAAATATAATTAAATTGAAAGTATTTATGAAATAAAATTAATAACTTGCGTTTTGTTTATTAAAGTATGCTCTTAAAAAATATAAACAATCAATCGTTTCATCATCAAGTGAGGACCGAATTTTCGAACATAAATATGTTCAGCCGCCGAAAAAGCTCTTTCTGATTCTACACTTGTCGGCACTATTGTCATTAGGAAATCATACACATTTTGTAAATACGTTCCTTTTGTTCCTGGTTTTTCAAAAAAAGTAATTTCATCTTTTTCATGGGGGGATTCACATTTCTTTTTAAGATTTAGTCCATGTATTGGTCCATGTAAGTGAGTATGACGGCCACTTGTGGATCCTCCTGTACACTTTATTTCTTTCGCGCACTTTTTACATTTAACAACCTGCCCGTTTTTTTCAATCAAAAAATGATTCCAAACTGAAGTTTCGTCCTGTCCTTTTCGGTGCTCTATAAATGTATTCATCTTTCGGGGAGTATAGCAGTTTATGCCTATTAATTTTAATATTAGTAAATTAATTACACTCTTACATTAATACAAATAAAAACTTACCGTATCATATAATTATATGGATTAATCAGTATTTAAATACCGTTATATAATTTTCAATAATTAGAAATAAAACCAGAAAACAAGTGCACATAATCCACACTCCACAAGACACAAGGGAATGAAAAATATAATTGAATATATAAAATATAATTTTTACTTGTAAACACTACAGGTTCTACAGCTTATTTGCAATATTAAAAAATCTAATCTAAACTATTTAATAATTTTTGTGTGACACACTTTATGTATTTGTATAAACGAGACCTATTCATTGAGTAGTAGACATAAAACATAAACAATCGCTACAATATTGCCGACACCGCCGCATCTCGAAGGTGCTATAATCGGCTCGGTATGTATAATAAATGTGCCTGATATAGATTTTAATACAATGAAATTGTTTGTTTATCTTTAAAAAAAATTTCTTGTAATTAATTAATATTATTTTCAATTAGATTTATATTGTGCATAAATTCAATTTTTATCAACTAATGTAATACCAAAATACCGGTATTTTTACATAAATACCGGTTTTTAATTACGGACAAAAATCATCCGAAATTCCGGTATTCGGGATCCCGGAATCCCGGTATTGTAAGCCCTAGTTGTTACCTATGTAATAAGCTCATTCCTTAATGTAATATTTTTACATTTTGGCTCCTCAGAATATTCTTCAAGCTAAAATCATGCTCGAAATTTAAAATAAATGCAATGTAATATACATTGCAGGGGTTTTAGCACAAAATGACACCTCTGTAATAAAGACAACCTCTAATGTATTATACATAACAATTTTTTTCAATTTTCGCGCACATTAACACTAAAAGTAATTTTACAAATACAATATGCGTTAGTTTATGGAAATTATTTAACTCTTTTTTTTTCATTTTACCCAGTGTGCTTCGAGTGAGAACCTCGAAAGCCTCGAATTTTTTGAACATTTTCCATGTTTTTATCAATTACTTGAAGTCTATTAAATCCGATAAGAATCCGATTCTTCGAATTTTTTTTTATAAAAAAATAAATAAGGATCTTCTGATGGAATGGAATAATCCAACTATAATATGATGATGTGAGGAATTTTTTTAAACAAATTGTAACTCATAAATTTATATCGTTAATCCTTGAAATTAGTAATTTGAATTTTAGACTCCATAGAGACAAAAATATTAAATGAATTTAACATAAAGATTATTGATTAAGTAGATCTCTTGCATTGTTACAGTCACTGCCATCGTAAGTTAACTTTTAAAACTGTCATTGCAATCTTTTCACAATATTATTAAAAACCAGTATACATAGTGAGCTCCACCCTTTTAGAACCTCTTTGTCGGATTTTCCAATTTCCCTTATGGAAATCATTTGGTCATCGTTTGGTCATTTTTAGTTTTCATTTCATAGCCATTTAAAAATTTTCCCACGGCCAGCACCCTTTATCGAATTAGTACAATTTTTTTCTTGGAAATACTATCAGATTCATAATTTGTTTAATTTTCTTTCTTTATTTAAAATTACAAAATGATTTCCATTTAATATTTATCATATACATATTTTAAATTTGGAAGCGATAGAACACATTAGTGACAACTGTCATCTTAAGAAATTGGAAAAAACTACAAATGATCAATCGATAAAATTTACAATAATACCTCCGGACCATACGATGATAAAACGTTTGGGGAAAATTCTACAAAGGGGTGCTTGTTTAGGGCAAACTTTTAATTGATTATAACTAGAAAACCAAAAAACAATACCTAGTGTAAATATTATGATAGTAATAATACATAACATAGTATAATAATATTTGTCATAATTGATAAAAAAAGAAATTCCCTACTTTTTACTTTAAGCAACAGTTCAAATCAAATTGGATAGATGGCATGCATAGTGAGAAAGTTTAAATTTCAACAATGAAATATAAAAACTTTTGTTCGTATGAAAACAAAACTTTTTTAGATAAATCAGTAAAACATCTTAACATTCAATTATCAAAATTACATAAAAATATACCAAAACGTATACAAAATGCAAACCAGCTTCATACAAAAATTCATAATTCTTGGATCTATTATTACTTATGATTGAAGCGCTTAATTTCAAGAATTTGTTATTTCAGGTAAACCACCTACTGTAAAGATGTCAATTCCCGTGATTATTTTTTCTTTTATTTTAAAGCTCGTGTTTCTAAAATTTTTAACTGTGTTAATTGTTTAAATACCCGACGTTGAAGATAGTTGAAGATATTTTAACTATTTTTAATCATTCATAAAATACATTTAAATGCAGTCGATATAGTTATAACGGTTTTTTATATAATACTTATTATGTAATTGTATGACTTAGGAAACGAATTTCCAAAATTTCTATCGAAATGCTGGATTACGTCATATATAGACACCATCATAAAAAATGTCAAGCTTCGTAGCCAATCTCATTTTATATGATAAAAAGTTCGCAATAAGATACAAGAAAACACCATTGAAATTTTTTTTAAAAGTCTTTTGGTTGCTAATTACTTGAGTTATAAAAAAATGAATTTTTTTGTTTTTAGAATTGTTATCAGGCCGTTTAAAAGTATTTTAAAGGGTTTATGTATTTTTTTAAAAAACTCATAGCCTACTGTGGAAAATTAAATAAAGTTTAAATAAAAAAGTTTTAATTTACACTACTTATTCATTTACACTACTTTTTCACAAATAAATTTAAATTTTTGGATCTTCGATTTTTTCTTAATGTCTCCCGATAGTTTTTAAATTTGAATTTTGAAGATGTAGATTTTGAAACTTCCTCAGTTTTGAAGTTCAATACTTCATGGAAAGTTCACAAATATTATATGTTTTTTTAAAAATGCATAATGTAACAATTTAACTAACGTAGCTTAAAAATAAACTAAGAATAAATATGAACTAGTTAAACCACAGATTTAATACAGATAATAATATAAACTAAAAGCGAACAGATCTATTTATAATAAACATAAAGACCTTTTTTTCTATTTCATAACGAAAAATCAATTTTTTATTCAATGACGTTTTCTCCTAGGCATACAAACTAATGGAATGGACTGTGCGTTCGGTATCTATCTATTAAGTATATACGAGCAGAAATTTGTGAAATAGAAAAAGCGATCATAAGTTATCTCCCAGTGTATCTATGCTAAAAACCTACAGAGATGAGACAAATATTGGCCTCACGATCACTTTCTCTCTTTCTAAAGACTGGTCAATTACATGAAGGTATTGAGAAGTCTATTCATCTTACTGTTTATGCGTTTCCTCAAACATAAAATATTTTGGTCACGCTTGAAAATTTTTTTATCTAGTTACCAATAATACATTCTAAAAGTTAAAAAACGGGCTTAAAATATTTCGTTTAGAAGAAAATAAAATAAAATTTTCATTAAATATTATTATTATTATTATTTTTATTTTTTTGTTTCTGTATTTTCACTCAATTTCACCTCCTTCCCTCTCGAAAATACATTCATGTTCAGCAATATAAGCAGAGTCCAGGTTAATGGCCCCGGTGTCCATAAGCAAATCATATCATTGATAAATATAAATTCTAAAAAGAGAGCTGTTTTCTTTTTCAGAATCCATAAAATAGTCGATTTTCTCGACAATCTCCCATTTCGACTATCTCCACAAACTTCCACTTCACAGATATCGATTTTTTTATTATTGTAATAGAAAGTATATTTTATTATAGTAATAGAAGAAATATGTGACAAAACAAAATGTCTTTTCCCGACAACATCAAAATTATGTACTATTTTTCACAATTTTCAGTTTGTTGAGCAACGGGCGTCTAGTCTTAGCAGGCAGCGGATAAAATGATTTTTACAATATGCCCCTATTACAATAACAAAAAACGGATGTTTGTCAATTTGAAGTTTGTAGGGACAATGGAAAATTTTACGGGCTTAAACGTAAACGGTATGATATGCATGTGCACCCAGCCTATAATACTTTTTGATAATCATATTTTACTAAACAGTTAATAAGTATGAAGCCAATTTCAAAGTTTGATCCTTTACTTTCAAGTCTAAGAATAACTCTCCAATTGAACTACGCCGATCTTTTTAATATCTTCGTATTCTTTAAAATTGTATTGTCCGTACACATAATATTGGTACATTACACACAGATTTTTTAAAGTGATGAAACAAAATATTACGCAATGCTAAGATCATTATCAAACCAAATAAATTTATGCGGAATCAGGACGCCATCGAATGAATAAAGATAGTGTTATGTAATATGACAAAGATAATAAACAAAACTTTAGTTTTAATACTAAATGAGTAAATTATTATAATAACAAACACCTTACCTTTCTATTATACAATTTTTACATAAATTATAACTTATAAGTTAGCTTGAAAGTTCATTTTATCTATTTATAAATAATTTTTGTTTTTGTATTTTAAACTCGGCATTTGCAGAATATGCCAGAGTATATTTAAGTTACTGTATCAAATATTGAAGACATTAACGAAATTGGAATGAGTGTTTAACGCAATAGTGAGCTGACATTCTTGTGACGTATTCTAGACCTAAAAGGTGAGTTTAAATATTGAATGAATATAGAAGCAAAGTTGAAGAATAAAACCGTTCGTATCTTTAACAAATTTTTTCAGATATTTTTTCGTAAACTGTTTATATTCGCCAAAATTTCTGTTCCAATTTAGCTAATAAACATTATATAATTTAATATAATGAGTTATCTTAAATATACCTGTATGTACAGTATTTTAATATACGTCGCGTATCTAAACAATTAACACTTAATAGGTGTTAGTTGTTATAATTTTCATTATATATCTGTTATAATTATAATTATCTCTATCTTTATCTGTTTTAATTAAGATGAATTGTTTGTTTATACTCAACCGCAATAAGAATGTCATTCCTTAATCTTTTATTCCTATTTAAAACTATAAATATGATTTGTATGTTGTGTTAAGTTGTTCAATTGATTTAATTGTGATTATCGAAGTAATATATATATATATATATATATATATATATATATATATATATATATATATATATATATATATATATATATATATATATATATATATATATATATATATATATATATATATATATATATATATATATATATATATATATATATATATATATATTACTTCGATAATCACAATTAAATCTTATATATAATATAAGAATTTTAAAAATACTAAATTTAAATCAATTAGTACATTTTTATAGCGACAAAGTTGCAAACTGCAATAACAAACATGTTGATACCCATTTAATTTATCGCTAATTAATAATTACATTAGTACGTTATGTACATCGATTATAATAACTATTGGATATACCGCCCGAATTATGTAGTTTTTTGTCGTTATAACTAATTTCCATTCTACAATCATATTCGAAAACTTATCGAAAATCAAAATTCTAATTTTTATTTCGCCTAAAGTTGACTTATTCACAATTTATTTCATTTTTATGGATGGCTATATTAATTCAAATAAAAATTATAATTTAATGTAATAAATAAAAATCAGAAATATGTTTTGGCGAGAGTGTATATGCTTATCAAGTATCTTTGACATTCGATCTTTGTGATAACTATTGTTTTATTTTTAATCACTGGGTACCTACATAAAAACCTTACTGGCATGAAAAGAAATTGACTGGTAAAAATGAAATATTCATAATAGAAATAAGTAAAAGTATTTTTATGTATCCAGTACTATTTTGACCGGATGTTTCTTGCAAAAATTTTAAGTTGTATTATTGATTAAGTTGCAATTTTTACTCTAAAATACGTAAAACTCTTAAATTTCTTAAATTTTAGCATTAAGATCATAAGCAGGGAGTTTGATGAATTTTTAAGGAGGGGGAGGGGGTTGATCTAAACTTCAGGAGGTTGGTTTTTTTTTTAAATTAACTACAAACAAAATGATCTATGTTTGATCAAAATTCGTTCTTTAACAAAATTAAATATTTTTACTAAATTTGCTTCGACTAAAATAGTTATATGTCAGTATATTAAATTTAGATTACACTGTAACTAAACTTTGTTATAGTTGCACACGTAATCACGTAATTACTCCATTTTCGCCTACTATCTATCATCCTGATCTATAAAATTACTCCAATTTCGTGACTGAAGTTTTAAGTTATTTATTATACCTTTAAATTTATTTTTATATTTTTACTTATTATATAAGGAATGTACTAAAACATATTCATGTTCTCAAAAGAAAATTTTAGAACAAAATTTTGTACTTCCTAAAAAATAAAGCATTATCTATTAGAAACAATATTGGCACTCATCAAGAAAACTACCCCCTTAAAATATATTTTTTTATTATAAACTAACATTATGCGATGTTTGTATGTAATATGAGCAAAAAACCTTACACCATCTGGTAACGTTGGGCATCATTAACAACGCCAACGGTTCGCTTGACAACACTCACTACATGTTATAAATGTGAGTATTTCAACTTATGTACGTGAATATGTATGTGTGTGTGTGTGTGTGTATGTATAGGGTCAGAACAACAGAAGCTTTGAGAGCTGAATTCGCGGAACACGGGTGATCTTCTGATGGTGTTTTGTTGGATGGACATATACACAAGACAGACGGACAACAGATGCATACTTGAATTGACTCAAGCCATCAACCACCACCGTCGACAATGAACATTGATTGTGTGAGTTCTGTATCCTATATACCTATATATACAATATGTATAAAATGTTCTTTCAGGACCGGAGGTGAAATTTTTCGAATATATAATCCTTAATATTAATCTTATCTAAACATTTCCAAATAGAGGGTCTGACATAGAAAAATAGGTATTTTGAAATGATAACATACAATTTTTCATCGTTTAGAAAGAAACTTGACTCAATAATCTGATAAGAATAGGCATCATGACAATATTATTAGTGAAAAATATATGTTAAAACGACTTTAAAAATGGTCCAGTATTAATATAAACAATAAGATTATGTTGATTGAACACACAATGATTGATGTCTACAAGACGTCATAATGTATTAAATCGTATCAACTATAAAGTCGAAAAGGGAGATAGCATATATATTTTCTTCATTTTTCTATGACGAATGATTTCAATATGACGTTTCCCAGTGAATTGGTTTTGAATTATTCTTTTGTTGTTGAATTTCTAATGACATATTAAACTAAAAAAAATATCAATGATACTTTTTAGCGGATAAATTTTATTATTTAAATTATAAGAAGTTAAAATCACTATTATCAATTATTTAAGCAACTGAATAATAAAGTTTCTGAGATATAAACACAAAATGTATTTAAAAATAATATAAGTGTTCGAAAATAAGTGCGAGTCTAAAGACAAACTAATCATCAGTGCTTTACCTGGTGCTTTAAAATATTACTAATAAATTTTCCAAGGTTTAAGATAGATATTCTTTATTTACAAAATTAAGGAGAATATAATATTGATGTGATATATTTATGTTATACAATCGTCACAGAAAACTGTTTTTCAAATTTTTCTTCGAAAATATGTATCCTTATTTATAATCGTTTCATGGAAACGCGATTCAATTAAAGTTTTCTTAGAATTAATCTATAGTACACCACATTAATATATTTTTCTATGAATCTACAAAAAATAATTTACACGTGTAATGCCACAAAGGAAATATAATTATTCAAATTTTCACAGAATTTTACACAATTATTATAAAACAGTAAAATTTCATATCACACACAACACATAAATATAAAAAAATTGGTTTCGCTATGATTTTTAGTCGAATATAACGAAACTTATAGCCAGTAAATTTTTGCATTCCATTCATTAAAAAAGACTGTCAGTATTTTTTCCTAAAAATCTTTAATTTTACTTTTATGGAAAAGTGGTAACATAAGCTAATATTTTTAAAAAAAACTGCACGATCACTTTCATTTTCTGTGGAAATAATAATAATTAAAAGAGACTAGCCATTGAACTGGCCAAATAGCAGATAACTATTTTATAGTTCGATAATACACTGAGAATACCATAATAGAAAGTTTTTTATTTGGAGTTTTTATTATGTTTTCAAATCAATTAGAATAAGGTCTATTGCTACATACATCACATATCTAATAAATATAACGTTTTTAGGTTAAATTTGATTTTATGTATTCTGAAAAAGTTTCTCAGATTAACTGTTTTCAATATGAAAATCAATCCTAAATAAGATGTAGCAATTGGACTCGAATAGTATTCTTAAAAAAAATCTCTAAAATATCTTCTAACCAGTTAAAGCACAGTACTAAGGTACTTACTTCTATACACCAGTTAAATAAAATTGATTGTACTTTTGGACGATTTAATATATAATCTACAAAGATTGTACCTTCCGAATTGCTACCAATGACCAGAAATTGCTAAAAGTTATAGACGATATAATAATTTTTAAGAATTCAAATATACTTACACAAAACGTAAAGATATTTTGATATGTAGACTGCATTGGGAATAAAAGAAAAAGTGTAAATTAGCAAATGAAACTTGTGAAGGGAGATGGAGAGACACTCAGAACAAAAATCTGTGAATTCATTTATTGTGGTACTTGATGATACACAATCACCATACGTGCAAACAGTTAATAACTTGATTATTTTTTTTGAAAAATATTGTTGTTTATCTTATTGTAAAAAAATACCACAAAGATGAAGAAATTCTGAAATAAGCGTAGCTAGAGATGTAGCTGCTTTATACCCTTATCGTTTTCCGACGATAAACATCAACAATAGCAGTTAATGAATAATTAAGACTAAGCAACGCCATAGTTTCCAAGATTCGGAAACAATACAATTTCAAATGATATAATTATGGGATATCTATGCGACTTTTACTGAGGATCCTTACCGCAGTATGAAATTTTCTGGATTTCCGATACAAATGGCGAATCCTGATGGTTATTTCATTAGAAATGTTATATGTCTTTACATCTCTTCCATGTTACTAATGATTTATACGATAACTTTACTTGGGAACTTTTAAAAACATATCCCTGTTTTATTTTTCAAAAGTCGTTGTTATTCTTTTTTTCCAAGTTTCTGCAGTGATTTTTGATATGACACTCTCATTGAAAAAGTTCGTACATTACTTAAGTATATATAGGGTGGGCCATCTGTTGGTACGTTTTTGTATTTCGTCGTATGACAATGGCAAACGAGCTACAGACCCGAATTTACAGTTCATTAGTCATAACGTCCGCGGTACGAAACTAAGTAAGCCGACTTACGATCGACCATCTGCGCACCAAGTTTAACAACCGCATAATCAGCCGTTCAGGAGATGTCAATTGGCCCGCGCGTAGCTGCGATTTGACACCACTGGACTTCTTCCTGTGGGGTGCCGTTAAAGACCGATGTTATGCGGATAATCCAGAGACAATTCCAGCTTTGAAAAACAACATTACGGCTGTTTTGAGTGAAATTAGTGCCGAGGTAGTTCAAAATGTTATCACTTATTGGGGTGACCGAAAAGCATACTGTAAGGCCAGTAGAGGGAGCCACATGAACGAAATCGTTTTTTATTCTTGGCGAGGATACTTTTAGCTTTACAACAACAACAAAATTAATAAAAAATATCAATGCATACTCTTTTGATCGCATTTTTAAAAACGTACCAATAGATGGCCCACCCTTTTATTACATTTACTAATGAATTATCTTTTCGAATACAAGGAAAACACATTCTTCTGTCATGCGTCTCAGATATATCAGTTATAGTACTCATTAATTCAACATCTACAGAAACTGAGTGTATGGCCTGGTATATTGGATGGCACTCATTGAGTTTGTTACAGAATAACGTACAACTGAGTGTTTTGTATCTTCAAAATTTGAACATGAAATCTGTAGGATTTCATCAAAAAGGTTGCCCAACAAACATTCAGATTATTAAAAAAAATATTAAATCGACAGTAAGAACATCTCTGCAATATTTTGGATTAAAATGTGTATACTCAAACATTCAAGAATGTCGATCATCGAATATTCAAGAAAATTGCACAAACAATAAAGGTTAATAACCATAATATTAGTAGAACCGGTCCTGTTAGGATACAGTACATACACACATAATACATATTATATAAATGTAGTACCATCATAATGTTGGGAAAAGGATCTACACTGGACTGACCATCATCATTATCAGTCCACCATATTCTCGCTACACTCACTCACAGTACAGTCACTCACAACCCAAGTACAGTTGATGATGACGATCGACAACAACATATACACAAAGAAAGAGACCCATGACATATACATATTCACATACACTAATACAAACCACTATTTTCTTTGTCCCCTGTGATTTGGCAAACAAGAAAAGGAAGCAAATATAGCTGGCAGAACTTATTACTACAGAACTAACTAGCCTAGCAGGCAGCTAGCTTTTCGTGTATAACTTAAACATTTCAATTCGCCTAGATATGAAATACTATAATATTTACTTTTGGAGGGTGGTCAACCTGATTTCAATAGTTAATTATTCATCAGAAGGTTACATTGATCACTGTGAGTATTTTTGAAATATATTGGATAAAGTAATTGGGTCACTCAGTATATTCAAAATTTTCATGTTTTATGCTTCTTAGTATAATCAACATGTTAAAATATAACAAATTGTTAATTTCTAAAAAAATTTACAAAAACTAAAAAAGTAAATTGTAATGCTATTGCAGTACCACCACTCATTGAATATGACCCTTAGAGATGAGTTTCTTTCTGAATAAGGAATGTTTAGCATTTATAATTCATAGCCCACTTAATAAGCCGGAGAATGTAGAAAAGTAGAGGACCAGCTACGATTTTAATAATTATTGTTAGTACGTCTTCTTAAGATCTTCAGAATCAGCTTAAACCTTTTCCCTACAGTGAAAATTGAGAAAATTCGGTTTGTTTTCTCACCCCAATAAGTAACACTGATAAAAAAAATATAAAATTCAAATAGAAGTTATATTTTAAATTCAAAATTTCACCGGGGAAATGGTCTCTTCGGTGTTTTTGCAGCCACTGATCACGAATCAGAGGTCAAAACCCAACTGAGGATTATTTCATACCCAATAAAACTACCCTTGAAATTGCCAGAAACTAAAATAAATTTTATAATTAAACATTTCACCACGAAAATTGTCTCTCTTGGGTTTTCGTTGATTAACATGGAGTTTTCGGGGTTTCTAATCAAGAATTTTTGGTTAAAAAGCAACTGACGATGGTTGCACCCCCATAAAAAATCACCTCGGAAATCGTTTTCCAGTCTTTTTAAGGTCGCTGATCACGAACATGAGGTCAAAAAGCAACTGAGAAAACCATCCGTAGAAAAATTGAGAACTTTAAAAAACATAAAATTTAGAATATTCAAAATTTTTCAGGGGTCACTTACAGGGGTAGTTGCTTTATGACTTCAAATTCGTGAATTGCAAACCAAAAGAAACTCGGAGATACCTCCAAGGGTGGGGGGTTATGAGTTTGAAACTACCTATTGCTTTTAAACTTTGGATTTTTTATCAGAGGCCCTGAAAACTGCCGATAGACGATTTCCGAAGTTAAATTTCGAATTTTTTTATCTTTGTCATTTCTTGGTGGTTTTAATGGGGTTGAAACCATCCTAAGTTGCTTCTTTATCTTTATCCACTTTATAAGTGGATTCGTGATCGCCGATCCCGAAAATCGTCTTTCAGGGGTTTTTGAATGTAACAATTTGGGATAAGAAAAAAACACTAATTTTCAGAGTGTGGCGCATGTTAATGGTGATGACTGTTCCCGGAGGTTTACGGGACACGTGCAAATAAAAATTTTGTAACAGGAGAGATTCCACCACTTTTCCACATTTTAACATTTTTTCCACATTTTTCGGCTTATTTACTGTATTATTATGAAAATTATTGTTATATTCGACATATATATAATATATGAGATTATATTAGTTTTGGTCTATTTGCAACACTAGCAAATATTGGTCGCACAAAAAATAGTACAAAAAATAGTATTGAGTATCTATAGAATCACCTAATAATTGTCCATTTACGTTTGCCTATCCATCTAAAAAGTCAGTTAAAATTCGTGAATGAGCAAAATCGGTCTATGGGGTCCAACAGATTTATGAGCGAACTTATAAGTCATAAAAGACAGAAGACAAAATTAAAATTAAAAAACTTTTGATTGAAACACATATATAATCACAGTATATTTTATTATTGTATTTGTATTGAATACCTTATACAATGTATATTTACACTATTTTACGAATGCTAATGATTAAAAATAGTCAATTGATAGTCAATCATATGTTGAGTATCTAAACAAATAATTCTGTTAGTGGTTACCTTCACAAGTTTCTTTACTTTTACTTGCAATAAATATTCCTCTTTTGTCAATCATAACTAAACATTTCCCAATTTTTTGTCTTCTCTGCTTGAACAATTTTCGTGTATACTATTACTATACTCCACGCTGTAATGAATATGACTTTAAGGGTTTGATGTGTAACTAAATAAGTGATTGTATGCAATTTTAAGTTATAGGAAAAAACTGTTTTCTTTAGTTTCACTTTTAAGAAACTTCCGAACTATCGAAAGATATGTTTTTTATCGTTATTTGATAGAAAATCTAAAATTAAAAAAATTGTGGAAAATCTAAAAAAATAAATAGTTTCGTAAATATTATTTTTTCTTAACTTTAAATTTGAATGAATTATTAAAGGTTTTCCTTGTATACCAAAAATCAATTCTGCAGCTTGAACAGGTAGTTTAGCAGTACATAGTTTCAAATATATGTCGTAGTTAAATTCTTATGTGCTTACATAAATTTTCTGCTTGATTTAATAAACGTAAATTTTCTTCAAAAGTATTAAAATACGTATTGACTAACAAAAATGCTATGTTTTTAAAATTATTTAAACTGGAATAATTTTAACATTTTAAAATTTGTAAGCATTTTGAAAATATCGACAATATTCCGCCCAAATTTTCGATTAGTCATCGATCACTTAACTATTAGTTATTAAAAAATGTTAGCTGAATGTCTACATTTCATTTTTCGGATTTGAATTTTGACATATGAGTTTATCATAGATTATGGTAATGTCATCAAATTTCCATAATTACAAGTAAATTTTAAAATTTAATGAAATATTAAGCTAAGAATTATGATCATTATTTGAAATATTTCATATAATTATTGAGAATAACTCAATTGACAGAAAATAATAGATCTATTAGTGATAGATCACTGTTCGAATGTATACCACATATGTAATAGACCTTGATGTATCGGCTGAATACAGCCAATTCTATGGTAATATAAAATATCTCTGAGAATTTTGTTAACCACGATGTTCAAACTGTAATTAAATTATGTTATGTGAATACTTAAATTTACACATTTCGCTTTTTTACTTAACCACTTAATTATATTCTAATTATGCGACATGTTTCGGATGTTACTCCAAATTCAACTGCGATCATGTACAACAGATTCGTCGTATTTATAGAAAAACTTTATTAAAAACAATTATGTTGTTTATTATTTAAGTTTTATGATCATGCATCAGGCCTTGTGTTTTCGAAGTTATTAATAACAATTATGTACAAAAATTAAAATAACAATATACAGCAACATTAATGATAAAAATTTTAAAACAAATTTTTTTGTCTAAAAGAGATATTGAAAATTGTAAATAGAAAATATATTCATGTTTTAATATAAAAACTTTTGTTTGAAACATTTTTCATATAACCAATATTTTGAGTCCCTTCACGTTAAATTTATTCGTTATAAACAATATATATTTTTTAACAATTTGTTTTATGTTTGTAAAAAGCGTACGAAGCCCCGGGTAGACGCTAGTGGTATATAAACCTTAACAGTTTTCAAATGTAATTATCTGAATTAATTGGGTAAAAGATTTTCAAAATAAATAATAAGCTAATTAAAATACTATTTAAAATAAAGATCAATTATATTAAAATACCTTTAATTCTAATCAATTATTAACTACTATCCACTCCCAGATCAAATATTTGGTATTATTATTAACTAGAGATTATGGTTATAATTTTAAAGGCATATCTAGGATTTAAAACTAATGGATTTAATATTCAATTGCGCTGTATAAACTAGAAAAAATTCGGTCTATTATCGTATATTACATATTACTCCATCAACGATATTATATATTTTATAAACTATTCTTTGATTAAAATATTGGAAAAGTGTAAAACAATTGGTATCATGGTATCACAGTTTTCACATGCAGTTCTAAGAATGTTCTGAATTTAGTTTAGTTTTCATAATTTTTGAAATATTACAAATTAAATATACTGGAAGTATAAACAAAAAAGACGCCGATGAGATAAACCTCAAGTTTCCAGAAGTGGCGATCAGGATTTATACCAAAGCTTACTAGAGGAATTCATAATTGAAGATACGTCTGATAATTGATTTTTACATTATCCGCGCACCTCTTCTCAAACAAGACAAAGTTGCTTTGCTACTATAAAAAATAAAAAATTTTCCAAAAAAAAAAAAACAAAAACAAAATTAAAACTTTTTTAACTTTGCCCATAGTTCTTTTACTTAAAATTTCCACATGAACGATGCTTATTAAATTCTTTCACTAAAACATCTCGACACAAAAACCTAAATGCTTCAAAATGATACTTTTTTCATCGCTATGTTGACATTTATCATTATACAAACTTTCAAAAAATTCTGAAAAATTTCAAAAATATGTATTACATTTTGTGTTCCAGAAATGTTTTCAGTAATTTTGTTTCTTAAATTTTTTCAAAACTTCGATTATTCCAAACAGAAAAAAGTCTACATAGATCAATTAGAAATAAATAGACTCATTGTGGATACATTATCTGTGAAATTCATGGTAAACATTAATCGTTTCGTCATCATGTATAATTTGGACATGTTTTCTAAAAAAGCAAAATAGTCCTTATCTACAGATTTTATAAATAAATGTTAAGGATGAAAAAATTTTTTGTTTTCAAAAACTTATCACAGGCTTGTCACATGGATAATTTATTCCAGTTACGAAAACCACTCTATAAATTTCTTTCACACGAAAATATTTGTCTGATCAGAAAATCTGATGGTCAACACACAGTATCATGGGCAGTCCTATACGAAATTCGTATAATCAAATCTAATCATACATCATACAAAAATCTTAAGCAAACGCATATCATCGGATATCATCGGATACGTACAACGAACCACAACGAACCAAAGAACTTTCAAATATTTTAAATTTATTAATTACTTTTTTGACTAACAGGTGTCCTACTTCAGATAACAAATGCAAATAAGTAATTATGATGCTACTTCAGATATGGGATCGTATGTATTCGCATACGAGAAAATCTGATGTCTAATGTAGATGTCTTATATTCTTACCGTGCATAATATAAAATCAATGTTTGAAATACTGAGCAGAAATTCCGATCATAAAATCTTATCATGTGCTTCTACCCTAAAAGGATGTTATATATGTTGGGTATCTGCGCAGAAAATTAATACAGAGATATATTAATGTACTAATTTGGACAAGTTTTGTACAAAAATAAAAACCAAAAATTTTAAACTTTTTCCTCTGACTTCCAACTTTCTTCATTGAACTTCAAAAGCTCAATGAAACTAGCTTAAAACTTCAAAATGTGATATCTTTCATCTGTACCTTTAATTATTTTCAGTAGTATATTTTAAATTTTTCTCTACGATAGTTTGCTATTCCAATTGTTTTTATTAATGGTAAAATAACTTCTACCCATTCGTCAACCACTGACAAAAATAATAATTCGTTTTGGCAAGCCAAATAATGCAAAAAAATAATTTTCGATATATATTTTCCAAGCTAACTGCTACAACATTAAAAATAGAATATTGTCAAATCTGCTGTATATTTGCGAAATAGATGTCAGCCTTGTAAAATAACTCATTTTTATCGTTTTTCTAAAAAGAAGTGTAGTTAAATTAAAAACTACAAACAGTATAACTTGTTCAAATACTTGATATACGCGTATGTATTAATTCATAGACAATTTAAAATTAACATTAATAAATTATACTAATATGAGTTTCTTATATAATAATGTGTTATAATTATTATATGGTGATAAATAATTTGATTAAATTATTTTGAAATTGTAGAGAATAGTTGAAATAATAATATGAAGAAATGTTTCAAACAAAAGTTTGTTCGTTTTAATATTCACAAATTTTAGCGACGTTTTTTTTTAAATGATTAAAAAAATTATTTATGCATCATCCTTGGAAAAAATTGACCGATTTTGATGATTCACAAACTTAAACTCACATTTTCGTCGAAAATACTCAACCCATAATCATTTTGTTTTTGAATCATCTTGATGATTGACAGACTAACGAAATTATACCAGAAAAGTAATTCAAGGAGCATCGATACCAAGATTTGTTGATGTCTCAATATTTTCAATAGTTACAAACTTTAGATTTAAATTAAATTAAAACTCCCACATACCCATATGAGTATATCGGAAATAAAAATAAAGAGCAAATTTGCATTTTTGAATATACTCAACTACACGTATTGACTCATCGGCCCACATTTCAATGAAGTTTTTATGTTTAGTTTCTTAAAACTGTAATTTTTCTTAAATTAAACTACATACCACTACATACGTGTACAAATACAAGCAGCTAAAATAATAAAAAAACTGTACAAAATGTTTAAAACCAAAAAATAAATAAATAAATAAATAGAAAGTATTGTACAGATCTAAGTAATAAAATAATTCTTTATCTATTGTTCCATTTCCAAGAAGTTACAAAAATATTAATTATCGGAAAAAAAGCTAAAGCATTGCAAACGTGTATACCATGAACAAGAGCTCAATATTATTACAAACAGACTAACAGACATTTTATTTAGCGCCCCGCGGTTAAGGCTGTCTGTCTGTTGTCCATTCTTGTCTAATATAAGTAGTAAATTGCAGGGATTAGTTATATGGTCATATCGTGTCTTTTACTATTTATATGTATATGTATATGTGTGTAAATGTATTTATGTGATAAGCATGGGTTTTGGTAACGTTGCTGCTGCTGTGTACTAAATAACACACCGTCGTCAAACATACCATACACCCTCTCTCACCCTTCTTTGTAACCACCCCCTCTTTGACTCTACTCTGATAGCCTGATGTTATACATTTCTCATCAATACACTTAAACGATACAAATGCATATTTAACATATACATATACAAAATATACATCAGTCAAATGGAAATTTTCGTGTATTATATGTGCGTTTGAAATGCAGCTGAATCATCGGCTACTCGCTTTGCAAGTACCAAACTTCCTCTTTTATCCAAAAACATACATACCATAACAGCCAGTACACACTACATTCTACGTATTACAATACAAATTCAATGCATTGAAATCCATAGAGTTTTTATTTTGTAATGTAGAGGTTACAATTTATATTAAGCAAATAAAACTTGTTTGTTGAATAACACAATGGGAGACTATATTATCAATTTTATGATTCAAAATAAATTTAAAAAATTGGGTAAAATGTCGGAAAACATTATAACAAAGATGGATGACAGGTTGAGAATGGTGGTGTCTCCTACTTAATAATGTGTTAATCGATGACATTAATAGTAAAATATGTGCAATGGCTCATTCGATTAAAATAGTGGTGTAAAAAATTTCCGCTCCCGCAGAGAAATAAGCTAATTAATATTCGAAGAAGTTATCACGCCTTTATACATAAAATTTCGGTTAAGTTTGTGGATTTTACTCTAATCGATAAATCAAATTTGAGCCAACCGGTCAACCGTTTGGCCAATATATCCAATATATCTTGATAGAAAATTAAACCTTCTCATCACTCGAAGCGAATTAATAAGAAGTTCACGCCTATATAAATTAAATTTCGGTTAAGTTTTTGCCCTTGTGTTGTACTTTAGTCGATATATCAAATTTGAACCACTCAACTTTTTGTTTGAAATATCCAGTTTTTTGACTCAGCGGCGTGAATTATACATTGATACATGTATTAATATTTAAACCTTCTCTTCACTCCTTTGCATGTTTAATTTAGAAACTTTTGACACAGTCCTTGCCTATATTATAACAGATTCTATGACCTAAATTTCAAGGTTTTTAACTTAGGAACTTGGAATGTATGTTTATCGACACTTAAAAATTTTAACCGCCTCATCACACTTGTGGATGTTGAATTAAAAAATAAATATTAAAGAAGAACTTCAAATTCATGCTCGTAAAGTAAAGATGCTTCAATTGAAATATGAGTTCTCTATTTTGTATAAAACTTATAACACTGGGAAATGTTGATGATACAAATACATTTGAATTCACGTCATCACATCAATATATTAGGAAATTTATTCATTCATTAATAACAATATGTCAAAAATGGAAAAGTTTAAAATTATTAATGCTTCTTCTTCATCAAAAAAAGTTATTTTTAAAGCAAAGAAAGTAGCTCGTAACGCTTAATCTGGAGTCCACGGTTTCACAAAATACAAAAATGTGTTACTATATTGAAACAACAAAAAAACAATTTAAATAAATTTGATTTCCTAAATTCTGTTATTATAGCTAAACTTTTACTAAGAGAACCATTTAACATGACTACAGCCTATGCGTAATTGTTTGACTGGGCAGTAGACTATTCCACACAATAAATTTGGTATATACGTGAGAAAATAAAATTTACTCTCTGTTAAATCTTGAAAACTGGCAAAGTTTAAAGTTTATAGGAAACAGACATTTTTTTATAATTACTGAATATAGTTTTACAATAATTCCCTCTAGAACATCGAAATATACAACTCAATGGTGAGATCAATTAATAAATTTAAACAAAACGTTTTTAGAAAATAACAAATTAATTTTTAATTCACTGTGGCGACAAAATTTTTAAGACGTTTAATTCGCAAATAAAACCAAACAAAAAATAACCGTTTTATTTCATTTTCGTGTGACTACTTTTATATTTTAACCTGAAAGCAAGAAGGACATCAAAAATTACCCTTATCTTATGATTTTTTTTTAAATACGTAAATCGTTTCAAATACACCACTCTAAAAGTTAGTGTACTGATCCTGGTTTATTGTATTTATGCACTGCCAGTTAGTAAAATAATCGGGTGTAACTTCCTTACAACCTCTATGTACAAATTTTTATAACATAAAATAAAAGATTTATTCACACTTAATAACTTATATTATTGTTTAGTTTTGCTATGCTGTTGAGTCAAGTGTCACATTTTATTGTGAAATATAGCAAATTTAGAATCAGTCCGGTAAGTACGATTGATAAATGAAGATAACAACTAATACAGTTAATTAGTTCCTGCACCAAAGTTTAAAATTTCGACGTTATACGTTGATATCGTCTGTATTTAAAAAATATAAAATCATGGATGGCATCCACATATGATGCCATCAATATTGTATATTAACATAATTTAATGATGTTATATGGGGATGCCCATTCATAATATTATTTTTTTTCGAAACACAGGTAATTTTTATTCACAAGAAACTCAAGGAAACACTTAAATTATTTTTACAGTATTACGCGATGATGCGATGACGACAATTGCTTTTAAAATTTTCATTATTTATTTAGAAAAGTTTTTCGTACTCCTCATTATTGTTTATTATAAAGTTTTTGTGTATAATTCAGTAAAAAATTGGATATTTTTTTAACAAAAGCCCAATTGAACAAACGTCAATTATATTTCTGTAAAAAGAGCGTGCGGCTCATTTTTTCTTGATCCGCCCACTTTATTCAACTCTCTAAGTTTGCCTTGTACCTCAAAAAAATCTTCCTAATTAAAATTCCTAATAATTTGACTAAAGTTAAACACACTTATTTCTTTCTCTCAAGTGATATGATACGATAAACAAGGCAAGTAAACATAGGTTCCAGTCTTGGACCATGTATATATAAATTTTATACACAAACCTTAAGTATGTTTTTGCATAGCTTACAAAATTATCCAATTTCTGATGTTTCTTTTTTGTATTCGAATGGAATTACGTATTTTATCCTAGGTATACCAGATGGAACAATGATAACAAAATTTATTCAACTTCTTACAGAAGAAAAATTTCATCCATATGTTAAGGGATGGGAAAAAGGGCTATGTGTATGCACATATTAAAACTTAAATATAATCTAAGTCGCTCAAACCAAAACACTAAAAATTGAAAATTTGTTTTTCCCATAAATTTAGCACCACAGTCATGCATATGGGTAATTAATTATTCTTAGGTATGAATTTATATTTTATCTAATACCTAAAAATGCACAATGCCATTTAGACCCCTATCTGAAATTATCGTACAACTTTACTTCGGATTCGCTTACAGTTTCGAAAGTATTTTTATTTCGGATACCAGATAGTTTCGTTTCCCTGAATTTTGTGTAAACATTTTAGACGCCATTCATATCCTTGATTTAATTTCGATTAATTGGTTACTTACGAGTTAATTGCTTAATTTTAATAGAAATGATTAATTAATATTTATTACGGTTGTCAATTTTTGGAGTCGATTCTTTTATTTTCAAAATTTTAATCTTTATTTTATCGTTTATATTGATGTAATGAATTTAGTTTTTATCTAATTATTTATTAGAAAATGATTTGTTTTCTAACCTAAACATCTACAGCTAATTTACTTTATTAATTTGTTTTAGTTTTTCCTTGTTTAATGGATAAAGAATTCTTCGTAAACCATTGAAAAAAATAAACAAATAAATTTTGGTAATTGTATTTTTATTACCTTTGACGTCGAATATAGCTATTCAGAAGTTATTGGCAGTGCTAGACGTTTTTCTCTTAAAAATACAAAATCAGTTTAGTTAAAAATCTGTATTAAGAATTAATAACCTCTTTAATCAATATTGCATTACGTATATAGAGGTAAAAATAAACGACCATAGATATTTTCAGTTCATACGATTGAAAGTTATATGAGCCATCAATATTAATCCGTCCCGTTAATGGTGTAAGTACTAATAATAATAGTAATATGCAGAAACATTCATCATGCACAACAACAATATCTTTAACAAATACTAAAAATATTGTTAAGTTGTAGGTAAAAAAAAAAAACCTTTTATATTATAGGGATCAATACAAAATTCAATACAGTGTTTTTGTGGTGGAAGAAATGTTTTCTCAGTATTGCACAGAGACTTAGTTTAATGATTTTACAAAAAAAAAAAAGAGACAAGAAACGGTTTTTTTTTAAATAGTTCTGGTTAATCACTGATATTTATCAATATTCTTTAATCTTTTGAAATTTATTATTTGAAATACAGATTTATTATTTTATTTTTGTTTAATTTATCATAAAATAAATAATATTGTATATTTATTTGGTATTAGCTTTATTAGTCATCTTGCAACAATTTAATTTAGCACATAAAAATATTTTGATAAGTGATTGATTAAAAGATTGATATTGGATAAAAGAGGTTTATATTGAAGTGAAAGAAACTTGAAAATGAGTCAGTGTCATTGAAATATATAGCGACTGTTGCGAATTTTATATAAATTATATACCTTCTTATATTTTACAGGTAGAGAGAAATGATTAGAAACGGTACGTCACATTGCAGTAAATTGAGTTGACTTCACCACTTTTAAATTCTTTTTAATTTATTTTTGAATATTAAAAATTTTTTTAACCTGGAGAAATTAAATATCGTACCCAAGGAGATTAGTAATAGAGTTAAGCCCATATAATGTAATGAGCAGGTATGTTCAGTTATAATTAGTAACACTGTAAGTGAATAAGATATAATAAGACCATGGTCGATAATTTTTGAAAAAAACAATAGTTTTATTACCTACAACTTTGCCATTTAACTTTTTTCCATAGATCTTATAATTTTGCCGGAAATCGAGATAAACCGTGTTTTACTCTTAAAATTTCAACCTCTTCCACTTCCCGACCTCAGATCGCCGTAAATTATTTTTATTTTCATTTTTATTATATTCTCTTTTCAATAGGTTTCATCCTACTAAAATTTTTTTTCTCGCTATTTTTAAAGGCTTCTATCCTGGTCTACATATTTCCAAATTTCCATTAAAATGACATTCTTCTGAATAGTATTCATTTTGCAAATAAAGATTAATAAAATTTCTTGTAGTCTCTCGACAACAACAGAAAGATCATATGCACCCATATGAAAAACTTAGAACTGAGCGTAATATATGAATAACTTATGTATAATATTCAGGGTTACCTGTTGGGACAACTTATCGCCATTTCGGCCACTAAACAGCTAGTCCCGGTGATACATATTTATCGTTTCATTTTTTCTGATAATTATTTCATAATATTATCAAAGTAACTTTCTTAAGAACCATTTTCGCTGAAGTCTAATAGGCTGCGTGCAGATCGAACAGTTTATAAATATACTTATAAAAATGACTTAGTTATAATTAATTTAACAACTTTTTCCTCTATAATAATAATGAAAAGTGAGTCGTTTTCTTTTTCGAAGCTCGTATATTATATTATTGATTCCACAATCATAAAATTGAAAGATACCCGTTTTCTTAATTATTGTAATACAAATATAAAAAAAAAATGTAAAAACCATTCAGTCCGCCACGTGATATAACTATAAAACTAGATGTCTATTGTCCGACTACCTGAAAAATGTTAAAAATACTAATTTGGATATTGTCAAATAAAGGACATTTATTTTTGTCGAATATCGGATAAAGTGTTTTCCGATTTTTTTTAATAATCTTATAACAAAAAAAAACAGATGTCCGTCAATTTCCATATTGTGGGGGAAAATAGAAAATCCGATAACGGATCCGATAAAGGAAATGGTTCACTTTTCCGAATGTTCGCAGAGGAAAAAGTTACCACACTTATCATGATTAAAACATATACAAATTTTTAAAAGTATATTTATCGATGATGGGTACATGGGCTATAAAAGGGTAATAACGATTTAAGGGGTTAGCACAAACACTTTTAATCTTGCACAAACACTTTTCAAGATTAAAAGCGAATGTTTTTGAAAATTTTGTGCTTACTCTTGGTATTGAAAATAATTTTTCATTTGGAAATTTCATTTTTCACTCAAAATCTTTACAAACATTTATGTTCAGAAAAAATTTTATCGTCTGGGATTCCAAATGCCAATTTTATTTTTTGTATGATTAATGCAGTTTAATGGAAATAAACGAAAAGAAAATTTATTTTTGGTACATTTAAAAATGATACAAATATAATTTCCAAATGTACAAATACTCAAACTTCCGAATGTAATTTTCTCGATTAGACAAACGTCTATAACGTATGTCAAAACTTTTTTTTATATCCAAGATATCACTCAAATTTTACAAATAATATCTGATTTTCAGATTATAATCATTTGTTATATGTTTTATGTCCATAAATCACCAACCATAATTCTGGTACATTTAACTATCTCTAGACATATTATAGTACGACTATTAACGTTGTTTTTTTTTTCAAAATCGGTAAAATCTTGATATACCTTTAGACCATCAAAAACATTTGATAAAATACTCAAGTTCGATATAGAAACGTAGTATATGAATCCGTAGACAATTCTGCTTGAAAGATACATGCATAGATTTTCTTGGTTTTAATGTAAATAAAATTTTCTCATTTTAAATCTTTCTTTCAGACAGAAACAAAAGGCGTTAGAAAAATAGACAATTTAATCCTCAAAAAACTATTTTGTAACCTGTAAAAGATAAATAAAGGAAAGTGTTTTATTATTTATTAATTTAAGTATTTTATCGACTCTCTTCGTAAAATCAACCGAGTTTGAAATATATTTTCCAAAATATTTGGTTATTATATTTAGATTATTTTTGTTAACTGTTATTTTTATAACTATGAATACTAGTAAATTGTTTTCACTTTGTGTGCGACTGCCAGAGTCCACAACTTAGATTTACAGAATTAAACATTTGTACTTCATTCGATGAACGTCTTTTATCGAATTTTATTGAAACATAGTAATAATTGAAAACATTAAACATGTGCAGGAACCAATTCGGCATTAGGAATTGGGTTGTCCCGGAAAGGAAGCATCTATCAATTTTCTGTTCTTCAGTTACCTATAATTCTGTACCCAAATCATTTATCCTTTCTAACTATTAAATTATTTTGTGTAACAGATAGATTTTGGTACTGTATAATTTACAAAGGCGTTTGTAAATCACTTCCACCTCATTTGGAATAGTAATATAATAAATTATCTTACTATTTTCATATTTGCATTAAGCTTTTATGTAAACAGCGTAGTTGTCATCATAAAAAAATAAATAGAACTATTTACATACGATAGCTTATAAAATAAAACATCGACATTTACCGATTAGTTTTAAAAAAAATAGACTAGAGTAGAAGCCTTAAAAAATTATAAAAAGAAGAAGAAAATTATAGTAGGATAAAACCCATTGGAAACGCAAGATAATATGATAAAAATAAAAGGAAAAATATATTACAGGCGATCTGAGTTTGGGCAGTGTGGAAGGTGTGACTTTTTAAGGGTAAAACACGGTTTATTTCGATTTCCGGCAAAACTAAAAGTCCTATGGAAAAAAGTTAAATTGAAAAGTTGTAGTTAATAAAAAGATCTACAACTTTTGTATTTACACTTTTTTCACATAATCTCAAAATTTTTCGATTAAAAATTAGGGTGGTTTTTCGATATTTATTAAAAATAAGATGCAAAAATAAATATTTTAAATCAAAAAAATTACAGTGTATATATAAAAAGGTAAGTTTTCACCAAATTTTGGAGAAAAAAAAAATTAAAAACCAAAAACTTGGTTATTTCAATTTTTCACATAAATTTTGAGGTTATGTGAAAAAAGTGTATATACAAAAGCTATAGATCTTTTTATTACCTACAACTTTGCAATTTAACTTTTTTCCATAAGACTTGTAGTTTTGCCGAAAATTCAGATCAACCGAATTTTACCCATAAAAACTCACTCCCCTCCTACTTCCCGAGTTCAGATCGCCCGTAATTTATTTTTCCTTTCATTTTTATCATATTATCTTCTGTCTCCAATTGGTTTCATGCTACTGTAATTTTTTTTGTTTTCAAAAATTATCTACCCTGGTATACATGTGGTTAATTTAATTTTGTATTTAAAGTTTCAAAAATTTTCAAAAATTTTCATTTTTATGTATGACATTTTTAAAAGACCATCTATTAAAATATAACACATCTTCGTAGAAATTAACAGGAAACAGAACTTTAGTTTGCGAAAGGCGGTGGTTGACATCAAGTTGCTATTCTAGAAGTTTCATAACAGAATTTTCTGCTTAGTATAATAATAAAGTGATGGAATTTATATTATAACCATACGACTGTAAATATATAACGCCTGCATTTGTGTATTACATAATATGTGTTTATAGTTTTGTGGAGAATAAAAAACATAAAAAAAATTTATGATGACTGCTCGGCGCGTGGTAGGTAATAACGTTCCATTTATTGTGTTTTTACTCATTGTATATATTATTAAAATCAAAACCGTTAAATCAGTCTGTTAATAGTAGATAAATCATTTTTATTTTATATACAAATATTATTTATACATACAATGTCCATATATTTTGTTCACGTATTTCTAACAAAAAACATTTTTTTTTTCATTTTAATTTGTACAAACCAAATAAAGGTAAAATTCTACACATAACTTCCGTTTCTCGAAAAACAATTAAATATGGTAAATCTGATTTAAATAAATTCGCGTAGAAACGAAAATTGTTATACATTTTGTTATTTACCCGCTGCGCAGGGCAGTTTGTATAAAAAAAATTAAATTAATTAAAAGTAATGAACATGGATACAAAAACTGCGACATACATATTCAGCGTAGAGCCGTCCTTAACTCTCCCAATTTCTTTAGCCTATCTATTTGCACAATTATCCTAAAGCTCGTTTGCTTTCTATTTAGTACCGTTATAAATAAATTAAGAAGAAAACGTCATTTGAATTATTTTCACATCGAAAATAGAATGAAAAAATAAACAAATTCTGGACCTTTCGAATTGTTTGAAACTGGACCTTTCTTTGAAAGTAGAGTAAGCCTGGTTGTTTATCTAAAATTGTGAGAGATTGAATATAATATGAAACAAAGTGTTACTTTAAGTGTAAGGAAAGATAGAATAAAAAAACCAGCCAAAATTGCGCCTTTGGTCCGATAAAGAAATTAAATGTTCTTTCATGAAATCTTACGCAAATTTCATAAAGATTCTAGGCGGTCTCAAAAATGAGCCATTAGAAAATTTTTATAAATAATATTATATAAATGATAAATCGTGGCGAAACCACGTAATATCACCAATAAAATGTACCAATGTCGTTAACAAACACTGGAAGAAGAAAAAATAAATTAAAACTGGAAAACTTGCCATGTAAATGTGAAAAATACCCGAAAAACCCTTTCTTAGGTGTGTTCATCAAATCTAGAGGGGAGCAACTGAGACTATGGTCCCATAACATAAACAAACATTTTTTGTTGTATTAGATTTAATCTCTTCAAATTTTCGATTCCTTTGGGGGAGGGGTGATCGATCAAATCTAGATGGGAAAAACTGATTCAATCTCTCAGATTTTAGGGAAACCACATTTATTTTGCCATGCTTACTCAACTATGACCGATTTATATTTTATCCATAATGTAAGAAAATTGGGAAATGTGTTTTTTCTAAGGGATTTTGAATAGATACACGATCAAAATCACATTGTTTTTTTAGTTTTGTTCATTAGGGTCTTTATTTAGACTGATTTTTGGATATCTATACTCGATCTATTGATATGGATATCCAAAAAGTGAAAATAATTTTTTGCTACCTCCAAAACAATTTTATGCGCTAGTTCATCGCTTAATGAATATTATATTATAGATAGGTTATTAAATCTAAAGATCGCTTAGCGATTCGATTATTATTGATATTATTATTACTTTTGTTTAATTATTTATTTATTTGTTTTTTGTTGTGTCATGAACAGTTAAATATTAGTAAATGCTGATTACTAATAATTGTTGAATATTAGAAATTATATTGATTGTTAATATTAATATTCTTGTTATTGTTTTAATTTATTTATTTTATAAATTCTTGAGTTTAGTAACATCTTATTTTAATTTTAATATACATATTTATGATCCATAAATGGCTATTAATATTATTTCATTTATTTATATTATATTTTTGTTTTCATGCATGCTTCTATTACGTATTAAAAAGTCACTTTTGGAAAATCTATTAAAGCTTAATAATTAAGATCATTCTACTTGTGTCATAATGATTCTGATTTAAAAATCTTAACTTATATTATTTATATTTATATTAATATTTTGCTCAAACTTTTATAATAATATAACAAACAAACATAATCTTAAATATTTCTATCTAGCGTCACGCACTTTATTCTAAAACCTTCCTACGGTAATGCACTTAAATGTAAGAAACATGAAAATATTCTTATCTGAAATTAGATTAATTAATTGAAAGTGAGGCTCAGAGTACAGACCTAGTCAAATTCCACCTGCCACCTTTATATGTATTGTTAATACAAATCGCACTTTCAAAAACGTAGCATGTGACCACGAGTATCCTCTGAACATTACTTAATCTACGTTCGGCTAAAAATATTCCTTATTTCTTACTTTTCAGCATACCGTAGTAAGGTTTAAGTACTAGTTTAAACTTATTATTATTATTATTGTTATTTAATTGAAATATGTTATTTAGATAACTTTTAGTTTTGATTTCGATTCGTAAATTTCGGCATAAGAAGGTGCAAATCGAATACGAAGTTGTGTATTTATACAATGTGCTAGCTCAAAAAAGTCAATCTTGCATTTAGTAGAATGAATACATTTTGTAATTTAATAGTATGGTTATCTTTATTACTATTCAGGATTTTGGATTGTCTTGCTAACGGTTAGTAAATTGCATACAATTAAAAAACCACACATTTTACGAAAAATGGATTGGATGCAAAAACGATTATTTCTTTTAAATTCAAATTTAATTTGAATATCATCATTCGTGAATAAATCGAGTAAAAAAACGCAAATAACATAATCGAATTTTGGATGCATTAGATTTGAAATATTTCGTTTGCGTGAATATTATCAGTGAGAACGTTTCGAATAAATTTCGATATTTTACAGAGATTTTCTAGATCAAAACAATTTTTATCTAAAAAATTGGGGCCAAATATCAAAATTTATTTTGTTTTCGGATGATAATTTTTTTCCCAGGATCTACACAAATCATTTTCCATGTACAAAAACTAATATAATTTTTTCTCATTAAGTTTTCAAAATTCGAATTCTTCATTAATATCTTTCTTAGTCATTCGGGAATTTTAGTGTTTTATTCCAGTAAACTACTTATTAGCAAAGGTTATGAAAACGCGCATGTAAGCGGACGTGAAAAGAGCACTAGCCAGTTTGTTTTTCTTGCATCTTTGCATAACTGGTACATTTTCTGTTGGATATATTTAAATTTTGAATCTTGTGTAAACAAACCATGAATATAATTATATACAATCACTAAAATTTTAACACACAAGTCACCAAAATTACTATAGAAATTAAAAAAATTCCAATATCTTCAGTGATAAAAACTATATTCGTACTATGTTCAAAAGAGCATGATTTTTATTTTTATTTTAAAGCTATATAAACATTTGAGCATGAATTATGAATAAACTGAGTAAAAGACTTAAAAGAACAGAATTGGGTTTTTTTGATTCATTAGATTGGAAGCATATCGTTTACACATGACAATTTTCTTTTGACGTGATCTACTGAAATCATTTTCCATGTTTAAATGTACTACAACTCGTATAATTTTTCTCAATATTAAAAAAAAAAAAAAAACTTTTTTAAGGTTTCTAAATAGGGGTTCTTCATGAAGATCTTTCTTAAAAGCATTTATACTCTTTTTGCGAGTAATTTAATGTCAAAAATTACTAAAGTAGTTGTCAAAAGTGCCGTTATGTAATAAAATGTTATGCAGTCATTTATATTCATAATATTTCTAGTATGGTGCCGTAAAAATTAGTCGAAAATTTTACTTTTTACATGCCTATTCAAATAACATTCTATATTGATTGTTCTAAAGTCCTAAAACTCTACATTGTATATTATATGTACAATTATTATAATACAAGTAGTACAACTTGTATCCAAATATATATCGTCCATTCCTTTTGGGTTTGAATGCTCTTTAATATGAATACAGCAGTGGAGTGGTCAGTCTATTAGAAGTACTAATAAACCTCCATTCCATTTTCTCTTCATATCATATCATTTGATAATAATTATGATGGTTGACTATATGCTTACTTGGTTTATTTCAATTTATACCATTTGCGTCCCAAAACTTTAAATTGACATATGTAGATATAGGAACTAGAGAAACATTCGTAAGGGATAATCTAACACCTCATTCTGCCAATGTTTTTGGGTAAAGAGTATGTACTAAAAAAAGAATCCAGTCCAATTTCGATCCAAGTTTTTTTGTATAATCCTTCCGTCCCATTTGTATGAATTATAAATATGATGAAATTTGAATGGTTGTTTTATGTATATAGAACAAAAATAAACATTTTTGAATTTTATTTTCTTAAAAAATAAAAGTTAATCAGATTTAAGAGCCGTTCAAAAATCGATAAAAAATTTGATTATTTTTTTGGTCCAATAATTCATTCCACTAATATAGAAGGTATCTGAACGAAAAAAAAAAAGAAATAATCTCATATAAAAAATTGTTTTATTAAAATAATAATTTTAATTAATTTTAATATAAAAATAATACAATTTTAATAAATAGCATAAATAGTTTTATAATTATTAATGAGAACTCTAGGATTTTTCGAATAAATTTCGATTTTTTCCCCCAATTTCCTAGATTAAATTATTTTGTATTTTATAAATACGTATTTCGACTACAAAGTAGTCATCATCAGTATGAATTAGCTAGTTATAATGATTCTCTGAGGAGATGTTACTCGTTGCTAATTTGGTGACGGATTGCAAAGAATCATTACAACTAGCTAATTCATGCTGATGATGACTACTTTGTAGTCGAAATACGTATTTATAAAATACAAAATAATTTGCTCTAGGAAATTGGGGCAAAAAATCAAAATTTAAGCATAAATAGTATATGCATATATATAGCATAATCCTGAAAAATGATTTAATTTAAAATGAATGACACCTGATAGGTAAACTTTAATGATACGTCTTATGTTTATTTATACTATGCTTATAATCAACGTTGCATTCTGGAAGAATTGATTTCTTAATTCATTGAGACGTATTTTATATTTTTTTCTATTTAAGTATGATTATATTTATTTATTACATACAGATGAATATAATTCAATTTATAACAAATAACAAATTGACTGAAAACAAAAATAAACATAATTATTTGACAATTCTTAATAAACACATTCAGTTCTCAAGGTTTCTCACGGTACTCAGACACTCCACTATTAAATGTTTGATCGTCTCAAACGCACCACACATCCCAAATAAAAATTTTTATTTTACCATTCAAAATTATACATCCTAAAACTAACAAGTAATCTTCTTTTATCCCTGCCACATTGACTCCGGGTACGCGCAGCTGGCACGTAATGATTAAATTTGCTGAACATCACCAGTTTTTATGCTTGCGAAGAAAGGTACATGGCAGCTTAAATATAAATTAAGACGACATGCGCCGCACATCAGAAAGTAAAAAGGATAAGTTGCTATTGGTACCAAGTTTTTTTGCTGTTTAACTGCTTTCGATTGGTATCGAAACCGTTTTCTCAAATCAGAAGGCGAAACAATTACTTTTATTTGCCGAATCATACAAAAGTTGATTATGGATAAAATATGATGCATTTCATAGATGGTAATTATTATAATATGATCATGAGTGAGTGACTGATCATTAAATTTTATAAGTATAAAAATATCAAGATTTGTATTTTGTTATAAATCAAATACAAAAATCACAAGAATGAAATTTATTTGTGCACACAGTATTATTCATTCATTGTTGGTGGCATAAATATCTTAAAAAAAAAATTTAATTTGCTGCAATATGTGGTGTCAAATTCCACATAATAATTATATAAAAAAATGACAATGGATACACACACACTGTCTTATAAGTACACGGTGGCGAATACAATTATAAATATTGTAAGCATATGGAGATAAAATAATGATACGTTAAATTCAGGATATGACTCATTTTACTAACCATAAGACAAACGCGGTCTTATTCGAAAATCTGTAAAAGGTTTCTCAATGAAATTCTACTTTTTATGAAGCTGTGTATAATGTATATTGAATCAATAAATAAATTTCTGTTGCCAAATTGTTATAAAAGCATTTAATTGATGAAAATAATAGAATGCGATTGAGATTCATTCAAAAATGAATAAACTATATATAATTGTTCAATATATGTAAAATTAATAATTTTGATGATTTCGAAAGATCTTCGTTTTCAAACTATGTATATATGATTTTTGGAACTAATCTGAAGCATTCAGTGCTACAATAAACACTTTTGGTCTTTTGGCATTTTCACGGAAAATTCGAAGAACAGTCTCCAAAATAAATATCGCAATATTCGAGTCATTTCTTCCTATTCATTTCCTTATGTCAATGCCTATAGCTATCTCTGATCCAAAATAGGGCATAGAAATACCGAAAAACAAAACAAACGAAATTTTGGGTCTTTGGGTTTCTACATTTATGGTATAAAACAAATGTTTTTAACCTTTTGGTACGGTATTTTGGTGGAAAATTGAATTTTCTACAAAAAGATTTATGTAATGCATTTTTTTTTTAAATCTTCTATTTATTTGCGAAATATCTAGAAAAAAAATTAAAAGGTGTTTTCACCCCTCTCTCCGATTTTCAACATCTTATTTAATATCACTTCGCGGTTTTTACTTTATAAATTACCCATTGACCGATATCTGGAATAAAAAAAACCCTGAACGGTTCAGTTTCTTATTTTTTTGGGAATTTTGTCGTAATATCTTTAAAAATACAGAATGTTTAGTACAATTTCTACGACATATTTGTACGTGAGGAATAAAGTCCATATAAGTCAATCAGACTTATGTGAACTTTCTAAACAAAGTTCTATCACGGAAATTAATTAAAAGGATATAACTAAGCTTTTGAAACGTAGACTTTGTATACTGAAAATTTACATACTGAATTCCCTCAATAACCTACTTCCACAAGTCTTGCCTAAATGTGTGTTTTCCTGCATCTAAAAACACCAAAATAAATAAGACAAATTTTTTTTTTTTGTTACACAATATATTTTGCGTGATGCATTCAACGCCATTCATCATGCATGACCAATCAATTAAGCCGTCCATCAATGCACATTGTGTTTGTCGATCGCTGTACACATTCATCACTCGCAGACCTGCTGTTGTTATAATTTAAGTTCACGATGATCAAATTTTATCTGGTTATTGTTTGAAACAATAGGTAGTTGCTACTACCTATTAGCAACTGTCTGTTATTTTTGTATTTTTTTGTTTTTATATTTATTTATAAGAATTTATGAGAAAATGGTAATTCAAATATTGAGTTATATTATAAAGAAGTCACTTCATTTGGATTTTTTAAATAAAAATCAAGTAGGTTACAAGGAAAGTATTAGTGAAACTGATACTTTTCACTTCAGCAGGTCACATCTTTCTCAAAAGAAAAAAAAATGTTCCAGCCAATAATAAACAATATATAGCTTATCCACAAGTATAGCTCGTTTCGATGACATTCAATGCCTGTAGTGAAGTAAATTTCGTATAATTTTCAAGATTATTTATTTTACACTTCCAGTGGAAAGGAAATCTTCTATAATTAGTTAAGGAGCAAGGTAAAGGAAAACCGCTCATTTCAATGTTTTTAGAGCTCAATAGTTCACCTAAATTGAGCTTGAAGCTGGAATTCTTGTATTTAGATTACATTAGTGCCAAATAGGTAGCTTTTTAGAGTGCGGCTCTTCAGCACGGGGTTCTTTAAAGGATTACATGCTCTCGCTGATAAAATCACATTACACGAATATCATTTAATGAGTAGGAAATTTGAAATTTGACTTTAGTGTGAAGGAGAAATCTCTCTCTCTCTCTCTCTGTATATATATATATATATATATATATATATATATATATATTATAATTACTATATTACAAACATGACACACTGTGTCCTTGTAATATTTATTTATAATCAGTTTTTCCCAAATTTTCTTTATTACAGTAAAGTTTATTATTTCATTGTAGATATACATATTTGAAAATAATTTTTCTGTCGATAGGTATTTAACATTATTAATGATGAAAAATTAAAATTAAATTTAAAATCTTTGAACATATTTTAATAATTGTGAATAATAATAATTTAAAATGTTTACAGAATAGCAAATATTTATTTCACACCTTAATTATAAAAGAGGGTACATAAAATAATGAACCCTTATTTTTAGTAGATAAAAAAAACATTTATTTTTCTTACAAACACATATACTTTAGTATATATATATATATATATATATATATATATATATATATATATATATATATATATATATATATATATATATATATAAATGGTATAAATATATATATAAATGGTTTTATATATGTGATTTAGATTATTTATGAGATTGTTTTTTTATTATCAATGAACATGAGGAACTACCAGTTGATCATTATATGATCTCATTGTTATCAAACTATTAAAAAAAAAAGAATAAAAATGATATATCAACAATTTAATATAAAAATTATATAGTTTCTAAAAATGAATGAAAATACTTGTATAGGTACCTTTTTATTTATATCTTTATAGTATGATATTATTTGTGTGTTTTTTGTATACATGATATTTATATGAATGAATGAGAATCGGTCATTCTACACCTACAAAATACATATTATTTATAGATATATCATTTATTTGTACTATTAACTAGCAGCCAGCCCAGATTCGCACGAACATTTTTCGCAATCTAATTTCTATACGGCCATTATTAAATTTTTACAGAGGCATTTTAAATGAAAACGATAAAACGCGTACTTAAATTATTTAAAAATACATAAAATTCCAACGTACGAAACGAAATCAATCAAGTTATGAAAAATAATGTGCAAAAACAAATATTTAAACAAGTAAAAATAACAACTAACTGTATGAATTGTTTAGATATGCGATATACAGTTGAATATCAATGTTTGAACTATTTTTATGGATAAGTTTTTATAAAATATTTAAAATATGTAGTCCAAGCAGTTATAAATGTATATATAATAAACATGTATTGCAATTATATATGCGATTATTAGCTAAAATTTTTAATCTAAATAGTTTATGAAAAAAAAGTTTAAAAAAATAATTATTTTTGAATTTTTCTCGTATCTTTTTGGGGTTTAGAAGCTAGGTCATGGGTATATTTGCGTCAATTACTCATTTACTGCTAACATAGTCAATTGGACTATCGAAGTCCGCAGTGAGATGACCCTAATATTATTTGTTTCCAACATACCATTAGCGTGAAGAAGATAACAAATACATTCATATATGCATGTACATTATTCATAAAAAGTTATTTGCACCTTGAAAAAAATTGTAGAGATTAAAATGGTTACGGATAATTATCCTTAGAAGAAGAGTTTTCGGTTGATTTATTTAAGGCCGACAAACTTTGGTAGATCTATTTATGTCTTATATTGTTTCTACTTATACCAAACGATTTATATAGCAGACTCGAAAATTAGATATTTCAATGCGATATTTTTATCGACTTATTCGAAAAAAATACTATAAAATATAAAAGGGATACTTATGAATTATATACAAAAAATTATTTCTTGATTTTTCTCCATCCATGAATGCAAACAAAGTCCGATTAATATCTTTGCGTTGCAATAAGCAAGAGAATATCTACAGACAAACTGAGACACAATATTTCAAAATTCTATGTAAATTTTCACTCCTAACATAGAATTTTAAATACCACAAATATTCAAACATAACGATTTTTATTCTTTCTACCGATTTATAACCTAACACGTTTATTTCAGCTTAGAGTCTTAGTGTTGACATGAAGTGAGCAACTCAATTTACGACCAATAGAAGCAATTCTTGTAAATCGGACAAAGAAAAAAAGACAGACTTTGAAATTTGGTCATATGAAAAAATATGAACAAATTTCAAAATCTCAACTTTCTTTTTCCTTGTCCGTTTCTCATGAATTGCCAAGTGAATGTTTCACATGAATTGTCATCTTGTAATATTATATTCATTTACAAACCTATGTTTTAATTGCGTCCCATTTGTACACACATACTTTAAGAATTTATACTGCAACATGTCACAATTATAAACACTTTTTTAACCAATATTGTTACGATTCATTTATTTTTTGAATATACAAGTTAAAATAATAGAGTTTTGTTTTTCATTTGCTTAACAAACACTACCGATAAGTTGTTATAATTATCTATAACAAGTACAGTGTCATCAATCTAACAATAAAACTAAAAAGACACATGCAAAAATTATACAGTTATTAATCAATAGACCCATCGTAAAACAGCATATAAGTCTCGGAACATTTAGTTTTCTTTTTGATTAGGATTTTCTTTTTGATCCGTGTTACCCGATGATTTTAATTCATCTCTATTTATTCATTTCATATCAATTTTTAACTCACAGTATTGTATTCTTTTAATTTTATTGGAATCGTTCCGAAAGCAAAACTGAGAATAACGTCGTATTTTCATTTAATGATATCACCATGATTTTTTACAAAACATTAAAAAAAAAGTGTGTGTGTGTGTGTGTGTACGTAAGTGCACTGAGTGTGTCGAAGTTTAATAATACAAAAAATATTTTTAACATCAAGTAACTTTTGTTTTTTCATTAAATTAAAAAGATTTTTAGCAACAATTTCAACTCAAATTTTGCTAAACAATACATATGATACATAGCCATTATGTAGTATGTATTGCAATTAATGATTACGTTGAATCATTTAAACTTAGTAAAATTCAGTGATTATTATATTTTGTATATTTTGAGAATTCAAAAAAGTAGTTTTTAGACAATTTATTTAGTATCGAACGCTTTATTCCAAATTTACTAAACTTCTTAGATATCTTACGATCGTTTTTTATTTAAAATATTTTTATATTCTATAGCTTTTAATAAAAACATTTCTCTGTAAAAATTCAAATTAGAGGGTCCACTGAGCCCCTTCTTCAGCTAGTCAATGATATGTAATTACATACATAATACTATATATACATGCTTTAATTCATTTGTTTATTAGTTTTTGATGTTATTGGTTGTACTTCTCGTTTTGTTTGTTTACGCAGATAAAGTATTAAATTAAAATATATATTTGTAAATAAAGTTCGATTGACTCGCATCTACTCTATTACAAATAAAAATTTCGAACAGTTATTGCATCTTCTACTGCTTATTTTGAGAGCATTACAACATGTATCTTTTGAAAGTTAGATTTTGAAAAGTACAAAACGTCTATAAACGCAAAAGGGACGTAAACATTCACTTGCAAAGTTATACAATAAAATCTATAAAATAAACCTTCCAGATAATTTGAATCACTTGGATATTTGAAATAAAATAATTTTACTTTGAGAATGCCATTGGAATTATACCACAAAAAATAGATTACAAATGAAGGCACTGTACATAAATAAAAATAATATACAATATATAATATAGAGAGTACTAAACATTTACAGACCTAGTACACACATAACTGCATGCACAAAGCCTATTATTATAGGTTAGTAAGAGTATGTATGACTACCGTAAAAAACGATTAAACTACAAAAAGGGAAAACAAATAAAAACAGAAAAGTTTTATACTTACATTATGTTACAGTTACAGTATAAATTCAGTCAATATATGAAAGCACAAATAATATTTTTGTTGTATGAATTTATATATTATATTTATATGAATAAACATTTAAATAAATATTGTCGAAGTATTTGAATCACAGAGACATAAATGGCCGAATAAAATCGCAGACCTGTTATATTAAATACTCAAACCCATGCGAACCCAATCGTAAATATCTTCTTCTTCATTTAAATATCATTTTAATCGATTCTGGTTTAAATTTGGACGATAATCCTATTTAGGATCGAACTATTACGATCGCGTCTGAGATTTTTAGGTCCATACATTGTTATTAAAATACTTAGGTTATAAAATTACAAATACTAATATACTATGAATCCATACGATACAAATATCAATGAATTACAGCTAAATTATGAGAGAAGAGATAAATTTCTTCATCGTTATGTAATATAATAATTTGAAGGTTAAAACATTAATTATTTCCATTTTTATTATCTACTAGAGTCCCGTTGCAGCGGTCGAAATTCGACGACAATCAGTCAAAAGTGAATCTCACCGTATTTATAGAAAACATATGCATGCCTTTAAACAAAACAGTATATTAAACAAAAGAGTAAACATATGTGCGTATGGTAGTGTGTGTAATATAAGTTACACCTTTTATATATGAGTGTGTCATAGTGTGTGTAATGTTTTTTCTATTGATTTAATGTAATTATGCATAATTTTGAATAAAATTAGCATTCTCCAGTCCTTCTCTATACAAAACTAAAAATGTTACACATTTCATTCTCCTCCGGCCGTCCAAATTTTAATCAAAAGGGGTACAAAGTTTTTGCTTCACATATATATGTAAATATCTAACATGTCAAATGAAAAATTAACACATTTAAGTTTTAACTGATTTCTTATCGTATAACTTTTTCTAGATAAAGTATGCATCTTATTATTAAATTGATACTGTATAACCTGGGAGGTTGACCCCGGACTGACGTAACGTAAACTAATTAAGTTAAGCAACAGCAGTCACAATATATATTTGGATGGGTGACCACCTAGCATTACTGTGTACTGTTGTTGTTTAATAATAATAATAAACCCCTTTGGATAATGGCTATATAGCTGAAAATAGCACAAGCCAGAAAAAAAAAAAAAAAAAAAAAAACCTGGGAGGTTTTACATTATGAATACACTCATGAAATTTATACTTATATCTGTAACATATACACTTCATTCTATATAATAAAAATATATTTTTTTTTCTAAAATACAAAATGAGGGTAATTTATTTTGTCTTTTTAAATCATTTCACTGTGATTTTAAAATATTAATTTTAAAGTTTTGTTTTTAATGTGTATTCTTCTAGTGTTTATTATGCTACTGTAAATCCGCACAGTTTTATTAAAAGATTTAATAATATACTTTTTTAATAATAAAATAATGGTATATTATTAAATGATAATAATGGTCCATTTTGAATATTATAGTCGATTAATTGGCATGATTTTCAAATGAATGAGCGATTGTTTGTAATAATTCAATTATTATAAAAATATAATAAAATATAGGCCTTTATGTAGTCTTTTTTATCTGATATTTAATTTCACTTAATGAGTTTCACAATCTCAAAACAAAAAATTTCACTGGTTTATTTATATTTATATTTTACAATTGCGACATGTGATGATAGGTTTAATAAAATACGTATATAATTGAAATATCACTTTATAATATATTGTACGATTTGAAAAGTGATGTCGAGTAATTCTGAGAAGTTCCGCTAAGGAATTCTTTCGTTTATTTCCATTTTCAAGACGATCTTAAGTGCTTCCAATAGATTCTGGAACGGTCAATAAAATTCTATATCCTTTACATTCGTGATAAAATATCCAAATATTTAGATATATATAAAATATCGATATTTATATATTTAGAATTTTCATCCGAACGGGAAGGCTCAAGAAAACAACGAAAATTTCGTCCAATTTGCACTAAAACCAACCGTTTTAGCGATATAGCCAATTTTCAATTTCCATATCAATTTTCTTAACTCCATTAAAAATTACGAATTTTTACATTATGTTTCCCTTAGTCAAATTCGAAAAAATTCCTATTATTTTAATAAAAATTTCTACAAACAAACCGCTAATGAATTTACTCACTTAAAAAATTAATTTGTGAAAATATCTAATTAAATATTGAACGATTACCAATTTGATAAATAATAATTATATAACAGATTTACAAAAAAACTAATAATTTTTGATTCTAGAAAAATACAAGCCGGGTATTTATAGCCAGACAGGTAGATAGTTGAGTTTATAAATTTGATTTATACGTGATAATATCCTAAGTGGTATAATAGTAGTAATGTACTAAGTGATTCAGTCGATCACTGGTGTCATATTGAAGAATAATTCAAGAGAAATGTTATTTGTAAACGATTATTATACAGCAATTTTTTTTATAATTTTGAACATAGAATTTTTTTTATAAAGAAAATATTTAATTTTCAAATACAAAATTTAAGGCAAATTAGTCGAACTTGAATAACATTCTGTCATTTTAATTTTCCTATTTAAATAATTTGTGCGTATTGTTCCAAGTGCAATAAAACCTATTGAACTTTTAGTAATAAATTGTGTTTTCTTTTTTTTATGTTGGATATTCCAAGTCTGTTCCAGAATATGACAGAACACAGCCCATTGAGCCAATAATATTCACAACAATTCACAAAAAGACAATGTACAGGGATTGTGACTCGGTTACCAAAGAACCAAAAAACATTTTTGCTGCGATTTAAAAGCAAATCGTTTTATAGTACCACATATCTATTAGTTCCATAACATTGCTTATAGTATCCTTAAGCTTATCTGAATCTTCCTGTGAGACAATGATGGTCGTATCATCATTGTCTCACAACTTTGCAAATTTATTGAGAGAATGCAGTTGACAAATCAATAAACAAGAGAAATAGATAAGGGCCGAGAACCAGCAAATGACTCTTGTTGGACTCCAGGCCTGATTTCTCGTCTCAGTGACATGAAAGTATTTCCATTTATATTCAATTCAACAAACTGAGATATATTACATAAATATAACTGATTAATTAATTATGTTAGGTGAATAAATAAATTTACACACTTTAATTTTTATATTTTGCTTAAGCACTTTATTTTATTCTAATTATGCAACATGTTTTGAATGTTACTCCATATTCAACTGCGTTACTCCATATTTATTTATCAACCTAACATAATTAATACTATGGAATACCACAAATTAAAGCTCTCTACCATTAATTACTGAATAAGTTTGACCATTGACCACGAATACCATATGCAGAAATTTTAGAAAGGAGTAGATTATGATTCATACGATCAAAGACATTGGAGAGGATAAAAAAAATAGAGAAGCTACTTCCTTCATTAATTATTAAGAGCTAAAATCAAACAATCGAAATTGTTTAAATATTCCCTATAAATACTTTCAATTTGATAATAATTCAACTCCACTTCTTTTAGCTAGTGTTCTGTAAAGCAGACAAAATTGGACAAATTCTTCTAATTAAATTACATACTCAAAGTGATATAATACTGTTGCATTTATATTTGTAATTATAATAACAATTGCAGTAATTAAGTGACGTGTGATAAATTAAAAATTTACGCCCAAAATATTGGTACTTGCCATAAATCTAACATTATACAAAAGAATTATGACACTTAGTATACTAAATTAGTTACAGATCCTAATACAAATTAGTTAGGTTATACATAAATTTTCATATAACTATTATCGACAAAGACAAATAGATTGTTAATGTTTATATCCATTAATGACCGATTAATTTACTCCTACTTATTAAATACATAAAATAAAAAAATAAAACGCAACTGGCATGATTATGATTATGTAGAAGACATATAAACATCTATGTATATTATGGTCTTTTAATCAAATATATTTATTTTCGACAAATATGTAAAAACGTCTAATTTTGGTTAAACAATTTTTGTTAAATAATGTTCGTTTAATATTTTATTATATTCTAAATAATAGTAAAATCTAGACAATTGTAATTATATGTTAATGAATTTTATAATTTTTAAATTTAATAAATTGCAAATACAATGTTTCTCATTGTAGAGTTCTGAAGAAGTTGGCGAAACGTTGAAAAAATTAAAAGTTTTAACATAAGTTATTTGCAGATCCTTCTCCTCGTCAAAGATGTTACAAAAAAACTGTGAAAAATTCAAGAAGAGGTAACTGCTAACATTTTTATGAAACCTTTTTAACACGCTTTTATTAGCTTCACTCGTATGTTTGTTTGTCTGTAGGTAACTCTCTGAAGTTGGCTGCAGAACGCATCTGAACGGATCCTTTGCATGAGAGTAATAAAGATAGAGCTAGTGCGCGAACTACGCATGCATGCGTGTTTTTTTAGTTTTTTTAAACTATTATATATATTATTAAGAGTTTTGCTTATGTCTTAAATATTATTGCAACCATATACCTACAGATTTAGCACGATTAATTCCAACCACTTCTAAATGGGATTTACAATCCTCAAAATACTAACTTTACTTCTACAGATACTAGAGTGATGCGATTTTTATTTGAATTCTCTTTGGTATAAAATTTATTTAAAAAAACAATCAGAAAATTAAATTTTTGTATGAATATAAAGAAAGATAAAAATATGTCAATTAGACTATCATCAATAAAAAGTATAGATGGTATTGGTTTTGGAGTGATGACTCCTTATTGGGAATGATTCTGTTTTGATAATGGAATAGTTTTATTTTTGCCTTAATATAAAAATAATATAGAAACAAATATAAGAACCCGCATCAGTCTGTTTTCAGTGGAGTTTAAGTAAACAAAGTTATTTTAGAAGGTTTGCTCGCTGTTGGAGTGCTTTCAATTTTTGTTCAAAATGGTTTCAAATGACCGCAACAATCTAGCATGAATTGAAGTAAAGTTAGTATTTTGACGGGGTAGGAATTAATCGCGCAACATCCTTATAAAGAGGTTAAGATATTGATGACATAAGCACGCATCAAATTTTACATAGAAACATGAGCAGTTTCTTCGTCTGAATTATTAATTTATTCATTTTTTTTAAAAATATTTTTGAGTAATATATATAAAATATATATATTTGGAAAAAAATTTGTTTTCGCATATCAGTTTTCACCAATATATGTATAATGCAACATTAATATTGATTGAACGAAAGACATTATGAAATAAACAGTTTCAAAAATCTTTTTAATTTTTTACATATAATTATAATCTCGATAGTTTTAACTGTAAACTGACAGAATTTTATTTGTATTTGTGCGTATACAGAATTTTAATCAAAATATTTAACATTGTATATTCGCATTATATTTTCAATCACTAATCAATCTTTTAACCAATATAACTTTGAATCCAAAAGGATAAAAGCATCCATAGTAGGTATATGGTGTAGCTAACTAGAGCTAGGTATAGTCAAGTAAGTAATATTATGGGTACGTTATATACGTATCTACTTATTTTGTTGTTGTTATTTACAAACTTTTGTATTATAAAATTATATTAGGAAAATATCATAGCGCGAATGAAGAAAAGGATATAGGAACAGCCAAGCCATCATCATCAACAACCTAACTGTTAATACTAAGGGTAGTTATTGGCGGGGGTGAAACTGGGTGAATATCATCTATATATATATATATAAATATACATACATATATACATGCACACATATATAAAAGCTTATGTTTGGGGTGGTGTTAGAGAAAGGTGATTTTGAAAGAAGGATACTTACTATGGCATGAGGCAAAAACACATGGGGATGAAATGTTTTAGAAAAGGGATGATGATCATGATGATGAAAAGAGAATTGAAAAGCGAGTGAGACAAGAACAACATTACACACATATATATGTTGTATATGGTTGACTATTTAGAATGTAGTGGTAGCAAATGTTTGTGAAGAAGACGGTTGGTTGATGGTGATATCACCAGTATAGAATAGGAAGATCAGTCCATCGCTTGTCATGTTATAGGCTTTTGTGTATGTATACGCGTACATGAATATTGGATTTATATAGGAGGGTTAGAGCACACACAGCAAAGTGAGAGACTTGGCAACAACGTTAGTTGAGTGTAGTCGACGGTCGCGGATGACCCGCGGGGCCATCATGTTTCGCGTCCGTCGATGCAAACGGCAGTAGTAGCACATCGTGTGATGTTCCACTTCCTCTAGTTTCTCTTCTTCTACAACATAACATTCACATGCCACCCATCTGTCCGTCTCTTATATATATATATGTATGTATGTATGTCTGTTCGTCTATCTGTCTTTCTGTTCGGTCATCGTTAGGTATTATATTATACTCTATATGTTGTATATGTTGTATTATACAGAGATGGTTTTATTCCATTCAACATGTATACATAAACCTTATACCTTATACCTTATACCTACTACTTTGCCAATGTATATTTAGTATTGCTGTGTATTTATTATACTTGAAGGTATTATTAAGAAAATATCTCATTTAATTTAAAACCTAATAAAAATATATATTCAAAAACCTTTTATATTTTATGTATACTTTAACGAAAATCGTTTATTGTAGCCATTTAAATTTTATCAAATATTCGAGCTTTTTAGTTGATCTTCAAACTTAATGTAATCAATAATTCCTATTAATTACATAGATAGATAGCAAAGTTTCATTTTCTTACAAATTTCTAAATCAGAAAGTAACCTCAAATATAATTAAAAAAAATTTTCTATATCTTTTCGTTTTCTTATTATCATGATGACTGAAAGAATTCAAAATATTTTCAAAGAACTTATGTTAACTCAATTAATTAACTCAACCTACTCTGCTAATGAGTATGAAGCTTAAATGGATCGAAAGAGCTTAATTAAATTCATTATCCCTTGAACAGGTAAGTGTGGAAATATCCATTATCCAATTTTTTATTAAATAAATTATTTTTTACTTAATAATAATTCATCAATAACAAACCAAACATTTATCAATATCCGCTTCATATATGTTATAAGTTTGTTATTTATTGTATGGGAAGTCATTTTTAGTTTTTTTCTGCTAAAGGATAAGTTTTTTTGGAAACTCAAGTTACAAAATCATCTCTTATGACATATATTGGTTTACAGTACAAAAAATAGGCATAGATTAAATTTTAAAAAATTTGTTTTATTATTCGATCAAAGAAATATCTTTATTTAAAGGAAATTTTATTTGTTTTGTTGAGAAGGTCTAGGCTCACCCAGGGCAGTAGTGCCATTTGACCAGATTATATTGGAAGGTCGTTCAAAAATAAATACAAAAACCATTATATCTAGCATGTTAAACTGGAATATGTTCCACCTGACATCAAAATTGCTATTTTTCACAAATTTGAGGTTTCACAAATTTGGGAAACTGACTGGTGGTTTTATCAGACGGTCAAAATGGTTTTTACATTTTTTATTTAATTAATATATTGCAATAACAAACACACTGATATCAGTCAGTTTGAAGCTAGTGAGGATAATTGTAAATTCTATAGGCCCCTCGAAGAAATCGACCCATTTATTATAAATTTTTTAGGAAAAAAACTTGTTACACTAATCGTAAATAAGTGATACAAACTTTTAGAAGTATTTTTAGAAATGATATGATGTGCTAATGGAAACCCAGCCTATAGGTATTACTGAACCTATGATTTATAATAAATAAAAGATTTTTATCGTTAAAAAAGTTACAAAATCGCAGGACGTGAATGCAAATTTTGTTTTATTAACATAAGCAGCAGCACTATCCCAATGAAATTATTTATATTTAATAACCATAGTACCATGAATGTTATACCAATATAACTCCTGTATATTATTAAAGATGAATATTTAAATTTTGTATAGCTAAATGATTTCTATTTATAACAAAGAAAAAAACAATAAGTAAGCACTTTTGAAAATCGCATATTGTCTTTCTTTAATGCAATATACATAACAACATACAGCACACAGAATAATATAGTTTCGTATTCCTGGTTACTGAGTAGTATTCGATGGTTCGTCGTCGTTAGGGGTTATGTCAGTCAGTCAGTCTTCTCTCACATGCAACCAACACACAGTGTACAATACTAAATATATGTATTTATGTGTGCGAATGTGTATGTGTAATAAACCACCCTCAAACGCTAGCCACCCCCCACCCATAGAACCATCATCATATCCACATCGTCATCCTCAAGTTTAGTTTAGGTTTGGCATATATATATATGTATGTATTTTATATGTACATGTGGGTGACTGTACAATACATGAACACATACACACATATATTCAGTGGGTCGCTCGCTCATATAATTACCCCGCCAACCTCGTCCTTACGTGTTATCCTCGCGCGCAGCACACAACATACGCGCGCGATACGTTGGTCTTTCCTATAACATATATATCTATATATACAGGATGTACCTAATCTTGAAGAAAATGTTAGCAATCATTTCTAAATATCGCCAATAAAAACTGCCAATGTTTATAATACGATTTTCTTTGCTAAAAAATTACTGTATTGATATGAATCTATGATATTAGAAATAACTGTAATGTCTAGCGTTGTCTGAATAAATTGCAAATATATTTTTGAATATCCAGTTTGAGTCTTTAACTTTATTATGTTTAAGTAGTTTACTACACTCAAGTAGGTATAACTTAAATAAATACATCACTGATATTTTTAACAAAATCCCACTCATGTTGAGATATCAAGTTATCTTATCAATAGGAAGAACTATCTCTCACGATAAAAGCCAGTCTTTACGTCAAATTTATCTAATAAACACAAATAAGTAATTGCAATACATATTATTATACATATATTTTTAACTGTATTAGACTAAATATTAATTGTATTTTAAGAATGCTAATAAAAAATAGTTCAAACAATGATATTCTATCGTGGGTCGAGTATCTAAACAATGAACTCAACTAATTGATATATTCACTTGTTGTATTCCACTTTCAAATAATGGTAATCAAATAATATTTTCGATTCTTGGAATCTGTGTATTTTTAACATATACTGGCGTATTTTGGATTTATATGAAAAGACGAGTTTCATGTAGTCCAAGATAAGTAACAAAGTAATACAAATTTAAAATACTTTCGAATTTACGGGGGATCTTTCAATTTTCGAGCAAAAATGTCTCAAAAAATAATCATTCGAATGTTTTAAAATATGGTATTTACAATATTGACATGAAAACGGATGGATTGTCGAATTTTTTATTTTCTCAGAAAACATTTCTAATTATAAAATCAAATTTTAATTTGTACCTAAGAATTTTTTTGTTCTGGAAAACTCTTCGACAAGCCCTCCTACTTTTCATGTTAATGTTGTGTATATTAAATTTCATAACATCTAGATACTTATTTTTTTAGTTATTTGTGCGCAAAAACTATTGGAAAGATAATGTAATTGACATTGTATTGCAAAGTATATTGTATTATTGTTTTACAAAAAAATATGTGCTTATTACAAAGGAATATGTTTATTTCAGAGTTAAATGTCGCTTTTTAAAAAAAAAGATTAATTGCTTTAATAATGAAAATTTTAAAAATATTTCAAATTTGGGAATGACAGTTTAAAATTTCGCATAATTAATCTGTTATATGCTTTAAGCTGCAGTGTGTTTTATTTTAGCTCAATGTGAAAAAATTTGTAAAAACATTTAATTTGTGAACTACGTATGCATTAGTAAAATTGAATTACACTTAAGAGGTGTAGTCAGGAGCGTGAAAAAATGCCATTTTTAATAAATTTTTTTTTCTAGTAATTAAGTTTATTTCACATAAGTAAAAACATACTATCGTTTCATCATACTTTAAGATTACTTCACTAAAATTTAAAAAAAAAAATATTAATTATTTTACAAGTTATGACGGTCTAAGTTGAACAGATTTTAATAATAGGTCCTCTCCTTGGAGGTTCATCTAAAATCAATGAAACAAAAAAAATTACTTTTATGGATAGATAATCTTGTGCCTGAATTTTTTTTTCAAAATTATCAAAATGGCGGCCTCAGGAAATTTTTGTTTTTTATTTTCGGGAAAAATCCAATAATTAATTATTTATAAAAAATCGAAGTTTTAAAAAAAAAAATCCTTCGATCAGGCACTAGCTTTTTATGTTTTCTAAAAGCTGTATAAGTTTCATTCAGATCTATCGAGCGGTTTAAGAGTTTTACAGCGGTTTTACAGTGGTCACCAAAAACATAGTTTTGAGAAAAACGCATTTAAAGTTTTACAGTCGATTTATGTACAGTAATACGAATAATTTCAATACTTACACTGAGTCATCTATTCCTGGACCATATAACAGTTCTTCAGCCGTTGTAGAACTTTCTAAAACATCAACAATTAAAAAACATCGAACCGGTCAGATATTCGTAACAATTCGAACCCAAGAAGCGCTTGCTTGCAGCTGTCGCTAGCTACCTGTACCGCTCGAGAGCCTTTTATTCTTCGCTGAATAACCTGAAAGATATTTGTCGGATTCACTTCAAACTTTCAGAGAATATTTTTAAGATACTATACTTTAAGAAAATGCATGAAAATCGATTTTTTGAAAATTCTGACTACACCTAACCCCTTAAAATATATTCTCATTTAACAATTTTTTTGTGTTTAACAAATTTTTTGTTTTCTATGCTAAAGCCTCACTACTTTCCAATGATAACACTATACAGCACCACAATGCACATTAATATTTTTGAAAAAGTTTAATACATAAATTAATTAAAGTATATTTTTAAAATATAAGTTTCAACAAACTACTTATCAAAACAAAAACATACGATCGTTGAATTATTCTATAGAATTTTTAATTTTCAATACAAAAAAACTGATTCTTACGATAGTTTTTAAAGTAGCCATACTATCCCTATCAAAGTATCATTAAATATTATATAAATTAACATTTATTTTCTCGACATCAAGATCTACCTCAAATCTTCCAATATTGTCAAAATTACATCCTGTATATAACTTGTACATCCATTGGGTTTGTTTTCTATATACTCTCAGAGAGAGAACTTCACTCAACTGCCAACTAAACTAAAAGCAGTAACCAACAAAACGAACCCCACTTTGTGTGCCACCAAACCTAAGCACAACTGAAATTCTAGGTAGAAATTATATGTATATGTATTCAATATACATGTTAATATAAGTATGTGTATGAGTGTTGGTATATATATATATAGATGAAATAGATTTGTTACATGTGTATTGGTTGCTTAGTACAGAGCTTTGGTTACTTAGTGAACCTGATATTCCATCGCGTTTGGTTCGTCCACCATATTGTATGTATATGTATAATTTGAATGTGTGTTTTACTGTTGTCCATCACATATATATATATATATATATATATATATAATATATATATATATATATATATATATATATATAATAGTACACAAGTTTCAAAAGTACCTACTCTAAACATATTACATATACTATATACTATGTTGTTGTACTGCTGTGTAATACACGCTATAGTACGCTTATGTTGTTCTATCATGCTGATCGTATAAAATATATAAAATGATTCGAAAATTACTAAAATAAAGGTAGGTATTATGATTTGAATTTGTTAAAATATTGAAAACATTTAGTATAGAAAAAGTTAAACATCAATGTTTCAATTTATTTGATAATTAGTAACATTATTTAGAACACAAAAAACGTTGTTATATATATAAGGTTCTTGTTAATCAAATGAACAAGAAAATAAACACAGAAAATATTTGAAAACATTAAAAATCTTAAAACATTATTATATTAATAATATAAATCTAAACAAATTATAAATAAGAATATGGTCGAGGAGTATAGAAAATTAAAAAAAAATTCATTGCTACTATATTTACATTATACACCCGAAAGTTCCACTTCCCGACCTCAAATTACCCGAAAATTATTTTTCCTTTCAATTTTGGTATATTCTCTTCCGTTTCCAATGAGTTTCATCCTACTACAAACCTACTTTTTTTCACGATGTATCATTTTTAAAGGCTTCTACCGTGATCTGTATAGAAAACTACGGTATATATAAACTTTAACATCTGTCCATGGTACTTTAATTTTTAACTTTCCCAAATACGGTAGCCCCTACCCACATTTCTCAGATGGCCTCCTTTCACCCGAAATTAACTTTTAAATAAATAATAAATAATAACAAAACAATAATATAATTATTTCTAACCCGAAAGGAGAATACACAAAGACTAAAATAAAGACAAGAATATATTAAAAATGTTTCTATTTTTGATTACAGACAGCGAGACAAAAGGCAGGTATCTTGATTGAAAGTTGTAAAAAAATAGATATTAATAAGCCAGTTTGTTAAGCAAATTAAAAAATATAACGTAAATATTTAATACCATAAAATACTTTTTAAAATGTGTCGTTTTCAAAACGGACTAAAATATATAAAATATATTTTTTAATTGTAATTTAAAATTTCTTGTTAAACAAGTGAAGTATGACAACCAACAGAGTTATTGTTTAGATACTCGACATATGATTGAAGAATATATAAAAATCACGCCACCCTCATCAAGAATATAATAAATATTACTTCACAATAATAAAATATTTTATAATTATTAATAATTATATGATTTGAAAATTGTTACCCAGAATTTGCAAAAATGGGCAACGTATGAAAGCATTTTCTATTTTTTAAATCTACAATTCTATCAATTCCCCAATGGAAAATAAGTAAAGCCATTTTCAAAAAAGTTGTCAATTTCCTTTGAAAGATGTATTTTTAGTTTAAAATCAAAATAAAAAATTCATCAATAAAACGAACACTTGGTCAAAAATCACTTAGCACTTGTCCAAATATAGTTCACACTTATAATTTGAAATTAAGTGAAGTAATTAAGTAAATCATTAATCCTATGTTCTTATATACAATAGATTTTAACAGTATACTGAAACAATCACAGTCATATAACAACTATTCTGTTACACTATTAAAAATCGGTGCATATTGAAAAAAAAACAGCAAACTGTCGTGATACAGATTTCTGCATTTATTTAAGTTTCTTTACTTTTTATGGGGAAGTATAGAAATACTAACTTGAACAAAAAATAGAATTTCAATAAACTACTTGACTAAACAACTTTACTAAACACTCAACTAAAATGTTGCTGCACTACTTGTTACTTAACTAAATTACTTTAGAAATGTGGACAAGATAGTATAATTATTTCTATATTACACAGTTTCATATCATTATAAATTTTTAACAAATTTTGTATGGTAATCAAAAGAAATTTGGTATTTGAATACTTATAAAACACCTCTACATATCTTATATTTGTTCAATACATAAGAGAATAGATATTACTAGCGTTAGTTGTTCAACTAGCCTAGCAAATTTATATTCTATGTAACTATAGGCTCTCTGGTCTCTATTCTCTGTAACCAAGGCTAAATCAACTACTTTGTACACGTAGGGATTTGGCTAGTATAACTCTTACATTTTCCTCCCAGCTTTTCAAATACAAATTTCAAAAAAATATAAACTGACCATTTATAACACTAGTATATAATAAGTAAAATAAGTCTAATTTTAATACTGATAATTTATTCAAATATTTCAAAAATTAATTTATCATCGAACTATATTTCTACAGTTTCACAATATGAAATATTGCGATCAGAAATTAAAAATAATGAAATATGTTTATGCATATTCGAAAATAATTGACTTGAAACAAATATATAATCCAGTAATTATAGTTCCAAAAGCACAAAAATAAAGAGTATAGAGATTTGGATCTTTATGATATATACATAATATGTCAGAGTATATTCATTTTAGTTTAAAGTTTGTAGTGCTAGAAAATATTGAAACCACAAACAAAATTTTGGTATAGGTATTCATAGAATCAACTAATTTGACCATTTTTTCATGACGCCATAAAGATAAGTTGATAACGAAAAAAACTGGATAATTAGAGTTATTTTATGAATGCTTATGATTACAAACAGTTTAATAAAAATAAGAACCTAAATTAAGAATAGATTCTCAAAAATTAAAGTCAATTCTGGATAAATCAAATATAAGAAACTCGAAATCCTGCTAAACAATCGAGAATAATAATTATAATAAAAATAATAATTTATTTGTACATAATATATGTCCATAGTGTACATAAATGTATGACGCAAAATAACAATTTTGAAGTGTAGTATAATTGGAATAAGTCAATACAAGAATGGAACTCCATTTTGCACCATACTAAAAGCAACAACAAAAACAGCCCAAATTAACACCTTCAAATATTTCTTAAAACGAGAAAATAGCCAAGATCAACATTATAACAAAATTACCAAATACTTATCGATGCATAATTAAAAATAAAATAAAATAAAATAAATAAAAATAACAATAGCAATAAATTAATTAAACAAGCCAATGTGATAAAAAGGGATAAAGTCAATAATTAAAAAAAGGGTAAAATTCTTATTTCAAAGTAGTGTAAAGGACTGAAATGCAGTGTGTCATATTAGTAAAAATAAGACAAAATCAGGATAAAATTCTTACTACAAAACTATATAAGGGGCTGCAATGCAGTTACGTAGTGAAAATCGGTTATAAAACAAGGATAAAATTCGCACTAGAAAACAGTGTAAAGGAATTGCAGTCCTTATAGCGCGTATAAAGATCTATTCACACATATCAGTCACGTCACAGTTCAGTCAGCATCCTTGTTCCTTAAATGGTTTGTGTTTTTCCATAACAACACACAGCAAGAACTGCCGTCAGTCAAATTGTAAAATTATCATTGGCGTCTTCTAACTACGGCTGAATTGCGGCAAAAGCAGCACTGAAACATTGAGACCGAACTATAACGGACAAGTACAGATACCTTCCATTAGATTCCACAGAAGAATATTATTTTAACTCAAACGGAATAACTGCACTGTGACGTGACATATCACCGATATTATCAAAAGCCCACTTCACAAGTTTTTTTTTAAAGAAATATCCTTTTTGTTCAATTTCTTAAAATATTATATGATTAGCTTGAAAAGCCATGAATACTAATGTTATGGAAAGCCATGAGGAATATTAATAAAGAACAAGGGCTTGAAACATTTGTGATTCCAAATTGGTTATTTTCAATCTCTATAATTCCCGTTACGCACTAAAATACCAGTACTAAAAATTTTTAGAAACAAAATGAAATATCCTATTACCGATAACATGTTTTTTTTTAAATTTTTTTTATCAAGGTTCATTACAGACGACTACAAAACAAATCAACAGTATTCCCATACGGTATTCCCAAGTACTGACTGTGTCTGAAGTGGCTTAAATTTCGCATGAAAATGATATTTTCATTTTGTCATTATGATATCTAATCATATATTAATTCCTTCAAATTTTTTTTATAAATTTTACTATTCGATTATTTGGTTGTCATAGAATTAAATACAAATATATACTTCAAATAACACATAACATTGAAATATTTCTGAGAATTGGCAATGAAAAAGATCGGAAAATTTAAACATATATACACACACACCGCGTATTCAAATCAAATCAAATATCTCTACATGAATCAATATATGACAGATTTAGAAAAGGTAAAGATATCTGGATGTTTGTATTTACAAACACAAATTCAGGGAATACATAGTTCGTACGGTTTAGTAACTGGATATGTACGTAAGTTTCGATCGATATAATACCTTTCTAACATATGTTAAAAAAAAAAAAACTATTGTCCACAAAATAAATATTTTTTTTTTACATTTATTTTTTAATAATTAATAATTTCAATTTTTAGGCCAAACATTGTAAAAAAAAAAGAACTTAATTGTATAATTAAAATGATAGCGGTTTTTCTTATGTACGAATCACGCAAAACCTACTGGATAGATTTCGATAAAATTTTTTGAGTTTTACTTCTTCTTAACATATGATGTTAATATAAAAATACATGAAAATATCAATTAACAGAGTAAATTGTTTAGACAATCGACATATGATTGAATTTCATTGTTTGGACTATTTTTAATTAGCATTTATAAAATACTGCAAATATCCAGTCTATACAGTTTTATATGTATATATGAATAATAATAATACGTAATGTAATTAAGTACCGATGTGAGTTTATTAGCCAAATTTAAGCTAAAATTGTGGAGAACTCAAATATTTTACGAAAAAATATTTCAAACAAAAGTTGTTTGTTTCAAGAAATAAATATTTTTTTGTACATGAACTTTTCTTCTATCTTTTATAGTTTAAAACCTGGACGATTTTGCTCATTCACGAACTTAAACTGACTTTTTACGTTTAGAATATGTCACCAAAATTTCGCTCGGTATCTCATTTTGTTTTTGAGTTATCTTGATGATGGGCGGACGTACGGAAATGGAAGTAGGTAATTCTAGAAACATGTATAACAATATTTTGTTTGTGCGGTAAATTAGAGGTAGTCAAAAATTAATATACTCTGACATATTATATATATCGAGTATAAAAATAGTATTAATAAAAGAAAAATCAATGCACAAAAAAATTAATTATAATACTGAGTGTATAATTTAAATAATTTTTATCAATTGTGTAAATAATTTCATTTCTATAAAAACTACAATTTCAATAATTTAAACCGCTTTTAGTCATCAAGTTCAATAAATGATATATTTCTGGCAAGATAAGAGTTGTTACGATTTTGTTATAAAATTCATAAAAAAATTATTTATATTTAAACTTAAAAAAATCCAAATCGTTACATTTATAGCCGTCTTCACTATCTAATAATTTTTAAATGTACAGCCTAGAGCCTCCTTTACCTTTTTGAATTTTCATCTTTTTATATTTTGTAGTTGCTATTCTTAAACACTTTAACTCGATGTGATCGATAATTTTTATAGTGTTGAATAATCTCATGATTATTATTTTACTAAATCATTCCATATTCTTTTAACTAAAACGTAAAACGTTATATATTTAATTTGTAATTTTTTTTATAATACCATTAAACAAAAATTGTTACGTTTATCAAACGGAAGTTATCAGTTATTTTAAAGTATTCATAATTAATTTTAAAATTAATTATTAATATAATCATTAAAAGTGAAGTATGTACTTCTCAGAGCAACTATAGGCAGTGGGTATATTTTTGGGAATGTTATTTTTAGATAATATCTTTAGATACCCATTTATTGGCAACTAGCTATACCTGCGACTTTGTTCGAGTTGAACTTCAATTCAATTGAAATTATTTGTTGAAATATTTCAGACAATGTTTCATCCCTTCTCTCGTAAAGGAGGCACGAGAAAGCTTACAATTAGACGATTTTGACAATACGATGTTATATATTGGTGTTGAAAATTGAGCAAACTGTAAAAGCCGATTCTACACTTTAAATACAACTAAAAATATAATTTATCAATATTGTGTTTCTGAACTGCACCGTTTTAAAGAAATCCGAATTTTTGATTTTTGAAGTAAAAATTCTTTAAACGAGCTGATCTTGATGAGTAAGCTGGTGAAAGCATAACGAGAGCGTTACGAAAAGTGTGATCAAGTGTGTTAAATTAAGCAATTTGACAGAAATAGTAGCAACTAACAGTAATTTTAAATGACGTATTAAGCAATTAAATTAAAATGTGTGATTTTACAAGAGTAGAATGGACATTTCAAAATAAAAATCGAACCACCTCGTACTGGGCCTTTTTAAATAAGCAATCGAATTTCTCAGAAACTATTTATTTCGCAGAATACAGGTTTTGACCACCTATTGAGCTTATTCAGTAGCATCTTATCTGAAATTATTAATACTTTCAATCAATGGTTGCAAAAATTATTACAATTTAAAAAATCGCCTATATGACAGATTTTTTATCATTTAGGACAAAACGTATGCACCGATTTTTATTTTTCGTATGCCATGCCATTTTGTAGGCCTTTTTCAATCAAAAGAACATTAATACCCAAACCATATGCAGAGTATTTTAACAGTTAACACAGTTAGATGTCAGCTTGTTAAATATTAAATTCAATTTTTGTTGAATACCAATTCTGTTTTTATAATTGTAATTTTCCACATCGCATCATTAAAAAAATATATCATGATGAATATAAATAGTATAAATAGTAAAGTAAGAAGCTTATGCTGTTTTCATACACAAATGTTCCCAAATCACGCGATGCAAACACTCGTTTATTTTCCTCTATATACATACTAACAATACGTTATTGACCACAATGAAGAAATACTTATAAAATTATATACATATGATAGTTTGTAAAATTAAACACCAAGATTTATTGGACATTTTTCAACAATATGTGTGGATCATTCAATATTTCTATTTAAAGTCATAATATTCAAATACCTAGTATTTAAATAAAATAAACTATTTTGACTACTATCACATTGTGAATTGAGAATAGGTCTTATCAAAGAACTTGGACACAGGAAACGATTTCGGACCTAATACCTTCTTTATCGGATTTATTTTCACATTTAAGTTTTTGCACACCTCCAAATTTTTATTTTGCTTAAAAAAATGCATTAAATTAAATTAAATAGCCTCTGGAAACACAGTCCAGATGCACTAATTGGAATTCAGTTTTTTCTCATTTTAACATTAGCCAACTTATAATGAAAAATGGCATATTGAAATCGATCAATACATTTGGGATCCGCAAGCTCACATGGAGAATATAGAAAATGATCCGCGAAGTTTACACGATTCTCAATGGAAAGAATAATAAATAATAAAATTTATAAATAAAAAAATTCGGACAGTTAGTCACTTAATTATAAAATATACTTATTTTATTAATTTTCAATATTTTCTCATTCAGCACAAAACATGGCTTTTTATTAATTTTTTTTCTGGAAATTTATAAAAACAGCTTGGTTATGCGCAAACATCATTCAAAAGAATTCGATTTTAACCTTCGTGGCACAACCAAAGATAGTAAGAAGACAGAGTACCTATTTTCGTCGTGCGATTGCCCTGTCAGACACACACACCCACCCACACACATACACGCACTCGCACAGGTCAACTTCGGAAAACCACTTATTTGTATTCTCGAAACATGTAGTATTTGTGGTTAATATCGAATTTTTGACAGGATTTCAATACGTCATTTGGCTAGTATAATAAAAGAAAGTAAAAAATTAAAACCCATGTCAGACATTAAACATACAAATGTGACTTTTGGTAGAAAAGACAGCGCCAATAAATCCACTTTCGAGGGAGAATTTATATTTAATACAACTAATACATGTACGCCATTTTCGATTGTTATTAACCCATGAATTTCTGGGGTCTAGTTTGCATGGGTTGGGTTGGTTTTTCGACCCTAAGTTCAACCTGTGATTAAACTACGCATGGATTTGTGGGGTTTAGTTTGCACGGGTCGGGTAAGTTTTTGGCCCCTACGTTCAACCTGTGATTAAACTACCCATGTATAACTCTAAGAGTAGGCAAAAAATCGAAAATTGTATTCTTCATTTTCGTCTTATTTTGGTCTGTTTTACCAAAATTCATCAAAAAATCTTCTTTTTAAATTAAATATTTTTATTTTATAATTCCTGGTTTTTGAAGTCGGTTAAGTTTTTTGGATGTTTTATAGGGGAGCATGGGGAAATTGAATCTTAATTTAAAAAATTATTCATAAATACAACTTTTGTTTTATAATTTTAAATTTTAATTGGGAACTTCAGGAAAATAACAAGATTGTAAATAAGTAAATTCTCAAAGTGTCACAGAATAATTTAACAAAATTTTAAAATCACTGAAAATTTTGTTTTATGCATACGAAATGGAGTAGGTTCTATCGAATTACGGCATGTCAAAGTAACTAAAACGATTCCTGAACTTACATTTAATTTATTTCGTGTGCAAATCATTATATAGAGGCTAGATAAACTTCGAAACAAAGTTTTTGTCTAAATATTTTCCTTAACATGAAAATGAAAAACTAAAATATTCTTCAACAACAAAAGAAAAATAATGGTATATATACTATACTTTGTAAAAATAAATAAGCATTTCAAAATAAATTCGAATTCGTAAAAGCTACGGAGATCGGACAAACCTAGTACAAAATAACTTTTAAATATTTACATCAAAATACCATTCAAAATTATAGTGAAGAAGACTTTTTATATTGAATTTAATGACATAACTGAAAACACAGATAAACTTTTTTAACATGTGGCATGGGTTACATATGTGCAATATGTCTAATATTATCAAAATAACAATAAGTGGTCATAGCTTAACGATAAAATTCAAGCTGCAGCTATTGTAATTGTAAAAAAATCATATTGCAAGCAAACATTTAAAGAAAAAATACAGCTTTTGCAAAACGGTATTTTCTTGAATTTAATTTCTCAAATATCGCAAAACAGAGTGTCACAAAATATTTTGGGTACAATGTTCCTAAATTTTATATCTGTAGTTGATAAAAAAATAAAGAAAAAATTAATCTTTTTGACCTGAAAACATGTATTTCCGGTGCAAACTTTATTATCTTTGTCGATTTTTTTCAGATTAACAAACAGTAGAACTTTCACCAAATTAAAGAATAAAAACATAATCTCTTCGAAGAAAATATAAGAATAATTGTAATAAAACTAGTTTAATTAATAGGGAATATCAATTACGATTAGATTCAAGGGCGATGTTAAGGAGAATCAAGCAACTAAACGCTCGGGATATTTCTTAATTTATGTATTTTCAATACTCAATACTATTTTTTACTAATCTTTTTACGCTTTTTACGTGTATTTCAAAACCAATTAATGAATGACACTATACCTCTAACATCAATTAACCTATTTTAAACCAATGATGGAATTCATAAACTCACATATCTGGAATACGCCATCAAAATTATATCATTTTCAAGTTATCTTGATGATGGACAGACGAAACGAAAATAAAAATGATTCTATGAACACCTATGCCAATATTTTATTATTGTATTCAAATATTTTAGGTTTACAAACTTTAAACTCAATTTATTATACCCTCATATATTCACATCGACTATAAAAAGAATAAATCAATATTAAATCTATCCAATGAAGAATATTGACATCTCAAAATCGTTAAATATAATGACACATTAAACTAAATAAACAATTCATATTTTTATAACTAGATATATAGAATATAATGAAAAGTATAAATACTACTATTAAAAATGAACTTTGTGTTAATTTACAAATATACATAGAATACATTGTACATATATGTGTAGATACATAGAATATCACAGTTAGTTAGTAGAGTTAAGTATAAAAAGATTAAATTTAAAATGAAAAATAATGTCAATAAAAACCTGTTGAACATTCTTTCTAATTATTATTCTACATATAGTATTTTTTTTTTTATAGGTTGTGCTTGCTGTTCTATGTGTATTATACTACTATATATATATACATATACTATATAGTATATAATAGTATACATAATATATATAACATAGTACACATTTCATTCATACAATTTCATTCTAGTATAGTTAGTATATATAATACGTATATATATTATATGATGATATTGTATAGTATATATCATCAATACCCGAAATTATACTGTCAGTCCAATGTTTAACCATCTTGTGGCAAGAATTCTTTCAGATACAAGCGATTCACATGAAACTTGGGTTTTCAGAGAATCCGAATGCCTATCAAACCTTATAAATTTAAACTGCTACAAATCCTTAAAAAATGATCCTCATAGTTATGTATAAACATTGCTATCACAGTTAATTAAAACAATTAAATTGTTGAACTGCTGTAATTTTTATTTATAATTCGTAGCTTTTTATTTTGAAAATAAAGAAAAAAAAACATAATTTTAATGAAAATAGAATTTTTCTTGTTAACAATTTAAACGGACCAAAACTTTGTAATTAGGAAAAACAATCGTCAATCTGTAGATGATGCAATATGTGAAATTTCAATAGTTGGAGAAACGACTTTAGTTGGAGAAATTTTTCACTAAAAAGTGCCAAAACAGTTTGAAAAATGAAATTTGCACTATGTAATTTTTTATCTAAAGATTTTAGAATTACATGGACATAATACGTACTTCAGAGAAAGTCTGATGAAGATGAGATCCCTTCAACGACAACAACCTCAACGAGCGTTGTGTTATATCTAAAGAAATACAAAAAAACCTTTTCTTGTCTTTTTATAAGGTTTATTTTTTATCTACACTTTTTTGAAAAAATTTAAGATTACCAAAGTATTTGGAAAACTAGTTCAAAAACATGTTTTTAATGTTTTGAAACCACTAAAAAGAAAACCTTAAACTTTTTGAAAAAACTCAAAAAGTATAGGGCGTTCGAAAAAACTTTTTATTTAAAATTTGTCACTTAATCTAATCCTGTATCCACCCCCAAGGTAAAGGCACACCTCGACACTATATAAATTTATTCAGAGTTATTCCCTTGTTACGATACCTCATTCCTCTTTCAGTCATAGACCACCTTACAAGAAGTTAGTTATTTTTTATTTAACTACCAAAATATTCAACAATTGCCGGGTCAGCTAGTAATATATTTAGTTTATTTAAACTAAATTATGTTTATTTTTTGCAAATTACATGAAATAAAATGTAATATTTTTGAAATTTAATCTACCACGGAATCGTCCTGTGATTGATAACAGCCTGGAACGTCGCCAGCTTGTAAACTATGGAATATATTACTTCCATATATTTTAGTAAACGTGTATGCCATGACAGATGCTGTCGTGTTTTGTTATGGTTATGTGAACTGAACTGTTACGTCACACGTACCACGTGACAACCGTCATTACTGAACCACATCGTTTTACGCGATGTTTGGAAAATATAAACTTTAACAATGATTTTCATTGGTAATACAGTAGATCTTCCGGAAATGGAAACAATGTTATGTGCTTATTATATAATAAAGTATTATTTTAAATGATTTCCAAAAATCAGTCAAATAGTCCACTATCGGGGTTAAATGAAATAAAAATATTGAAGAAAAAAAAATTTTTAAGAGATTGATATTCTTAAGCTTATAGAAATCTTATTGATTTTAAAACTATCTGTATTCTCCACCTGAATGAGTTGTTTTTGTACGAAATATGGTTTTTTTATTTGTTGACAGGAATAATCCTATGAATTTTTGTATTGATACATCTCTTTTATATAATTTTTCCACATGCATTTTGTACCCTCCTTTAAAACTGCGTATGAGTTAAAGTTTCAAACACTCTGTTTTAAATGTCTCATATATTTAAAATAACGCATAGGCCAAAACCATGACTATCTACAGTTTTTATATAATAGAAATAAAGTTTTTAATAAAACTTTCAGAAAATTAATAAATTAGAATATTTAACTCCTATTCATAATTACATAAAAGTAATTCCCCAATGCATACCCTGATGAACACTGCGCATACAACATAAACATTTTTTAAGAAATGTTCGTTTTAAATATTTCTGGATTGGATAGTAATACCTATATACAGGACTTTACTATATACATAGCTGCTACTTTTTAAAAGTAAATACACATAGCTCTTCCTGTATATATTTGGTTTTTTATTATTTTATATCCACAAGTAAAAATTGTATAATTTATGTGAATATTTGTAGGATTTTTTTTTTTGTCTCATTCACAATTTTCTATAAAACATTTTTGTGATGTTTATAAACATTCGTTTTTTTATGTACTTAGTTATTTATGTTTATTTCACACATGATTTATGTCTATCAATTAATTGGTCATTGTTTTTTATATGTATTATATAGGCACTTATTGATAAAGAGGGTGTTGATTTAATGGCAACGCATCTCTATACAATTTAAGAATGCTTGAACCGAAATTTTTAATGCCTTAGTCATAGGCTTAAATGTACCGGATGGTTAAAAACGGAGATTCAGATACGGATAATCAGTGTCCCAATCCTCGAATACGGATACAGATCTTAACTTTTCAGCTCAATGAATGTTTTGAATTTTCGTACAATGTTATTGTTTATTGAATGAAATGTGAATTTGAAAAATAATAATGAATTTGATAAATAAATTTGAATGTAGATAGTGTAATTACTAATTAGTACATTATGATTGAACTAGTCAACTATAAGAGTTACCACTTAGCTCAATACAATAAGACTTGAAATATTTAATTTTTGTCAAATATGTAATTTTTAAGAAATAACTATGTTAATGAAATTTAACAGTGTTTTATTGCTACATTTACTTATAAATTCAAGTACGTAATATTAAAGTTAATAAAGCAAAAAATTCGTTGAAGATCCACTGACAAATAAGCGGATACGGATATGAATAAAAATCTATTTTTCTTGCGAATACTCTAGGATACGGATACGGATATCCGGCTCATCTCTGGTCCTATATTACACATAGCAATTTAAGAGTTCGAAAAAATCGTGTCTCGGCTATTTATTATTACTTCAATTGAAGCGTGTTTACATCATGAACATGAATTTGAAGTTTTATTTCGAAACTCTTTAAAAATAAAGAATATATAAACATTCAAAAATCCTGTTTAATCATGTGTAAAACCTCGTTATCAAAAAAGACATGGTAAATTATGTTTGATAGCTTTTAATTTAATTTACCAAGTGTTGTTATGATCTAGTTTCACATTTTCATGTGAAATATAGCAAATTTAGCATCAGTCGAATACCATATATTATGCATTAAAAAACTGAACTGAAATTTTAGAATTGGTCAATTTTATATCTTAAAAGTTTGTATAAGTTCGTGTAGGGAACTAAGTGGGGGATCTAGGTCCCAAGGATTCATGATCCATCTTTTAAAGTACTATAAGAAATAAAAGAAAAAATTCAATTACAAAAAAAATATTATGTTTTAATTCAAGAAACTAACGCATACATTATTATTGTAATCGTATTATTATAATAAAAATATATATTTTTGGTTTTTTATTTGTTTATTCATAGTGAAAATGAAATCAATCAGGTATTTAAACAGTTAATACTATTATTTATATTCATTTGTTTAATATTGGTTTTTAGATTGTTAATTTAATAATGTAATATCTGAATAGTTTTAATTACTTACATTCATAGTTAAATTTTAATTTGAATTAAAAAAGTTTACATTGCGCTTTGAGGAAACATTTTTTTATTAAATTTTTAACTAGATAATTTTTTAAAATATTTTTGGATATAATTTTTAAAATTTTAGTATCGAATAATTTTTATGCTTCTTATAAACCTAATTATAATTATAATATAAGACCTACAATTACTAGATACATATTATAGTATCTTACATCTGCATCTTAAAACATTTTATTAATTGTATCTTTAATCTGTATCTGGATACATTTACAGAGTATCTAACGCTATATTCTGATAAAGATACTTTAAGTTACTTTTTTATATATCAAAATATTCTTCCTCATAAATATTTATAAAAAAAAATAATAATATGAATATAATTTTATCAATTTTAAATTCTTACTGTACTGAAATTCTTTTCTGACAAAACCTATCTCGAATGCTTATTTGGAATCAATTATATATTCCACTGTCACCCATATTCAAATTTTTTATAATTACCGGTTGTATAATTCAAATAGAGCTGCTAATTGTATGCATTGAAAATTTTTTAAAATTATACGAAATTCGGATAATATGATGATAGTGGATGCAGAATGTCTAATTCAAAAAATTGTTGTCTGTTTTGCTGTCTATTCACGCCTCTCCCCAAAACAGCTTCTCCGATTTTGACGAGAATTTCACCAAATCGTAGAAAATTACGTCAGAAAGTTTATAAATTATTATAATCTTAAACTTTAAAACAATTATAATTCATTTCATTGACGCGTCCACGTCCATCTGGTCTAGAATAAAAAATAAACATCTAAACTGTGGAAGATAAAATCTGAAAATTAAAAAAAATGCAAATAACTTTTGTTCGAACCATTTTTTCATTTAATCAATAGTTTGAGTAAAAAATCGAGTAAGTATATATGTTTCAATCGATTCACTCTGTTAATTTCGAATTTGACTTTATCTTTATAAAAATTCGGTATACATTAAATTTCCAGATATATTAGAGCTACAATAGGCAACTACATCAGTAAATATTCTTCGTCGTGTGATGTACTTATTGAGATTATGGAATCAATTGCCTGAAATCATAATCCTTTCCAGAATGGTAAGGCTTCTGTTTATGCGTTTTTATTCACAACAATTCTAAAATATTCCTAAGCCAATTTTACTAAAAATATTCACGCAGCCTAAACGAAAACCTCTCCGAAACCACCTATTCCATTTCAAAAATTTATTCTTCAATTTTTAGAATGAACCTTTTCAAGGTAAATATAAGCTGTATATGATTTCACTACCTAAACTGGGAGGGGATTAGACAGCTATTTAAAATAAAAGAGATATTTTCGACGAAACTGCACAGCTTGTAAGATAATTAAAAATTATTTTTGTATGGTACCTAGAAAGTATCTTAAGTATCTTTTTATTTTTTGTATCCGTATATAGATAGAATTTTGACTGTAGTATCTGTGTATGTATTTACATAAATTTTATCTAAGAACGTCTAAATAATCTTTTAAGTATTTATTACAGCACTGCAATTATCCAAGAAAGATAATGGCATATTTTTAATGATTCAATGCATTTTATATCAAACTGATTAAAAAAATGTCATGTTTGTATCATTTTGTAGTAAACAGGAAGTATTTTCAACACGTTCCTGGCGCAAATTTTGCAATGAAATTCGATCAGTTTTAATCTGTTACAAAATACAACACATATTGAATATGTTTCAATTCATTTATGCCCGTCCATCTGTCAGCAAGATGACTGAAAAGCGAAAAGAGATAGCAAGCCGAAATTTTGGTAACGTATTTAAGACATAAAAGATGAGTTCAAGTTCGCGAATTAACTTTTGGGGAACTAAGTCAATGTTAGACTGCCCTTCCCCATTTCAAATGTCGTTTTCTTCTAAACCGTTGAAGCACAAAAACCTGAAATATAGCAACTAATTAGCACATAAACAGCACTAAACTGATATATTTCGAATAAGTTTGTGATCTGGAGGGGGGACTAGGTTAACATGGGTGATTTTTTTTCAACAAGTTAGGTTGTATTCTTTAAACAATAAATACTGGTTTATTTATTCGATCCCATGACTCTAACGCCTGGTTGGGACTAGGATAACATGCGATATATACGGGTTTTACTGTAAGCGGTTATTTTTCAAAATTTTGGATTATTTGTTTTTGGAATTAGTGCAATTTTTACATTACACGTAGGTTAACGTTAATCTGATAACCCCATTTCAAATCTCGTTTTCTCCTAAACGGTTTGAGCACAAAAATCTATAATAGACCAAACACCTTTATATGAAAAATAAGAGCCAAAAATTACAAATAGGAGTTTTTATATACCCGTAATGTTAAAGTAATCTTCCCGGGATAAATGTTGTTGATAAGTGTATTATTGTCTATATTATATCTATACTTATATTTTAATAAAAATTATCAATATTTGTAAATAAAAATTTTGAAGAAAATAATTAAATTATCTTAACAATTTGAAAAATATCATCAAATTGAACTTAATTATCAGCATAAGCAAAGCAAAAAAACGTCAACGGAAAACGGGTTTATAATTGGGCGGAAGCAAACTGGACGACTGTAACAAAATGGTTCAATGCTAATTTTAAAAAAATGCCCAGTAATCAGGATACTATTGATTCAGGATAATTTTTCGCACACTAAATAAATAAAATATTTTTAAACATTTCATTAAAACTTACAATGTCGATTTATACTAAATGATTTATTTGTGAAATATGAGTCACCGTTAAGAGTGTATTTATTTTTATTGTCACTGTCCCCTCAAACAAAAATATATTCTAATAATTAAGGTTTTAGAGAAAAAGGATTATATTAATACGCATTCTATTATATACCTTATAATATGTATACCCAATTATTAACATAAATATATAGTTATTATTATCTTACGTATTTAATTTATTCTTTTGAAAACATACTTTTAAGGATAACAAGTAAGTAGTAGTTTTTTTCTTATTTTATGTTATAAAATGATCAGTTACTTGTTCTGTATAGAGTATTAAAATGAAATTGACAGTGGATATACAACAGAGTTATAAAATTTTAAGTATTTATTAAAAACTAGCAGACCCGGTCACGCTTAGCTTTGACATTTTGGAGCACCCGGTATTTATTATGGGGCATCCGACATTTGGTGTAGAAAACTCATGACAATCCTGTGTTCGAAACCTTTGACACGAAATTTATTTATATATATATATATATATATATATATATATATATATATATATATTTATATATATATATATATATATATATATATATATATATACATACACTCGTGACAATCCTTTGTTCGAAACCTTTGACACTTGATATCGGTCCCTTGACCTACGGGTTGCAATGTAAGCGGAAAACATGTAATTATGTACGACATCACATTATAAACCTCAAAAATAAAAGTATTTCTCCACTATTAAATGGATGTTATTTACATATAAACCTTCCTCTTCAATCACTCTATCTATTAAAAAAAATGGCATCAAAATCCGTTGCGTAGTTTTAAAGATTTAAGCATACATAGGGACAGAGAAAGCGACTTTGTTTTATACTATGTAGTGATGATACTCTAATATCGAAATGAAAAGAAACGCATTATTAGAATAAAATCATTTTTTAACCGGTTTTAGTCACATGGAGTCCAGTGGAACGCAACCAAACTTTGGCGCTATTATTTCAAAATAATTATACTTTTTTTCAAAATTTATAATTTTTTTCTTGAAAATATATTGTTTTCCGAGTAAAAAAGCGATTTTATGATTTTTTTAATTTTCTTAATGTTGTTAAAATTAAAATTGATACTTTTTATGAAAACAGTCGAATTTTGGAAATTTGAGCGTAACGTTTTTATATGGGGTGTGACCGTATGGGTTAAAAATAGGTATTTTATTATAAATATTTTTAACCTTATCTCGGAGATCTTAAATTCGAAATATTTTTAATTGAGAAAAAAAATAAAAAGCCAATATGATTAGAAAAATATTTGTTGAACAACAACTTTTTTATTTAAATAAATAAGCAAGATATGGACATAAAAAATTTCTAATTAAACAAAGATTGACACACTTACGTGTGACATCAATTGTTAGTATATATCCATATAAATTACATGTTAAACATCGTTTTTAAAAAAGAGATAGAAAATAATAGAAAATAATCTTTAATAGCTTATATTGTTTTTTAATCAATTTCAATATAATTTTCAAGTTTTTTTATGGTATTGAAACTAGTTTCACATTTTCATGTGAATATGGTAAATAATCAATCCAGTACACTATTCACATGTACCGGTAATTTAAAATCAGGAAAGCATAGATCAGATTAATTAATATGTACAGATAGGTTTATAATCATAATTATTTTAGACGTTATAAATTTTTTGAAAACATATATACATATATTTTCAATTTGTAAAACAATATAATTTTATTCGTGTTTGATAGTTTAACTGTTATAAAAAAATTTCTATAGACAGGCGGTTCTTATTACAATAATTCATTGTCCATCGTCTAAAATATTTAAAGCTGGATTAGACTATAGGCGTTTTAAGGCGTTTTAATAGTTTAAAATTAGGTCTATTATAAGCGTGCTTAATATAGGCATATTGTGAGTTCTTTTGTTCCGTGGGCTTAGCGATTTTTCTCGTGGTAATAACTGTCAACCTAAAAATTTGTATATAAATTAATTATGACTAATTTGTCCTCTTCGAACATTCTAAAAATGTAGGTCCTTTTTTATTCGATGTGGGTTAAATTTTCAATAGCGCCCACAAAATTCATATCGACACATTTTTGTTTTTTTAATGGGATGACGATGACTGCTTTTTATACATAAATTGTGACTCAAGTTAGAAAGCGGTAATGAAGTTAAATTACAGTACGTATTCTTAAAAAATATTGACTTTTATATTATAAATTAATATAAAATCAAATATACGTATTTAAAAAAATAAAAAATAAAATGCTTTTATAGCCGACCAAACTAAAAAATAGGTTTTAATTACGAAGACTTTCTATAGCTGTAAAACAATACCTTCATATTTGACCCTTAATTGTTATGCATAAGGTGTTACATACTCCAGCCCAGAACTTTTAAATTTTGAATTTTTTGGGAAGATTTTCTCGTTAGCTTTGTAAATGCTGTTGACCTTTATAATGTAAAAACGAGCACAGCTTAAGCATGTTTGTTCATCTGAGAGCTTTTTTTTTTAAACAAGGTTATCCATGTTGCGAGACAAAGTAATACTATTGATAGTGCCCCTGAAGGTAAATTAAATTAGAGCACTTAATTGCAATGAGTCAAAAATGCGATGATAAAAACTAATCTTTAATTATGTCAATGTTTTAATAGTTGTTAGTACTAAATTTAAAAGAAGTTTAAAAATTGCTTTAACGTGTAAATTGAAATATTCTAATCAATAGAAGACTGATTTTGCATGTACTTCGTGCTTTATTTTCGATTTCTGTTTTGAATGAATTTCTGTAATTGTATCAATTAGACAGTATTAATGTATTACCGTAGAATCTTAGCATAATTCCTTATTTTAGACCATTCGGATACTCTGAAGTACGTAAAAATTTGTTGGAAACATTACATTATATTGACAAATACAAAACACGTAAATAAGTGTTAACATATATGACTTATCACAAAAACTATACTTTTTTATCTGAAAAGATCTAATTTATGAGATACAAAAAATTTTAGGTAATCAATTTTATCTGAAGAAGTGTATTAGATATTTTCATCCTGTAAAAATGGAAGTACTCCTGTTTTATTTAAGAGAAAAATCAAGTTTGGCTGTTGATTTGAATATACGTTTTTGTGTATATATTCATTTATATAAGGAAGGAAATTGATTCTTTTCAATAAAAAAAAAACTGGTTACTTTTTGAAAGAAAGTAAACACTTAGAAACAAAGAATTGTTGAGCAGATGAAAATCAGTAAACAATATGAAAATGATCATCCAAAAATTCAAAATTTTCCATTAAATAAAGGATATTTTAAAAACAATTATATTTGTAAGAATATATATTATTTAATAAAAAACATAATTTACGTTAATCAATTTTCAGTTCTAAAATATCTAATTATCTAAAAAGGTTCATGAACATTTTCAAAATACTATAAATACCTTTTTCGAATAGACTAAAATTTGATTAAATTTACATGTACATAATCGAACAATATACTTAAATAAGGCCTCTTTTCTTAGTATTAAATGAATGAATGTATTCTATGATTATATTGTGTGTCCATTTCAATAGTGTTTTGAATACATATATATACGGTTAACGAGTATATTTTAGGCGCAGAATTTATAATCAATGTTGTTGCCAATTTATTAGACCGTGTTTCTATTCGAGGTAACATACATACGATAAGGGTAGTATTAGTAATATAATACACTTTAAATGTATAAGTGTATATATATATATGTATAGAAGAGAACCGTCAACATCCACCTCAGAGATAACTCACCCTCTGATAACATGCGCCCAACATAGTGTAGTCAGTGGTGGTGGTACAGTTGAATGGTACAGTCATATACAACTACATAGAAAATCAACATCCCTTACATATTATCACAAATACATGAACACGAAACACACTTTAGGGCTCTTAGGATGGGTGAGATGGGTTTCATAGGCAACAAGCAGCAACAGAGAAATACACACATATATACAAATACATTCAAAGAGAAGGAGGTTGGTTGGGTGTGGGGGACGACGGATAAAGTGGATAAAGAGAAGAGTAGGAGGCCAGGACATATCACCACCACCGTTTGGTAAAGCAGTTGTTGTAGATGAGATCACTGTGGGGTTCTTCTCTCTCTCAACTAAACTCAACTTGCTGTATCATGCGATGGCAGTAGAATATATAGATGTGTGTTTGTACGAGAGGGGGTTCCGCGGACCGCGACCTACGCGGCAACGACGTCAGCCGCCGGACTACTACACGTTGTGTCCACCCCAAACGTTCGTCATGTCGACCGCCCCCTCAAAACGACCAGCACGTTTCACACGATAACAAAACTCTGTGTGTTGTATGTAGTATATATATTCTACACTATTCTACATTATACATACATATATATATATATATATATATATATATATAACTACTAACGTTAGAGAATTCAATATTATTCTCTTTATACGTATATGCTACGTATGTAGATGTACAGAGGAAAGCTTCTTCTTTTACCATTTAACCAAGTTTAGTGTCCATATTATTTCAAAATACAATTATTATTTTGAATGTGAAATAATGCTCAAAAATATCCATTTGTGGAAAATTTCACTACTCGTTTTATTCAATTGTACACTATCCCCGTACCATGTATAGTAGGTGAAACGAATTTCTTAATCGATTGATGCGCTATGAGTATCTAAAATTTGTAATAAAACATTGACATTACAGTAAATATAATTATTTGTTCAATTGTTTGCATGTAAATTGTATAGCAAATATCAAACATAAATTATTGAATAATTATACAAAAAATGACATTTATTTGAAGTTATTTGGTTGAAAATTGTAAGAATGATTCAAGAAATTGTAGTAATAATTATTTTTAATTTCAAATATAAATAATTATTTATTTCAATTATTTTATAAATTTTGAGAAAATGTTAAATCATACACCATTCACAGAGTTATTGATCATTTGATTAATATACACTAGTATTTCGTAACCATGGAAACGAATGCAAATATTTTGATGCACGATCCCCATACCTGTTTTTTTTTTTACTAAATCAGTCATCATATACTTAGCTTATAGCACAAAGAAAAGAGCCAAAGAGGTTATTCAATAATTTATAACAAAATAACATATTTTTTTAATTAATCACTTTATTCAGATCGGTCACGTTTTCCAAAAAACATACAATATTTAATTCACATTGTATATAGTAGTATATAGAAGACAAATAGAAACGATCGAAACGATAACTGGAATCTACACTAAAATATTCCTATTAAAAAATATATAATCATTACATTTTTAGCATAATATTTATTGTAAAGAAAAAAACTTATTAATGTTTCCGAAATATATGCATGGTGTTAACGAAATTATTTAAAAATATTTAAAGATATATTTGTTAATTTATGCCAAAATAAACTTTGATAATTTATTTAATATAAGCATTAAATTAATAAAAGAATTCTCAGAATGGCGAAATTTTGACGATAAGTCGTGTAAACTAGTAGCTCTGTGAACTGTAAACGTAATTTAGAAGTAAATAAAAATCTATAAGTAATAATACGTACTTCAAAATTTAGCAAGCTGGCACAATCAAAAACATGATGTGAGTTAGTTTATGTCAAAAAATAAAATATTATATGTATTAAATAAAAATAAAAATAGTGTTGTGTATACTTCTTTAGAATCATATAATCTTGTGTTCAAAACCGGTCAATAATTATTATTTTTTTTTTTTATTTCCTTAGAATATTTTTTATTTTTATTGTTGGTGTTTTTAGAGATTTTTACAAAATTTTGCAAAAACTATACAGTAAATTTCCTGAGGGGGATCAATGTGTCTACCAAATTTCATCATAATCAAACAAGACGTTTACAAGTTACGGCGGAATAAACATAGAGAGTCTAGTTATAATTAATTAAAATGACGATTCTTAATACCACAGTCTCAGTGTCAAATGAATACTTTTAATTTTAATTATTGTTAGCCAATTACAACTTTCCTCACCAAAATGATGCACATCCAGTTTCAGTTAGAAAAAATAAACTTTTTTTAATAGTACTTCCAAACAGTACATAGGATCAGGTGATTTTTTTGAGATGATCAGTTCTAAAAAATTCTATGGGATTTAATCATGATTAAAGTTACAACTTCGAAAATTCTGAAATGTAAGCTGATTATATTTTCGTGGCCTTCAGTTTTCGATTACATTGTTACTATCCAAGTTATTGTAATGAACTCGATTTTATGATTTTCGAATATTGACATCTTTACGTTTCAAAATCACTAGAGCCCTTGTGTATGTAAGTGCGTTCGAAATTCGATTATCTCGAAAAAAAATAATAGTATCGATGTGGTTTCAATCAACGCGTAATTACGTAACTTAAAACAAGCAGAGTTTTCATCAAAATCAGTCCAGACGTTTTTTGAGGAAAAAAAATAAATAAAGACAAAATAATCATAATCGTAATAATAAACAAATTATTTAGTTATTTGCTTCAATGTAAAATTCATTGTATGGACCTTGCGGGTCGCATCGAGACCACTTAATTAATGTAATAGAAAGACCATTTTATAGTATAAAAACTATTTGGTGCGATACCTGATAAAACTCGGTGTTAAAAATGCTATTTCCAGAGGCCGATAGGCATATCGTTTTGCTTCGTGTCGAACAAAATGGTTTTTGAAATTTTTACTGAATGATCTTCCCATTACAATGACAATAAAAAAACGTATATCCGTCAATTTAAAGCTTGAGAACGCAATCTTAATGGCTCAGGATTTGATACATCTGCTAAGGCTCAAATGTAGCACATTAGCACATTCAAGCCTGATAAGATGACATATAAAATATAGTAATTTTAATTGTTCGTTACCACCTGCTAGCATTTTGAAATACTCTATTTTAAAACTAACCACCTCATTGAATCCGATGCAAATTAAAATTGCCTATATCAACCACCAATATTTACCCATAATTTAATTGTATTTAAAATTGCATTGAATTTCACCTTGAAATAATTTCATTTCAATGATATTTACAAATGAAATTAAATATTACTGAATATGTTTTTGAAAATTGATATTTATAATATTTAAACTTTCGATGGTTTGATTTTGAGCAGGTAACAAACAAAGTATTGCAAAATTTATGTGTGAAAAAAAATATATACATGAAAAGATTTTTAACTTTATCCATAACCCTTTTTAAAGAATAATATTTTTTTTAAATTCTATTGTGTTATAATAAAAGTTTTATAAGAGAAATCCTTCGATTATATATAAAATGCACGTTTAAGTTTACAATGAATATAAAAACCGCACATTGCAAAGGTCGTTAATAGCTACAAAGTACTGGTGCGATGTCATCATAAATATTTTTTATAAACACTATAAAAATTGATATTGTAGTGAGAAAATTATTAAAATATTTAAAAAAAAAAAGAATCGCCTTCAAAAAATGAACTAAAAAGTAATAAATAATTTTAAATTAAATACTTATATAAATAATTTTCATGTGAATTACCATTCGCAGTCGACACCAACCAATCAATTTTTAAATTAGATTGGCACCGACTTCGTAATTCAAGGAAATTATTTTTAGAAGTTTTTAATTTAAAATTATTTTTTACTTTTTGGTTCATTTTTTTGAAAAAGTTTTATTTTTTACTTTTGAGTATTGTACACAAGTATGATAAATTTTTCATTTGGATGAAATATAATCACTAAAAAATTGCCCCTTCTTCTCCCTTAAGGATATCAGAGTCTAGTTTCCATATAATTGCAAAAAAAGTTTATTTGCACAGTTAAAAGCATGCAAATGACCCTGGTGGTGTGACTTTAGTGGGTACTTAAAAAACGTGTTAACTTTTTAATAATCAATAATGTTCTCAAAAAATGCAATAAAATAATTTTTAGTAACTTTTAATAAGAATTGATTATCTTTTAAAATTTTAAACTCAATTAAGCCCATCTCAAGGATAAAGTATTGTTGTAGGAAAAAGATAGTCTTAACAACAACGAACAATTTTCAAACGAAAGCTTACGTTGTTGCAACACTGTTACTTGTTATCTTTAGCTTTTTTTCGAGAAATCTCAAATTAAAAAAAAAATTCTTTAATGGTTTTTTCGGGAAACACTCTTTGACAAAACCTCCGGCTTTAAGTCCAGTATAATCTGAGCCTAAAGTCATGCCAAATTTCATTACATTTGTATAGTAATTTTTTGAGTAATTTGTTCGCAAAAATAGTTGCTTCACAATATAAAATTGAATTTTAGAGATCGTTTTGTATTGCACAAATTTTAATAAATATCATTGAAATTAATAAAATAATTGTATAATATTTTGTTCAAGTTAAACAAAATTGCTTCTGCTCGAAAATAGTGTCTTTAGATGTCTGAATTCACAAAATACAGCAAATTAACATGGAATTTATTTTTGTAAAATAGTTATATAAAAAAAAATAAGAAAAAAAATTCATTTAGTTGAACAAGAATCTCATAAAAGATTTTCTTAAAATGTTCGCAGTGTAAAAGATACTTTTTATAACAATTTTTTTTTATAAAAACTTCTGATAGTGTGCGTCTAAATATTCTCTGAATACAAAACCTAATTTCAAATTATCAATTTGAAAGCGTAAAATCGTAAAATATAAAAAAAGCCTACGACATATTTGGTATTTGAAGCATTAAAGTAATATTTTAGTTAAAATACAGATATTTGAACAACGAAAGGATACTTTTTTTTGTTTACACATTGCATGTGTTCATTTCATCATTTCACTATTATATAGTGTAGCTGTTTGCATGCTAACACACAAATCTTGTGAAAAATTACTTTAAAAAAATTTTCAATAAGGTTTAATTTTTAAAAGAGCTTTAGGTACAGATTTTGTTTTTTATTTTTATTTTTGATAAAAATTAATGAGGTCTATGGTACAACTAGACGATATAGCATTTCGTATGTCACGTATGATTATTCCGATATAATTTTCGAACGCGATTTTTATGAATACTACATTCAGAAATTTTATTGTGTAATTTTTGAACCTCATTGGACCATCAGGGACTTTCTAATAACAGATTTCTAAAAATTATTGTTATTATGCATAATAAAAACGTAAACCAATAACGATAAAGAAGTGACACAATATCTTTTCTTCTTAATGAGAAGAAAATCCTTAATTATCTCAGAACCGACGAAAAAGGAAGAAATTCTCAAGTCGATCCGTATATTCTTTAAGTATGGTCAGGCATAACTTTTTACAGAGTAGTTCGATTCTAGCCGTTAGGAGAAAGAGGGTGCAAAAAAATGTTTTTGGTGTTTGCTTATCATCCAAAAACATTTTTCATGACTGTAAACAACGCTAAAAATTAAGAATTTTCTACCAAATATAGAACAGCCTTCAAAAACTTTCACTAAACAGTAAGAAATAATTCTAAATTAAACAAAAAAAAAACATAATTTCTGAACAATTACTTTTCGAAGTCGACGTAAATCATCTCTCAGGTTAATATTAATTTGTTGACGCCAACTTTGAAAGGTTATTGGTTACAAGAATATTATTTGTACTGAATTTTTTAAGGCAGTTCTATTTTTTGCGAAAATTTTTTATAGCTGGTTAGAACAATATTAAACATTAAAAGACAAAACAAAGCTGTGTAATTGATTAAATTATCATCATAGATAACAAAGTGCTGACTCAAGAAATGTGTAAAGGCAAGAAGAGGACGCTCATATACTTTTCTACAGAGTATTATCATCCAATTTCATCATATTTATTAAAATATATACCAAATTAGGTATATCATCGGATATACCTAATTTTGTGTTAAGTTGGTATGACCTACGATTGAATTAGTTTCATGAATGTCTAGCAATTTTTGATAATCGATTTTTAATTAAATAATGCGTTTAGATATTTATTCATTAATTTAAATGATCAACTATTGTAAAATAATGGATTTATTGTTCTGAATTCAACCATTTAAATTTTATACATTTGATTGACTTTTGATTATTTTAACAGTTTCCATTTTTCATTGTGTATTTTTATCTGATTAGAATCTTCCATATTCTGTACATTATTTAAAGATGTTAGCGATGAAATAGTCACCATGTTTATTATATATATATATATATATATATATATATATATATATATATATATATATATATATATATATATATATATTTTATTTATTGAACCACCATCAGTGAGTGAAAAATATGAAGTACACAAGTAAAACTGAATACAATACACCAATGTACGTACAACAATAAATATAAAATAGTTAAAAGTAATAACAAAACACACAGTGAGTGGAGTACACACTATTGCTTACTTTATTTATGTTGTTTATGCATAGTGTATGTGTGCATTGCAACATAACACGGTACACCAAAAAAAAATTATGATCAGGTAAAAATTATTTGCTGTAAATGACAAATTCAAGGATAAAAATAAACCTCTTCTTGGAATTGAAAAGTACAGTCAGTCAGTTAGTATTCATTAAAAATATTTATTGCAACGGAAATATCCAACTTACTAAAAGTAAAGATAATATAATTGTTCAATATTCACTATACACTATACACTATATGAATTTTGTTTGTCAAAAAAAAAAAAAAATGTTTTATGATTAAATCGATGGATTTCAAAAATGTTGTTTTGTTTTGTTAATAATCTAAATATCAAAATATTATTATATAGTAAGATGAATCATAACTCATAAATTAATCAATGTATTTCCAGAGTGGTTACAAAAAGTAAAATAGGTAAATTACCCCAAAATATGACTCGCTATCAAGATTGCTGTCGATGTTAATTCTAAAAAAATTTTCAAAAAGTACCAATTTTACGCCTTTTTGAGTGCAATATTCAAAAAAAGTATAAAATCCTACATCCAATTTCAACGCATATATGCATATTTTCTGTATTATGTATATCGAGTACAATGTAGTACAGCGGGACCCGGTATTCCGACAAACGTTTTGCAGAGCGTTGTTGGTCTATCTGGAATTTTATCCCTCTATAGCCTGTAATTTTTTGAAAAAGAGTACCTTGTAATTCGACAAAATTCCGACGAATTACAAATTAAAGTGATTATATTTTATCAGAACTATTTATAATCTCAACTCAAAAGCGTTGATCGCATCGTGTGAAGTCATATCGGATTATAAGGGACACCGGATTAGACACCGGATTAGACACGAATTACTGGGTGATTTAAAAAAATTTGTGTACCGGGTATATGTAGGATAAAACATGGGGGTTTATTAAGTTTTGAACGCTAGAAAATATTGAAGGTATGAATCTTGAGTATATGTATGCAAATAATCACCTAATTAGTCAATTTTTGTCCTTCATCAGGATGGCTCAAAACCTAAAAGAAATAACAAGCTGAAAATTTGTTGGCGTATGAACTAAAAACTTTAAGTTCGTAAATGTGCAAAATTTATAATTTGTAGCTAATTATCTATATCATCATCATATATCAAACTTTTCAAAGCTTTATGGACTACGTATTCAGTGTATTTTATTGATTTAAATATTTAAAAATAATTTAAAACATTGATGGTCATTGCGACTAAAAAAAATTATTATGTTAAATAATGTAACATAGTAGAAAGATTTTGGAGAATTACTATTATTGATTAAAACCAATTGGCGCGATATTTCTTTTCAAATATCAAAAAACTTTTGATAAAGAAATATACCGAACCCTTCTATTTAATAACAACAACAAAAAACGCACAGTATTTACGATCGCAAAAAATAAAAATTAATATAATATTTTTAACAAAAAAAAGATCGTTATTGGGTATATCAAAAAAAATCAATACATTCACTATATTGAATAAAATTCGAGGGACAAATAATTATTTAAGGCAGATGCTGTTGACTCCACGATGACGCTTCGTGAATACATTTTTATGCGTATGCAGTAGAATAAATAAATGCAAAAGACGGGATCAGGATGGATCAGTATATTGTTCAGTGTAAAAGAGTGACCTGCAACAGTCATGTCAATAACAACAAGGCTGGGTAACACCGTTCCACGATTGTACAGTACCCATAATAAATAAAGTAATTCAATACAAAAAATAACAAGCTGTGGTGTGCTTAACCTTTAGGGATTGTATCAATATCTTTCTGATTCTGATTAAGTAAATCACAAAAATTATCTAATAAAATTTAGTAAAATTTTAAATTTCATTTCTATATATTCCAAGATATATTTGCATGTTTTTAAAATATAAATATAAATTATATTTATAATAATACAAATAACTTGACCAGATAGGCACCTCTACTAACATGTGTAGTAAAATTTATCTTTTAAAAATTAATTATTATAATTCAATTTCTCATTTGGTAAATGAGAAATTTTAAATTTTATCGTTAAAATAAAAATCGTAAATATTTATCTAAATATTAGAAAAATAACCAATTAAATATTTAATAAATTTTAGTTCAGGCAAAATAGATGTTGATTCTCGTTGGAATATTGAAATTCATGTGATTGCAACTAATTAATACATACTCAAAATATATTTATTATATATTTAAAGCGAATATCACATCATACAAAGCAATTAAAATATTTACAAAATTTTTATTTATCTTCTCAAAATTATTTAGCTTTGATAACGCGTCTTGGTAAAAAAAGAAAACTTTATAATATACCTTCTACCATATGACAAAAATTTTGTGCAGTTTGACACATACAAACATATATTTTTGAAAACTTTTAGATCAATGTATCCAGTATAAAAATTCGAAAAAAAGTAATTTTTGTAAAAAAAAATAGACTACTCATTTATATTTCATATACCTATATGACTATTATAATGATAGCTATCTCAGCCATTATTAACTTAACCCAATTGAGATTTGATGAAATAAAAACATAAATAATCGAAAAAATCATGTCTATGATATTTATTATCAAGTTAGTTAACAAAAATTATACCATTCGAAAGGCATGGTGCCTAAGGAGAATAGAATATTTATTAAATGTGAGTTTATTCTCGTTAACTTGGGTGAATATTAAAATCAATTTTCAACTGGCTAAAATATATTTTTGTTTTTTGTTGACATATGGCCACAAACGACTGGTTTAAAATTATTAGCTGAAATGAAATGTATAATTTTCTCAGTCATTTATTACATAACCTGTAGTGAAATTTATTTATTTAAGTGAGCAATTTCTGCTGTATAACTTAATTAGATATCATCAAGAAACAAATTTTTCATACTCGTAAATTTTTTTTATAAAAACTTTTACATAGGTAAATTCTACATTAACTCGGATATTGCTTCTAATTTCATTCTAAAGTTAAGGATTTAAAAATTTTTAATTCATTTCATTTTTTGGCTTGACAATTTTTTATCGTAAATTATTTAAGTAATTCAATATAAAATTGTATTGTATTTATTTTTAAGAGTATGCAAAAAATAAACCATTGAACACAGTGGTTATCAATATAGATTGGTCGCACATACGATGGTAGTGGTACGGTGGTATATTTGAATTTGTCCCTGAGTGAAAGCGTCTTATTAAATGAGAGAATTCTGTCAAAGTAACAAACAGGCTGACTGGTCGGTCGACTAGTCGTCATCATCCTGAGTTTGTGTTTTCTCTCTCCCCCACTCATTCTCATTCTAAACACACACATACACACTTTCATATATACTACACCGCGCGTTATCCTCTCCTCTCGCGCGCTATACTAACTACTGACTGTGTCACGTCAAGCCATCACACACACACACACACATACACAGCCGGCATTAGAGACCCGCGGGTCCGACCCAAAGCGCCCGTCGTTTACCTCTCAGTACACACTTGACGGCCACACACCATAGTGTATTGATCGCTCGGACAAAGGAATAATAATATAATACTATGTTCAACCAAATTTAACAACACAAACACTAAACAATATTATTATAAAACTTATTAATAAAATCGAAATTATTTTAACTAATTAAACGTGTGTGAAATTAATAAAACGTGTTTTTAAATAATTTACTCAAAAACAATTAAAAGTTTAAAAAAAACATTATATTGTTTTTTTTTTTTAAATTAAAATAAATAATAATAATTCAGTTCAGTTTTTTATTTGTGCATTAATTTTTTTAAATAATATATACGAATCAGTGCTTTTTTTTTGTAAACAAACTAAAAAATAAAACTTTTTAATGTGTTGCATTCGGAGTTTATCATAGTTTCAATGGACATGTGATAGAAAATGAAAGTTTTGTGAATTGCAGTTTGTTTATAAAAATACATAACAACTCTGCGCACTTAAAATTGCTGTTGTGTTGTGGGCGCAGCGGTGAAGAGACGTAACGGGTATCATTATTACCACGTGTTTTTGTGTGATACAAGAGTGGTATTGTACATTTAAATTATTATATATTGTTTTTTAAATTTTAAACAAGTTTTTACAAAATGCAAACAATGTCAGCAACAAAAGGCAAACGTCCTTTATTATCAGCACATGAAAAAGTTGAAGCAATACGACGTGTTCATGATGGTGAGAGTAAAGCTTCTGTTGCTCGTGATATTGGTGTACCAGAATCCACATTACGTGGTTGGTGTAAAAATGAGGATAAAATATTATTTTTATCACGCCAATCAACACCAGAAACTTCAGAAGGTGAATCCGATGCGAAAAAAATGAAATATGATTCGTATCCGGTCTCATCATCATTACCCACAACAATGGCTGCAACAATGGGTTTAAATTATTCGTTGTCCAATGCACAAGGACAATTATCTGCATCAGTTTTAGCAGATAATCTAAATCCAGAAACAAAATTTCCTCCAGGATATGATCCAAAATATAATTTATTAACAACAGCCGCAGCAATGAAAAATCAATCAAATGAAAAGCGAGAATTATCCAAACGTACATTAGCAGAACGGCAACGTACTCGAGCAGAATTAGATCGTCTCAGTGCCGAATTAGGTTTAAATCGTCCCGAATTTGGACTACTAAATGTAACAGGTAAACAGGATCAAGGTATTAATATGTCAATGTTAGCAACAAGTCCACTATCAAATTTAAATCATTTAAGTGGAGGTAGTTCGCATTCTGCAAGTTTAGGATCAAGTTTTCAAGAAATTGCTGCGAAAGTATGGAATCAAGTAAACCAAAATGCTGCGGTTGCAGCTGCCGCTGCAAAAATTGCGCAAAATTCAGTTTTAGGAAATAAATCACCTGTTTCAACAAAACCAAAAATTGATTCAAATAATATGGGTTTAAATTTAATACAAAAAGATTCTACACCAAAAAAACAAAATCAACAATCGCCGATGACAACATCCACACCAAAATCGTTAACTGATGATCCAATGTGGTTTTGGTTACGTGCTCAACAAGAAATGTTAAATTTAGCTCAAAATACACAAAAATTACCAACATCACAACAATCACAAACAAATAATTTAGTACAACAATTACAACAATTTAATAATCCGGATTTAAAAAATAATAGTTCATGGTTTTGGAAATGGTACAAACAATATTATGGATTTATACCCAATTTGCAACAATTACAGCAAAATAATGGTGCATTAGATTTAGCAACAAATGAAAATAATATATTATTACAACAATTAACGAAATCCAACAATGAAATGCTATTAAATAATCTTCAACAACAATCAACACAACTTAGTCATGAAGCCAGTATAAACAATGAAAATATGATAATAAAATCACAAGATGAAAGCTTATCACCAAATAAATCGCCCGAGACGTCTCCAGCAGCGTGTGAAGAAAATATTTCACTCAACAATGGCGATACAAAAAACCCAACTAAAGTTCGAGCTGTTTTAGATAATTTATTAACAAATAACAACAATGTCATGAATAATAATAAAAGTGATGATCAACAGGAAGTGAAAGAAAATAATGATGAATCAACATTAACGCCATTAGAAGCTATTGAATGCGGTCAAAAATTTTTGAAGTGGTTAGAAAGTTGTAGCGATCCTGCGGTAACGGCAATGCAAGTCATACAATTTAGGTTAATGTTAAATAATATTAAAATAAGTGCAGATCGAAAAAATCATGTGCAAACAAGTGAGAAAGTGAATCGACGAAAATAAAAACATTGTATTTTTATATCTGTCTCTCTTCGGCTCAAAAGTTCAATGTACCTTTTTTAAGATAAAAAGTTCATAATTGATGCGACTCCCTTTATATACTTAATTTGTAAAATAATTATCTCTTTTCTAGTTCCGTACATGTAGAACCTCTTAAATGAATTTATCGAATTTTTTGCAACCATTTCTACAATTGATCAGAATATTTTATTGTTTAAAACATTCATAGTTTTTTAGTTGCAATTAAATATAACTGATCTTTATTAAAACAAAATTTAAAAACTTATTCTAAGTAATCAAAAAGAAACTGTAAAATAATTACCAAAGAGGTGCTATGTGCTCGGAGCATGTTTAATGTTTTTTATTATAAAAAGTTTATTTATATTTATACCCCTTGCCATCAAAGCGTTGATATTGCATAAACGTTTTTATTTTAATCAGTCATTATTGTTTAAACAAAAAAAAGTTATTAACAGGGTTACTTTTTTGTGATAGAAGTTAAAATTAAAATTCTTGTACTTAACATTTTTATAAATAAAATAGCTTAGATAAGGAAATAAAATCTTATCCGCATTGCGCAGACGTTTAGTATTCGTATGCGATAAGAGAGACAAACACACTGTGATTTTGACCTCTTAAGTTCAATATAAGATAAAATAAACTACTGGGTCACATACAATCTAATGGTATTTCTTGTGTATAAATATTATTATGGGAAGAGAGTTGCTTACAGCTATCTTGATATATTTCATTCGAAATTCTTTGTTTAAGAATTTTATATTGATATTTCCTGAAACATTCTATTGTTTCCATACTAATTTTCATTTTTTAAACATGAAAACAAAAATTAATATTTAATTAAAAATTTATCGTTTTATGTGAGTTTAAAAATGGAAATATTTTACAACTATTTTGTAAATTTTTTTAAACGGGTTTTAGTAAATCATTTTCGAAGGTTTGAACTACGAGTAGCGTTGATACACACATATGGATAATGTATGTGATATACACGGCTACTTTTCATTTCAAGTCTCTTTTGCTTTCAAATATCCACTTATTTATATTTATTTAGAAGATAACATTATAATTTATTTTCGAGTTTTGAAAAGTTTTTTATTGTCAGTTATACCGTTTTCAAGATATAAGTTATTTTGTTTGAATTGTTTTTTTAATTCAATTTAAGTTTTTTTAAGCGAAGTTGTATGAAAAATTCAATACAATGTATGTTGTATGAAAAATTCAATACAATCCGTGAGTACTTTTTATTGTAATAAATTAAAATCGAAACATTAATTTACTTAATACATCTCGTTTAGGATTACAAAAATAGTAAAGGATATAAAATCTAATCGCAGGAAATTACTTTCTTCTCAATATAATGACTACATTTCAAACTAAAGGAAATTCACCTCAGTACTACACATAACATACTTTTATGGCAAACTTTATAATTTTTTTTATTAAGCTTTGACATTGTAGTTAGTATTTGTTTGTATGTGACATAATTCTGTAATAAAAAAAGTGTGCCAAATTTTTAGGAAAACAATGCTCATTTTTTAATTTTAATTTAAGAACTAGTCATAGATTTATTATAATATATTTAATATTATGACAACAAAATGTTTATTTACATTTTAGATAGGCCATTCACATCAAATATGAACTTGATTTATTTATAATGCAATTCTTAATCTATTTGTTAATTAAGATATTCTAAAAGATTGCATACACTTAGAGATGACTTTTAGACTCTCAGTATATGTAAAATTCTTAAAAACATTGTATGTATGTTTCGTATTTAAAATATTAATTATTAAGAAAAATACAGATGGTTTAATAAATAAAAAGAAAAACGTATGTAAAATTTATAACAAAAATCTTGTACCACTTTATTGCAAAGAATTTAGACCAAAGTATATCTTTTTTTTTTTTTGTTATGTATGAGTTTTCTTTTCTTTTATATATTTTGTTTGTATAATTGAAAAATAATGAAATTGTAAATTTGTGTTTTTGCTTTTATTTAGAACAAAAAATATGTTTGTGTAGAATTATGTAGATTTTTTTTTTGAGACTGATAGGAATTTATTGATCTCTTTTGTTCCTCATTATACAATTTTAGTAATTAATTAATTATTAAATAATAAGATTTTATTGACAAGAATTCATAATGTAAAATATTTTTTTAAATAAACACAAAAATTATTAAATTTTTTGTAATTTATTTAATCCTACCCTTATCACGTCAACCGCTCTCAATGTGAAAACAGACGAAACTACATTTTCGTTATCCGTTTGTATAAATTATAATACTTATCGACATGTAATTAAATATATTTGCACAATCCTGACATGAAAACGGAAACCATGCCGAAGTTTTCCTCAAAAAAATTTTTATAAATAAAAATAATAAATTTTTTATTTCATATTTATAAATGTTTTTTGTCCAAAAAAATACTCTTCGACGTGCCCTCCGTTTCATTTCAAGAAAAATGCATTTGGTGCATACCAATGGATAATTATGCGCGAAAACATAAATATATATTAAGTTGCAGATTGTTCTTGTTATAGAGGTAGGTCTCATTTTTCGTGTCAATTTCTCTTTAAGTAGTGCGCTCTTTAAAATCTTGATTTAAATAATATATCGAAGCATAATTGAAGAGACACCCGTTTTTTTTTATTACATTTAATTCTTATCAAGTTTTTATTCCAACCCGATTGCTCATTCAATGATTCAAAAACTCTTAACTTTTCTGTGCGCATGCTTCGTATTACATAGTTTTTTTTTTAAACTTCTGAAGACAGAATTATTTAGCAGTAACTAGAGTGGCATCTATAAATATTATGTTGAATTAGCAAAACTTACCAATACGGTTGGATTCTCCAATGGTTCATATTTCACATGATCGGCTACAAAACTTGCACAACCTTTCCATTCATAAAGCTCCTCGTATGGATGCATCGTTGGGCGAATTGTTGTACAGACCATTTTCTAAACAATTTCATAAATTTTAATTTTTTCTATTCCGATAAAAACGTAAATTTTAAAAATATTTTTTACCACTTCCGATATCGTTACATACTCCTGATCAAATTATAGTATTGTATAGATCTCAATAATTCGATATTTTAATACAATTTTGGTATTTTGTTAATTGATGCGTCTTTACTTCACGAACAGGGAACAGGAGTTATCTTTTTAAATATTTAAAAATATGCAAATTAAGGAAGTTCAAAAATGCTAATTCGATAAGGATAGTGATTACTCTACAGTTTCTTCCTAGGCATATTTGCAAATGCAGCCCTTATTAATAATGAAGATTTGAATTTTATGTTTATTCGTTATAGAATTTTAAATAAAATTAATTTCAAATTTTTAATGTTTTTCAATTTCTTTCCTCTAAATTGCACCCAAGGCTCAGACTTAGCTTTAAAACTTAATCGGCAAAATTGAATTAGCTGTGATTGTTGCAGTGGAACATATTAACACAGTAATTAAATTACGTTAACTTGAAATATATTTTTTTTTTCTGGCTTCAGCTACTTTCAGCTATATAGCCATTAACCACATGGGATTATTATTATATTATTTTTATACAACAACAGTACACAGTACTGCTAGGTGGTCACCCATCCAATTACAGATTGTGACTGCTGTTGCTTTATAGATTGGTCTAAGCCTGTCATTACGTTACGTCAGTCCGGGGTCTACTTGAAATAATTCAACGCTTTATTTTGTCATTTTTGGAATAAAATGAAATAAGTTGCTTAAATTTGTTAATATGCTGCTTTTAAAATTATCCAACACTTTCTTTTTTGTTTAAAAAGACAGTTGCTTTAATTTAATTTAACATTCTCTCTAAATAATCCAATTTCATTTTTAAGATATTGAATTGAAACAGTAAAAAAAGTTGACTAAAACCGCTTTTATTTTACTCGAAAAGCAATATATTTTTAAGAAAAATTTAAAACTTATGAATTTTGAAATAAAATATATGTTTTTTTGAAAAATATCCAAAGTTTGGCTGGGGACCATCTTTCCATAGCGGGTTAAAACATGAGTTTGCACGAAATAAAAATTGTGTCTTGAGTAAAATCTGTTTTACTCAAGACACAATTCAGGAAGTTATTGTTTTCAAAGGCAAATAATTCACATTGTGCCGACATTCGAATTCAAATTATTTAGATATTTTACCGCTCCTAAATTTTTAAGAATCTGAAAATTTTGCCGCCCTAGACCCGGACCTCATAGGCTAGACGTAAATGCATCAATAATAGGTGCATAGAATGACCCAATTATTCCATTTCCGTTTATTCACCCAGTCGCCCATAATAATAATACCAGAAAAATTTTAACAAAAAAAATGTTTGTTTTCTTAAAACGGAAAACCTTTGTTTGAAACATTTTTTTTTTTGTAAATGTATGAATTCGTCATAATTTTAGCTCAAATTTAGCTAATAAACACATGTAATAAATTACAATAGATATTATTATTTTACATGCTTTTATTACTGTAATAAATAGACTAGATATTTATCGATTACTAATTAAAAATAGTTCAAACAATGATACTCAATCGTATATGTCCAGTACCTAAACTTGACTTCTATTGAATTAAAATAAAAACATTTTTTTATAAAAAAGTTCATCTCTATTCTAAGAATATATATATTATTCTCCAAGACTCCATAAATTTTGTTTTATTGGGTTAACTAACGAACTTACAACACACCTCTGGCTCTAACCCAGTGACCTTCGATACAGTGTATAAGATTATTCGCGGAAAATATTATTCGAAAGCATTATAGCTTTTCAATTAAAAGGATAATTCTCTACAAAAAATGGACCAATAAATCATCTAAATAAATATACTTCTTCTTGCAGCTTTTTGCCAACTCCAGCGGCCCCTTTTCGCTAAATTAAAACCAGCTAAATTCGTCCGTAAAGTTCTTTATCGAGCATTCCTTTTATTAATTATCAAATTATTATTAAAATGAGGACTGCAAATCTGTACTGTCCCTTAAAATTGAACTAGAGGGTTAGGAATTTGTATGTAGATTAAATTAGTGGTGATCAGATGTCTTTGGTAGGTGTGAACATCCCAGTCTCCTGCTCTTTTTACAAAAACATATTTGGGTTTGAACACATTCATTGTGAAGCGATATCTCAAATATTATACATTCAATTATATAAAATATCAGATTTTTTAATTTTTGGGTAAATTGCCTTTTAAGCTGAATTGATCAGTTCTTCCATTTTTTTAAGGACACAGAATTTCTCAACCAAGTGTAATAACAGTGAAGTACACGTATATATTACCATTGATGCTGATAAAGCAATTAAAAAAGATTCCGATTGACAGTATTGTTGATAGAGTAGAAAATTTTATGTGAATACATCCATTTATAATACAATATTCATGCAATTGATAAAAACAATACAAATTAATGTTTCAAACTGAGATTATTAAGTATAGGTTCATGATATAAAAATTATAAAATATAACGAAATGGAGGTCTATTTAGCTAGCTAGCTTAGCCTTTTCATCTAGTCACAATAATTTTGATTTTCCGTATTTCAGATATCAAAATCAGTGTTTCATTAGATTTCTGCCATTTTTCAGCTAAAAATATAAATACAAATATATAAAAATGCATTCATATTTTATGCATTCATAAGCAGTTAATTTTACAATAATATAAGCAGATATTAACTTAAAATTTACAACTTATTCTAATAAAATTTTAGGTATATATATTATTTAATTTTATTTTTTTATTTAAAATTAAAAACAATTGCCATTTAATATTTATCATTTATTCATAAAAAATAATTATTAACGATATCACTTTCAGAAAAGATTTTTATTAATATAAAATTTATTCGAATATAATTCTGTCTGACCCTGAATGCTTTCAATATCGGACAAGAGTTAAAATAATATTCAGTTATTTTCTATCGATTTTTTTACTAATTAATTTTTTTAATGTTGAATCCGAAATATAACTTTATGCAAATATCAATGAAATCTATTTTAGGTCATCGATTCTAGCTGTCATTTTTAATTTTCATACTTTAAAACTTCAAAATAAAGTCATTAGACGAAATTTAGCATTATTACCTTTTTTTAAGTTTTGCATATTTTATCTCGAGCTTATATTCGTTAAAAACATATCTGTAATATACTCATTTAAAAAGATAAAACCGAAAATTAAGTTGATTAAAATTTGATTTTTTTCTTAAATCCGTAACATTTTTTTACGAATTACGATCAAAATTTCCAACATCGATATATAAATTATGCAAATTGTTGAGATTTATTTAAACGGACAAGTATATTATAAATTTCCATACCTATTGATAATAATTTTTCAAGTATCAAATATAGTTTTGAGCCGTTAGTTTTTAGTGTAAGAGATCGGGGGATTTTATATTTTTGAAATTATAAAATCTGTGCTTTGGATGAATACAAAACGAGTATTTTATGGAACAAATGTCCTAATAATTCAACAAAAACGTTTTTAATTAACGCAATATTTTTCAGCAGTCAATACAACAAAATTGATTGGTATATTGATAGTGGATGCTGTATTAATATACCAATTCATTTAACTTGTTGTAAGATGAAAAACGAATGAAATTATGGCTGCTAACAAAAATAAACGTTCAGTTGCATCTTATGGAGAGATTGATATCTGTACACCAGTGAATAATAATTAAAAACTATATAAATGTGGCATTATTCATCAGAACATCAATCCATTAACCTCTGAATAAAATGGTGTGGTTGAAGCATAAATCGAACAATTGTGGAAAATGTAAGGTGTTTACTCTGTTATGGAAATCTAAACAAAATTTTATGGGCTGAGACGACAAACCCTGCTGACAAAACACTATTCGAAATGTAGACCAATAAAAATCCCGACGTTATTAATTTAAGAATTTTTGGTTGCGATGTAATGGTTCACGTACCAAAGCATAAACGAAGAAAGTGAAATAAAAACTCAACTTAAATGGTATTTGTGAGATCATCAAACGAAATCAATTATATAATCCTATAGCTAGAGATGTGGTAATAAAACGGGATGTAAGAATCATAGAAAAATTACTCAGTCGTAAAATGTTTATGGAAAATGATTGCAGAGAAATTCCAGATTTAGTGGAAGATAATTATAGAGAAATCTAAAGTTCACATAGAACAAAACATTGTCAACAAATATACTACTTTTATTGCAGTTCAATAAATTTTCTACAGCATACACATTGCGTTCTAATTTACATTTCATTTTGTTTTATTTGACCCTGCGTAACACTATTTAATGTTGAAATCATCGAGCATAGATTGAAAAATTTGTAAATTTGGCGGCGAAAGAATGTATATTATTACTGACAACTATAATCTTATAATGTTACAGATTATATAAAAAATATGTGATATTTTAAAAATTTAATAATGAAATTATAAATTTCCATTAATTAACAAATGTTTATTTGTTAATATATTATATAATTGAAAGATTTAAAAAGAATAAAAGTTTTATAGTGCAATATTGTACAGCCATCTCTTGCTAGCATTCTGTACAAGTCGCTTTCTGGTTTTCAATACACTTTTTGTGTAATATTTTATCAATACCATCTATTAATGAGACTCTGACAATACAAATACAAATTTAGAAATTGAGAAAAAACAAAAATCTTTCAAATACCAAACGATATCCACGAATAAAGTTGGGAAACACGAAAACTGCAAATGACCAAATGATAACCATACGATTTAAAAATGGCTAAAACGGCGGAACCATTCAAGGGTTCCATGCATCAAAATGTTTCCATTCGTTTCTATGGTTACGAAATTTATTAACTTAATAATTACTTATATTTATTTATCTTCAATCATTATTAACTCAAATTAAGTGTCATTTTTTTTAATTATTCAATAATTTTTCTTTGACAGTTGCAATACTATTTACATTCAAAAAATTGAACAAAATGTGAATGTATTATTACAAATTTTACACACTAGTAGCGCATCAATCGATTAAGAGGTACCTTACGTATTATTCACGGTTACCGTATCTAAGAGATTTCAGCGCCATAGTAGCAAAAATATTAACGACTCATTGTACGGTCAACTGATTCCTTTCCATACCAAGTCAATGGAGAATAAGTTGAATTATGTTTTGTAGTTTACTATTAACTACAAATAAGTAAAAAATTTATTTAATAAATGCGCCTGATATTTTGACTTTTAAATAATTTCTAAATAGTTCTTAATTTCACCGTTAGTCTTTCTTAGCATAATTGTTTAATAAAGTGTGTACTATTTACTATCCAAAAAGATAATATTCACTTACCTGAATTCCACACTCATTTTCACACGCTAAAAAAATTGGATTGCGTTTCGGATAGATATGTTTAAATTGTCTACGAAAATTTTCAGCAAACAATAGCACTACACGTTCTTTATCATTGTTTGTATAATATGATTCTGGGAACTGTGTTCTCCCTTCAAAATATGGATCTTTAATCTCAGGCCAACACAATGACACGATACCTAATTCTGCTGATATTTTTTTAATATCATCAATTGTAACACCAACATTATCTTGTTCTTCCTCTGCTTCTTCTTCCATTTCTTCTTCGTCGGAAGATGCATATTCATCAAGTATTGACATGAGCTGTCCATATTTACCTGATGTCATTTTTATTTGAATAAATTTATGATTACTTGTTTTGAATAAAAGTTTTGGGATTAGGAATGTTGTAAAGAAAATTTATGTTATTTTAAATAATTAAATGAGTAAAATAAACATACATTAAAAAAGCAAATTGTGATGTTACCATAGAAATAAATAATACTGAAGTTTTATCAATACTTGAAGAAGTTCATATGGGTGTATGGGTACAGCGTTATGTAGTATAAAATTTTGTATAGAAAAACCTGCTAAATAATGTGTATCCATATTTGAAGATCTGATTCTTGTTTTTGAGTTTAATAATTTCTCTTTAATCGTTTGTACTATTATTAGTTAACATTATTCTTACTCTTTTTTGGTTAATACAAAGTATATTCTTTGACTGAACAAAGTGAGGTCTATGGTACACAGAGGATTTTGTCATTTAGTTTGTATGTTTGTATCATCTATCTACATTTCTTGTTACTTTCGACCGTTTTCCTTTTTAAATCTGCTGTACACATTCGACATCTTAGTTGGGTTTCGACATCTTAGTCTAGTCATAGTTGGGTTGAACTTGCTTAGGTTTGCCTATCATTCATTACTTTTTTATGCAAATTTAATTGAAGAAAATTTCATTTGTTGAATCTTCAAAAGTCCATGTATCAATCGTATATTATCATATAAATAGAAAACGAAAAAAAATTTTTCCATTTCCGAGATAGTGCTCGAAATAGGCGAAAAATGCAACTGTTGAGAACACTTGTAACTCCAATTAAATAACGAATCCAAATGCTAGTTTAGTCTTTGTTTCAAAATGAAATAATAATTTTAAATCATTTTTTAATTTTAAGCCGAAAAAAGGATTATCTTTGTTACTTCCTGAAGTAAACGTGATTGATATACCAGGCTAAACTATAATCATTACTAGAAAGAATAATGTTACAACGTCATATTTCTGACACATGCGTTACTGTTACTACGTTAGTACCCTCGAAATAGTTACCTTTCGTAAAAATTGTTATTTAAAACTAAAAGATGTCAAAAAAGAAAAAAAAAGTACACGTATAATTTTGTTAATAAAATGTTGCATTTTGTATTATAAATTGGAAGACAACACAGCCCCAGGATATTTCTTTTTTTTATAAAAAATTGTACATAAACAATATATTTTTGTTAATAATATAAAAGAAATTTTTATTAACACAAGTTTTATTTTGTATACCATCAAGTTTATTAAAATTTATTTTGTATCGTTTTTTCAAAAATTAGTATATTAATTGTCATTTTGTTTTCATAAAAAGTACTGGAAATAATAGATGAATTTTCAAAATTTATTGTTGCGTCGTTGTAAATAAAGCTGAGGCCGATTATGAGTTATCTATTGTAATTTAATATCTCAATTTATAAAATTCTACTATTGTGTTCCATTATTAATGCAATTTGCACGTGTAATCGATCGATAAGTCAACGTGTATAATACTTTGAAAAAATGTTTCACATAATAAACTCTTTTTAAAGATAGTTTGTATACCTTTTCTTCATTCATATCTTATGATTTAAATATAATAAAATTTAAAAATACGCAAATATTTGTACTCTTGGCGATCGTATCAATTAGATAATATCATTGTATTTTTGTATATTCAATAGCCTTCCTTACTTGATTATTGTAGTATGATTTTACATACCTATCATTTTTTTAATATTTAATTTTATTTTATTGTAAAAATTCCCAAAGGATACTTTCAAATAAATTAATTGAAATTGAAACTTTCCAAAATTTATCTGCAAATTTTCTTTTTATTATTCTTTATGTTCAAATGACAATTAATATGTTAATTGATAAAAATATCAGATAAAAATATTTAGTAAGTGTAATGAAAATATAAATCTTTATTATAACAATTCAGTATTATGAAAATCAAAAATATTATATACATAATAATATATATATTTCTTTATCATCATTATTATCAATAATAATGAAATCTTTTATATATTTTTTGTTTTTTTATTTTTGTCAATAATAATGGCATGAATATATAATAATTTAAAAAAATCTATTCAATTCATCTCCAAAATGTTTAAAATTTATTCTTAAAATCTAAAAACAATGTATAAAATACTTTTATCTGACATGTTATTTTATCTAATTATAAAGATTTTTTTTTATATTTCTAACTAAATTTTTTAATAAATAAAAACATAAAAAAAAGTTGAACAATTATCATCATTATTATTTCACGAATCATCGCTTCGCCATTTTTGTAAAATTTCTCTTCGTACTTCTGGAACTAATTCACATACCATGCCGCCAAGTACATTATTCGTTGCTTCGGTGGCTAATATTATTGGTTTAACAACGGTTGGAGGTATTTGCCGTAATATACCACCAACTGCCCCACTGTAACCTTTTTGTTCATGTTCATGTGATGCCACTCTCACTAATGTATAAGCCGTTTCTTCTAAACCCTTTAAAATAAAAAATTATATGTCTTTATTTATCTATTATATGTATTGTATATAACTATGTAATTAGATTTAATTTTTTCTTTAAAATTGTTCACCATGACTACCCTTAATCTTTATACCGAACACATTAAAAAGACTAACACTAATAAATAATTTCTTTCTTATTTTCTGGAAAACATCATCTGTTAGGTTGGATACAAAAAAACCTAAATGCATTGAATTGTTTTCTAATGTAATAAAAAAAATTCAATTTTTCGTTTGAAAGAATTTCCAAATTGAAAATTTTGTTTTACTTCTTGTAAAATTTCCACACAATGTCTCAGGTATTCATTATGAACGATATTTTAACACGTAATACTAGTACAAGAAGTGTAAAATAAAGTTTCCCTTTCTACTATCCAAGACGATAAATTTAGACTGACTAAAGACCGACTGAAACCTTTGCATAGTTTTGGTCATTATTTAAGAATCGGTTTTACTGATTTTATTAATTCATATTGTATGCTTTATAACCTTTTCAAATAACAAAAACAAAATTTTTGTTATTTTTTTCAATAAATCAGTTCTTATTTTTTGTAATTTTGTTACAAAAAATTTTAAATCCATATTCTCAAATTGTGAATTTATTAATAAAATAATTGTTGATATATGTAATAAGCATTAATCCAATCAATACGCATTTAAGCTACTACTTCATAATCTGCACGCATAAAGAACACGCTTTTTTATATACTTCATATTTAATGCCAAATTTACAAGTACTTTTACGCAAAAGAAAAAAGAGATAAACCGATATACACTTACGTCTTTCACTATAGTATAAGCATTTGAAACTCCTTCACGAAAATCTTGAGGTTGATTATACCGTTTTTTACCTTTTTTTCCATGACCACGACGCTTTACACTCGGTCCAGGTGATACCATATCATAGGCAGTTTCAGCTGTCGTCTAAAAATGAAAATAATATTATATTATGAATTTTTTGTAACCTTAACCAAAAGTTCGTTAAAGTAAAAATCAATTACTTGTATAAGATGAATTATTCGAGTAGTTAATTCAATAGCAGCCATTGCTGTAGACGTAGTAAAACTGTTTGCACCACGTTGTAATCCATGAACTATTCGTCCATCTTTCTGATATTGTTCTATTGGTAACCAGAATAAATCACGTATTCCTTGGACTAAATAATAATCAATTAATTATTGTAAGTATTACAGGCAGTCTCGAAGACGAAAAAGATACGAATGAATTACTTCTTAAAGACATGATAAGAGCTGAGGTAAAAAAGAAATATATGAACATCTAGATTCGGTTTTAGCTGAAGTAATTACAAGGTTATTTAAAAACTTGGAAATAACCGTGTTAATCGTAAATAACCTTGGATTATAGTATCCTCTACAAGATATTTGTTTCATCACATTAAAATATGTTTATTATAAGCCAAATATCGTGCATATAACAAGGAAAAATATTTAAGTGAGCCAAATCGTAAATGTTTGGCGTAAATATATAATGTATTGAGAGTTTTGAATAAACAATAAATACTTGCTAGAATGAAGTTGCAAATTAATAAAATACAACGACAGAACTAATACTTTCGTAGCTTATTGTTGTTATATTAAATTAATTAAAAACTAAAACTTACATAATTGCACTAAAGCATACATAGGTCCAACACCGCCCAGTAAACTAGGTAATTGATTTTTCTTTATATCTGTAAGCCATTCATGAAGCGCATAACTGACTAATTTTTCAAAACCTAAAATTCCATGTCTATATCTGAATCGTCGTAATTTTATTTCAGAACAATTTAACTGTCCGATTCCCATTAATAAGCCAGCTAAAGCGCCACCTGGACCTGACATATCAACACGTTTACCATGATAATCAATTCTGATAGGCACTTCTGAATCAAATCTAATATCTCTAAAATAAACGGGTGGTCGAATTTCAGTTATTTCTGAGGATTGTTTTAGTGCTGTATCCTCCGTTTTGGCAAGCAAATCATCTTCTAACAGTATTAGTAAATTATCCGATATCAACTTTTGAGCATCTTCTGCAACTGCTAAACTATCTTCAAGCGATGATGTTTCTTCATTTTGTTGCGTGGCTACCGTCATTATGGGTGGTTGATGAGTTGGTGTATTGTGTTTAGATGTATTTTGTGCCAACGAGTTCGAAGTAAATACATCTTTTTCTGAAAAACAAGCAATAATATTATGACATTTACATTTTTATAAAAAAAATTCGTATTACACTACGTAATAACTTTCCACTTTCTGTGTAAAAAAGATGTGTAAGAAATTATAACAAAATAAAATACCTGGAGGTTGTTTAATTTTAACAATAAAAATGATTAATAATTTTCTAAACAATTATTAAAAATTCACTTAGGGCGGGCGCACATCGGGCGAACCACGTTTATTGTGGTTCGTTGTGCGTATCTGATGATATCCGATGATATGCGCTTGCTTAAAATTTTTGTCTGATGTATGATCAGATTTTCTTATAAGACTGTTCGAAGGTGTGCGTTGACCATCCGATTTTCCGATCAGAAAATCTTACGGTGTGCGCTGCTGGCTCTTATAAAGCAAATTGTACAATTTTCGTGTAGAATCTGTGTGTATGCATCTATTTATGTTTGTTCCGTTGTAACTTTCGAACCCGTTTTTCGATCTTTATGAAATTTGTTATACACATTTATCATATCCATTAAATTTACTAAATAGTTTTTGAGTTATCAGGAACTTCGTAATAACAAATTTTCGCCTCACTTGCAAAAACATAATCCAATTACGATAAAAAGTGAGTGATGACTGCTGCTTTAATCGAGCTACTAGTATGTCTTTAATAATTATATCTTATTTATTTACCTGTATCTGAATCATTACTACCAGACATTTCACTGAAGAAAGAAATAAGGAAAAGCAATGCATCCTGATCAATATTTAATCTTAATGGTAGCACGGATACTCTAAGTATACTTTCTTCTCTTTGTAGCTGTGGATCAGGTCTTACGAATAACTGTTTTACAATAACCTATTTGATAATACAGAAATCATTAAAATTTTAAATTTTATCTATATATCAGCATTATTACCATATTAGTTTGTGCACGTTTAGGACGAGCTTCAGTTGTATATTGATATAAAAACTTATTTATTTGACTTGTAGCAAGTCTATCACGAATTTCTAATTCAGATATTAATAACATTTGTCTTGATGCTTCCTTCGTTTTTTCAGGATATACTTCATGCCTAAATCGAACCTAAAAATTATTTAAGAAAGTTAGACCGAAGTTCTTCAATACTTGTACAATATATAAATTATACATATCAGTTTCTTATAAAAAAATAACAAAAATTCAAATACCCGATCTATCAACTAGTTATATATAAAAAGTTCCGAGCAATTTCAATGATAATAAACAAAATAGTAAAAAATAATCACCTTATTCAGTTGAAATTCTATCAAAATATCATGATTTCTTTCGTTTCCACCTTGTTTTTTCCAATCAATTATTGAAATTTTTTTTTTCTGTGTTGAAAACTTAATTTTTTCTGGATCATTTTTTATATACATTGCAGTATTACCTGGTAAATTATAACTTGAATCTGATTTTTTATCCGATACAAAGTTAACAGTCTTGTGATTCTCTCTTTTTTTATCAGTAATATCATTTATTTTAAAATCATGTCCACCATACATATGCCAAATAACATTCATTTCACATAATGTATAACGAGTAATCGGTGTTGGGAACGTTTTTGGTGCATTTAATAAATCAGAACGACCAACAGGCACAGCATCAAAATTTTTTATCCATCTTGGTGCTTGTTCTATTACATGCCATATTACAGATTTTTCTGATTTCAACTAAAAGTAAAAATGAAAGATTATATTGAACATAATTAAGTTTTATTTATTAATCATTTACCAAGCCTTCAATTTCAACTTCTTTCTCTATAATATCATATTCATCATCTGTATCCGATCTTTTAGGAGGGAAAGTTGGTGCAGGTAACGGAACGCATATAGTTGTATCTCCAAGCTCAGATGCCACTTGAGGTAAAGGCGTACTTTCGATTTTGGATTGTGGTGCGTCTTCATCAGGAAAAAAGAATAATTTAACACCGGTTGGCATTTGTTCATCAGATTCATCTTTAGCTGAAATTGCAATAAGATATTTAAAAATTTAAATAATTATTGTGTATTGGGAAACTTCTAGCAACTTCCTTTAAAGGAAAAGTATTAAATTTTTTACGAAAAAATGTTTTAAATAAAATATGCTTCTTAAAAAAAAAAAAAAAACAATTTTATCTTTTATTGTTTCTTCTATCTTTTATGGTCGGTAGATCACTTGGAGCTAATGGACCGATTTTGCTCATTTATGAACTCAGTCTTTATTTTTAAAATACGTTACCAAAATTTCAATTTGCTATCTCTTTTCGCTTTTGAGTTATCTTGATAACGGACAGACAGCCACACGGGCGGGAATACGGAAATGGAATAATTAGGTAGCTAGTAGCTTCAATATTTTCTAGCGTTACAAACTTTAAACTAAAATTAATATACTCTCACATATTGTATACATGTCGAGTATAAAAAGTTACAGCACACATTTCGTGAGAATAAATTGATAACATCAGATATTTATTTTAATAAAAATAATAATAATATAACAAATAAAAATCAAGTTTTAAAACTAAAATTTTAATTCTAAAGTGTATTTGGTAGCCTAGAAGAAAATATTTAAGTGGTAAATATTATTTTTTATATCTCACCAGAAAGTGATATGTTTTCTTCCATTGCTTCACTAATACCTTCAATAACCCGTTCATGTTGACTTTTTGATAAATCACAGATCTGTTGAACTGGTTCCACATTTAATAATGTATTCGTTGAGCTTTCATTTGATGATACAACATTCGTCTGTTGTCGTAGGTCAGTGGCACTAGCCCCACCAGAAACGGGTAAATCACCATCCATAGCTAAATATTCTATTAATTGCGTTAAAGCTCGTCCTGAATCTGCGCATGTTCGTATATGTATCATATTATTATATGCCCGTAGATCCATTTGTGGATTACTTCCACGTGGCTACAAAATATAAATAATAATTAGAAAATTTTATTGATTAATGAGATAGGCGTAAATTAAGAGTCGCAAATATTATGTAATATTTTATTAAACTTTAGATGATGAAAGAAAAAAAACTATTTTAAGGTAGTAAACACTCAGGTTTTATGTTAAGAAGATTTGACGAAAGCTTAGATGAGGACAGAAAAAAAAAAATTTTATAAATTTATTAACACGTATTATTTCAACATATCATTCGAACTAAGGAAGAATAGTTTCGACGTTCATTTTGTAACCGGAGTGTTTATTGTTTAGAATCTAATTGAAAACAACACGTGTTTAATAAATAATTTAAACACTAAATTGTTTTTTATTCTTTTGAAATTGAAATTGCCGTCTAAAATATTCTAAATCTATTAACAGGAATTTTACCTTATCACTGTATCTTAAAGAAAGTTCAAATAATCCTGAATCCATCACACAAACATAATCACTCAATTTCACATTTATTGATTTACACTGATTTGAAAGTAACAAAGCACAGTCTTCAGTTATTATACGTAATGTATTTGTCCTTGTTTGTGCAACTAAATTGCTTGATATACTAAAACTTCCAAGTGTTATCAAGGCACGAATTGGAAGATGTAAGGGTCTGAAATTATGAAATATTTTAAATTGTTAATCCACGCACTCAAAATAAATAATAAATCAAAATTTGGCTAAGAAAATATATAATTTACCTGTAGTCAATACAAGACGACCATACATGCATATGTAATTCTGTTAAGACTGGAGATGGATTGTAACCAGCTATAGGATAATCTAGAACATCAAACATATCTTGAAGTTGAGTCAACCAAGAATGTTCAGATCGTGAAATATTCACTCTTAATGTAGCATCATTTACTGCACAAGCTATTCTTATAACCTAAATAAAAAAATACGCTAATTACCAAAACGAAACTAAACGAAAATCAGCACATATTAATTCATTTGAAATATAATAAATACCTTCATATGATGTGTTTCATGATTCGCTTGTATACGTATCGCAACTGTTAACATACTATGTGAGCTGGTATTTGAATTAGGAAATTTTGATTCTGGATTCGTTGGGTATATAGTTTGTAATAAATTTTTTCCCGGAATGGATCCAACTTCTTTCAATGGTGGACATCCACTTGGAGTTTCTATTAAACCTGAATCATTATAAAAATATTATCACATGGTTGTCAAAAACAAAACTGAAACAAAACAGGCGTTAAAAACTAAGATGAGATAATATTGTCTTAAGAGAGATTATACAGAGCTATTAAAAACACACTGCTTTATGTAAAATCTTTAAATTTTCACGCACAAATAACTCAAAATATACTTATCCAAATGTATAGAAATTTGGTATGCACAATATTGATATGAAAATGCTTGTCAATTTTCTCGAGAATTGCATTTCTAAGGTAAAAATCAAAAATTTTATTTAATATTTAGAAATATTTTTCGAGAAAAATTCTTCGACAAGCCCTCCGTTTTCATGTCAATATTATACATGCGAAATTTAAAACATTTCGATAAGTATTATTTGAGTTAATTATGTGCGGAAATTGAAAGAAATATAACAGAAATATATGTAAGTTATGTAAGTTAATTCAACAGCTTGTTCGAAGCACATTTACATTAAGGAGTGTGCTTATAGCAGCAGTAGATAATCCTTCTTGAGATGTTGTAAACATCAAAATGCATCAATTTTAACGCTCATGTATCTTTAGATTAAGTAAACTACTTACCACAATGATAAAGGATACCGGACTTTGCTTGAACACATACGTATCCCAAATCCAAATTACCACGAAATCCACTGACAGAAAATATAGAAGTATCACATAAGCTTATTAAAAATTCTCCTTGCCGACCAGGTATTACATTTCCTAGTGAATCCTATATTAGACACGTGAAATAAGATTTTGTTTTTTGTTTCAATTCTTATAATCAAATTCAAATAAATTAATTTTTATCTTCCTTAAAACTAGGACTGTTGAAGTTAAACTTTATTATTAATTATGGCATTCAATATACTAAGGTTTAAAAAATGTAACCTCTTGGTTATAAGATTGAATTTCTAAATTCATTGTTATAAAGTCACATTATTTAAAATTTTGCTCTCTTACCATTTCTATATTTTTAAGTTCACCCCTTTTAATAGAAGTAGGGATGAAAGGATGTAATTATCAATTTTAGTTAATTTATTCCAGAAAATTGGATAAAATTTGAATATTTTAATTTGATAACAGGTTGTTCAATATTAAACATTGGCTTTAAACGATAATAGATAAAAATAAGTGTTTTTAAATATGAGTGTCTATTAACTGGAAGATTTGTGTTTTATTATAATTTATATAAGAATTGAATGGGGAGAGATTTGTTAGCGAATTAAAAATACATTTTAAACATACCCTCACTGGAGTAAACATTTGTAGTAAACCTTGTCCTACTGTAACCATTATTGAGATTGTACTTTGCCCTGGTAAATTACCATAATTTTGTGGTCGAAGTTTTGAACGACGACTTTCATATGCTGAATATGGATAATAATCATCATCACTTTCACCACTTTCTTCTGAATCTAAAACAGTCAAATCAATAAATATTTACGTATACATTTTACATGATACGTATAGAAAATTGTCCTCACCATACTGTATCCCAGACTTGCACATTGAAAATGCAGGATGTATAGAGTCACTAAGTACGTTACACGAATACAAACCATCATAACCACCTGTGTATGCACGTGGAGCAGATGGTTCCCATAACAATAAATCAGTACTAACTCGATTATAAATTGTTTCAAAAATGTGTTTAGAACATAATTGTACACTAACTTCAGGAAAAAATAAATCAACTTGTATTCTTGACGAACGTGTTGCATATTCTGTAAAATCTTGTAATTCTTGTTTATTACCAGGTATTACTAATTCTTCACGATCGTCTGAAAATACAAATTATCTATTTATTTGAATATTTACATCATGGATGGAATTAATAAAATTAATTACTATCTGCATCTTGATGTTTTGCATGGGATGTGTCAGATTCATGTACAACACGTCGAGAACTAAATGGAGTTGGCGTTTTTGATGGTTGAAATCCTTCAAACATACTGAGTGGTTCAGAATCGGCACCAGACGATTCATCAAATTCTCCATTTAATAATTTTCTTGGATATATATGTATGACTAGACTTATTTTTTTATTTTGTTCACCAAATAATGTGTTTTGTTTAGTTGATGCTCGACCAATATTTATTGGAGATGTAGAATCTTTAAACTGAAATACAACACAAATTTTTTTATGATGATGGTATTTGCAAAGTATTTTAAAAATAATTATAGATTTATTTAGTCAAGTAAGACAGGCACACAGGAAATAATACCGGGTGACAAACTTGTTACATCCTTGGAAATTTAGTCGCTACCGAACTTTTCTTTAACACAAATCAAGCATTTTAATTAGTCCTTTAAATGGAAATAATATTATTTTATTAATTATAGATTTTAAGTTACATGGTGAAACAATAATACTTATTAAAATGTTCAAAAAACTTTTCAATACGGCATTTTTTTTACATTATGAATCACATTTATTAACAGAATTTTTGTTGTCGGGGAGGGAGGGGGACGAATTACCATTTTGTTGGTTCAAATTTATTCAAATAATCAAAAACATGAGAAAATATAAACATTAGATGGAAAGCAGAGAATGGATCAAAAACATTATTGTGAAATATTTGGTTAAAATGTTCAAGTGATTTTATAATTAAATCTGATTTTCAAAATTAGTTACTTTCAAATTTGTAAAAAAACTTACAGTATACGAAATTCCTAAAGCACTCATTAGTAATTCAACCCTGTTTGCAGGCTGCCGTGAATGACAAGAAAAACTTAAAAATGCGTTTTCCATTTTTAACGTCATATAATCTGATCTAACATTGCGTTTCCACCAAGGACATCGTTGCATATCATGTATAGGTCTTAGATCAGGAATTGGAAATCTAAAAATAATGTTGAATTTTAAACAAATGTTTCCTCTAGCCTAAATTAACAATTTTTATATAAAATAATTACCTTAATTTAACAATACACTCAGGACTAACGACTTCCGTATCAAATTTATATTCTAAGTAATTATTATCAGTCGAAGTACCATACGGTGGTGTTTTTTGAGACAGAGGCTCGTTACCAGATCGACAAAACAATGGATTTGGATTTAATAGGGCATTTATTCTATCTATTAGTGTAATATCAAATTCCGATCGACAACAATCTAAATGAAATCTAAAACCACAATAAACACAATAATATAGAGGAAATATGTAAGAAAACTTTTAATTTTATCACGTTACTTAAAAGATGAAAATATTTATTTACGACACTTATTTTTTAAAAGCGGCAATAAATTAAGTATTTTATTTAAGAATCCTCAATAACAGCTCTGATTTTGATGATTTCCATCTTTCAGGCGGGGTGACAGCCACCCCTTGAAGCAAAATTGGAGCAGTTTTTGAGGGGTTTCTACTAGTCTGTTTATGTATTCATTAATTAGACGAAGATGTCAGGTTTTTCTAAATATATTGAAAACATCCTAGAAATATTTTCGTAAATAAATAAATACTTAATAGTTTAAATAAACTACTAAAAATCATTTTGAAACTTATCAGAAAATGTCCATGTTTCTAGTTAAAATAAATTTAATTTGGTAATATCGTTAAGTGAGAAATTTCACAAGTATTATAAAATATGTAAATATATAAATTAGATTATATAGTTAAAAATAAAACAATTCGAATGTGTAAAAAAATTTACCTAAGTTTTGTTTTTGTCGAGCGTTTTTTTCCTTGAAAATATCGTACAGTTTTTTGTGACTGTTTAAATGTTAAACTAATATTTGCTTTATTACTTAAACTACACTGTGGTGATTTTGTATTAAAACACAATAATTCGATTCTTTGGATATCATTACTATTATTGATACTTGTATTACTACGATTTGTGATATTTTCTGAATCTGCCATTAAACATTCTGTTAATTCAAATCTAGCTGTTGTACAATGTCCGATCATTGCCACAGTGTGATTTGAAGTTTGTTGTGTACATTCTAGTTGTATTGGGGCAGCAAATAGCCTGTAAAATCCATATAAAAAATTAGTTATTTTCATCGTAGATTATATTAGTTCAAAAAATAGTATTTCAGAGGCGGACTGCCATAACTATAACTAGACAATTGTATGTCGGCTATAAAGTTAACTAAATATTTTATAACTAGAAAATTATTTTTACATAAATTAAAAGTAAAATAATACAACACATTGAATGCTATCAATTTTTTTTTTATTTTACCTTAAATGATTCGAAGAACAAGCAGAATCAAAAATAGGCGTTGCTGCCTCAAAATCCCTATTACTATGACTAGTAAGCACAAACGTTTTTAAACCTTCGAAGAATGCCTGTGCTTTGTGTGCGGTGTGGCGTACACTCGATGGAGCTAAAGGATGATCATCGGCATCAGCGGATGGTGTTAATAAATCTTCATGTAACAGTACAACCGCTATAGAACTTATTCGCAACCCCAAATGCCATATATCTTCGGTTGGATCTGAATCTAAAATATTAATTTTAAGTATAAATTATACTTCATTTGGAACAAGTTTTATGAATACAAACCGCCTTTTCGCCGAGCTTGTGCAGAAGCGTGTCTAGAAGATCTACTACTAGCCGTTTGACTACTGACATTAGAAACTATAGACTCTATGCTACTTGCGGTGGATAAAACACTTTCTGACATATCTCCCATACAACCAAATGGTGTATTCGTTTCAAAGTCATCATCATCACTATCTTCACCTGTAGAAAATTATTTTAATTTTTATTAAGATTGTCTCATAAAATTAAATCACATTAATTCGATTGTGATTGGAATCTTATAATAAAATTATGAAATACTTCGCGGACTAGAAGATATGATGGAGTAATTCAATGAATGAGAGCTTATTAAAAACTATCCATGAAGCAGGCGGAGACACGTGTGCGATTACATCGGAGTTATATCGAGACAATGTTAATATACAAAATCAAATTATTGGATTCAGTGAGCATAGTGATATACGAAAAAAATGTTTTTGATGTTTTTTATCAACGTACAATTAACGAAACACAGCTATATATAGTACAATATCTTCTACGTCTACAAAACTGATATATTGTTTCAAACAATCTCTAATTAAAGGTGCTTTCACAGTATGTAGTTGACGTTGAACGATGACGTCTTTTATTATTAAAATAATATACTTCAATCTGGTAAGCATTTTTCTCGAAAATACATTTTAAAACACTCGAAGCATTATAACTTAAATAACGAAAAAATACATGGAATAAGTAAACAAGGAAAATTTATTTTTTATACAATTTTACTATATAACTTTAATCTAAAAATTCTGAAAATTAAAATAATTAATTAACGAGATCCTATATCTTTAATGATACCTTTGGTACAACCACCTCAAAGGAATTCTCTACTTTATATATATTACATATTTGAAATTTATCTTTTATATATTACATATTTGATAGAGAAGCTGGATTATACATTATGAAACAATATGAAGTGCTCCTCCATTTATCCTAACACGACTTAACGATTATGAACTATCGTCGACGAGTCTCACACAGTCTTTGATAAATATTAAGCTTTATTTTATTCCATTTATATACTAACCTATAGACGCTGTAGACCATCCAGGTAAATTTTGTAAACCAGTACCGTGTAAATAAGCTAACGGTTGTAATTGAGCTTGTAAATCAGCTTCTACTCTTTTATAATCAGATTTGGTCATTTCTTTCTGTACACATCGTAAATTATTACCAACATTACTAAAAAATAAAAAATGTTATGTTAATGAAGAAATGATTTATAGAAATTTTTTTAAAACTGTACCTCGTATTTTCTGAATCAGGGCTAGTTAATCCACTACCTAATTCCACTAATGCGTGTAGCTGCCTTGGTGTAAGGAATGTTATCAATGATCCTAATATCATATCAATTTCTACTTTTGGTCCACTAATTGCTTCCGATTGTTTTAGCCGAATACGTATCTAAAATTAAAGTAAATTTTTTCGAAGTTAAAATAGTCAATTCTGATACCAATTTTTAATAAAACGAGTGATACCGATTTTTTATCAAATTATTTATTGATTTCCATTACTTTTTGACAGAGCAATTTCTGACCTTCATTTTATTATTTTTCTAAAAGGAGAATTTTCTAAAACCAACTACGTGTGACAAAACGCAAAAAACAAGTTTTCTTTATTGTTTTTAACACTGTTATACGTCATCGATTACGTAACTTGTTATGTAACAAATTGTTATAATTTTTAAACAATTAGAGACATTCAGATCTTTAACATAAACTATACACGAATCTATAAAATATAAACTATTCTAACTATTCGTAACTATTGTTTTGTTAATAGACTGTTATGTTAATTTGTTTATAAAAAACTTCATTGGTATTTTGATATCTTTTATGACTTCACAAATATTAACAATTAAAAAATTTTTGAAGGGAAATTATTTTTAAATATATCAAAACATCAAAATTACTGCCAAGAAACATTAAAATTAAAATATTATTAAAAAAGATTTTTTTACTTCCATTTCCTTGATATTTAATAAAATTTTTTACTTTAAAAAATGATTATAAAGAAAATTAAAAATTTTTATTAATTTTTACCCCATAATCTCGTATACATAGAAGAAGAGCTCCACGAGGCAAAAATGTTTTAAGGATAAAAATATTTTGTCCAGCTGGACCGCATTCTTTAAAAAGTTTTGAATACAGCATAATTTTGTTGAATTTTTAAATTAATAATTACTGCTGTAAAAATTATTTTCGATGATTTGCTGATCTATGTTAAAACGAGTGCAGTCATATTTTTGGCGTTACATTACAACTAAAATAATGAAAGAGCAGTTTCGGAAGTGGAACTTTATTGTAGGAAATTTTCTTCTCTATAAGGATCTTTTTATTTCAATCGTAACTTATTTCGTTTTTATTTTTAAAATTAAATACTTTGTAACCCTTTTTATTTTGTTATAACAATTGCAATTTTTTGTCCAATGTAAAATCCTTAAAATACATTTTTTCATACCTCATTATAATATCGCTTATATTGTGAATGAGCTATCGCTTATATTTTTAAGACGTTTATATTTTTTTAAATGTTTTTCAACTTGTTGACTAGACTATTAAGAAATGTGCGATAAACCTACCTCTTGTTGACCATTTAATTTAGCAAAAATAATTGGAATACAGTCTTGACTATCATTATGTTTTTTATTACTAGTAGTTTCAGCATTTGGTGATTCTTGTAAATTTTCACTTGGAAACTCACTAGCAGTCATATAATATTGTTCGTTGTCTGAATCTCTCGAAGTATTAAGATTTGGACTGGAATTTTTGGTATCAGTGTTAACCTAAATAAAAATTTGTTGGTAATTACAACTGATTTAAGGCTAAATAAATTATAACATACCGGGGATTGTGACATTGATCTCGATATTGTGCGTGATTTGGATGAAAACTCATCAGTGTGAAATGTAACTCCATCAAAAAATAATTTTTTTGTTGTAAAACTTGACACGACATACGCTTTTGTATGGTCTTTTGACGTCAAATCTGTTGTTTCTAAATTTGTTGGATCACCACCAGCTTCATCTAAATATTCTAAACTGGATTCACATAAATTTAATAATATGCGGTTAAAAATAAATTCTTAAGTATAATTTATTTAACAATTGGGAATGGTATCTCAAAAACTAATTGCAAACTAGTTAAAAATTAACTAGTAGTGAGCGTTAATTTGTGGAAGTTTTTGTCATTAATAAAGCCCATTTATAAATAGCTTACAACCTATTTTTATTAAAAATGGGTTTTATTAATAGTTAAAAATTTCTTTATACACTGAATGTTATCATAATCAGAAATTAAAAATTTTCTCTACACTTTGACCTTTAAAAAATTAAAACATCATAAATAATTTTTAAGTCAGAATTTTATAGTCAACCAAATTTTTTTATTTACAAATTAGGAAGTTTCCATTTTATAAATTAATTATAATATTCAAATTTTTTAAATGAACAAATTAAATTTATAATATTTTTTAAATTAATCTATTTATTCGAAGTTAACATTTTATCAAAAATTACTACGATTATCATTAATGATACCACCTTAGAAATCTATTAATGACATCAACTTATAAATTAAAATGTCTTGAGAACCTGTAGAATTTATTTTTGGTATACAAAGAAAGTCTTTTACAGGTTATTCAAATTTAAAACTAAGGAATTAATTCTTCTATCATTTTTGAACCCAATATTTTCGAAAACTTAGAAACTATTATATAATTTTGAAAACATTATTTATAATAGTATTTTTTAGCTTTTTACAGTCGCTAATGATAAAAGATATTGGCTTTTAAATTTTAATACACCGGCGTGCTTAAATTGTGGTTCATGTGTTATTCTATTGTTTTCTTAAGAAAAAAACATTTGGAAAACTGTTGACCCTAAAGGCCACCCCTGCAACTTCCTGCTAATTTCATACCTAATCACTTAAAATTTAACATATTACAATGTTTTTGAGCTTAAAATTTTGTTTTTGAGCTTTGATGTTAAAAAAACACTTGTTCCCGAATATTTCGTTAACGATATCTCTCGAACCAATCAATCGATTTTTTCGTTATTATATCCCAAAAGAAATGTCGGAGTTATGTTAAAAAAACACTCGTTCCCAAATATTTCGTTAACGATATCTTTCGAACCAATCAACCGAATTTCGAATCAACCAATTTCCACGTTCTTGGCGGCGATCGACGTGGTTTATCAAGTTTAAGATCTAATTAGTTTTTGGAGTTAATCGATAGAGCCGTTTAAAAGTTATTCCAAAAAACCACATTAATAAAAATTAATAAAAAAGTTTTTTCTTAGTTTTTTTAGATTTCTCAAAATCTACCAATTTGAATCGATCCAAATTGTATTCAAAATCTAAGTTTGGTCAGTCAAGTCCTTTCGAATGGCATCAACCGCGATAAAATCGGTCGAGTCGTTCAAAAGTTATAAGCAGTTCACATACTTTCACACACACACACACTACCTACAGACATAGTACAACCTGGCAGGGGTAGTCAGTGAAACTTTATGTAACCTCAAAACGTCGACATCTGATGAAAACTCAATTATTTCAAAACGGGGTAAAACCAATAACTTCCTTGAAAATCTTCAATTTTCTTAGCGGGAAGTTAAAAATTTATTGTATACGTGCATATACAATTAATAATATAAGAAAAGAAGTATTATTAATGGTATTTTGTACCAAATATTTTTGTTTGTAAAATAATATAAAATGATATAGTAGTATCTTTAGAATAAAACCAAGTGATTTAACAATAATTGAAATTACTTAACTAAATTTTTCTCTGTGTTAAAATAATCGTTCTATATAATTTTTACTTCTATAGACTATAATATAGTATATACACAATAGTGTTAAATCCAGCTATTTTTGTTGAACGAACTATAAAACTTGAACTTACTTTTTTATTCTAATTTCAAGAGCAACTCCTGAACTACTATCTTTTGGCACATGTTCACATCTTATAACTAAATTTGTAAAATGTACTTTTACTCGGCTCAATACTAAAATCAAAATAAATTCAATTAGTATAAAATTTAAAAAATTGTAATTAAATATATTAATTACTTGAATCAATTGTGTTTGCAAATAATTCTAATCCTTCTGGTGGCGGTCGTATATTATCTAATCCTTCTTCCTGTTGAAGACATTCTTGCGCTAATTGCATAGAGCTTGTCATGCAACTCCACATTGATTCAAACATTGAAGTTGCTAAAAAAAAATATTTTTATGTATAAATATTATTTGGGTGTGTAAGTTTAAGAGTTTACCATCTTCATCTCGTTGTTTTGGTTGGACGGTTATGTTGAGCCCATTCACTTTCACAAAACTTGATTCAGTAAGTAACGATCTAACGGGCACATATACTGAAATATTTTCAACGTAGCCATCCAGAAACTCCAACGGCCAATTCTGTTGCTCTCCCAATTCATTAAGTGCCTAGAAACAAAAAAGTAAATTATATTAAAGAATTAAAACCGAAATAAATGAATAAGTATTGAGTTCACCTAGATTTAAATTTGTCAACAAATACAGCGATTAGCCATAGATTGTTAATTATATTAGAAGGTAATAACAGTGTGGAAATTAAGATCTATATATCGTAAGCTCACATGAAAATAAACATTTTTGAATCTCTATTTTATCTTAAATTAGGTTTATAGAGTTGAGTTTGAAATTTTCAAACCAAAAATTCGACAAATTATATTTCGAGTATTGTGGAATCAAGTTTCTTGTCTTATTATAGTGTAATAATTTCTCAACATGAAATGAATTAAAATTTATTTCATATATTACTTCAGCTTTCCGAATAATGTTAATTCGAAATCCATACACGATTAACGTCTTTCTTTTTTAGATTGTATAAAAGACAAGAAGAATTATCAACTGAATGGTGTGGGGAGGGTTCATAGCATATTAATATTATTGGCACATTTATTTTTAGTTTGGTGGAAGTACTTCAAAAAAAAGTTATCGTGCCAAAATTGTGGTCTCTATTTATACAGAAACTTGTAGAATAGTAGGTAAAATGTAAAAGAATGATAAATAAGCCAATCACCAGTGAAGGCTTTTACGTTTATATATAGATATAGACCGTCTATAGTGTGACACAAATTACTTAAGAGTAACAAAAATTAAAGTTCTATAACAAAATCAATGACATATAATTTGAAAATTTTATCTCTTTGAATGTCTCTCATCAATTTAATTATCTATTCGTGAATAGTTTCAGTTGCGTGTTTTTAAAACATTTGGATATTATATACCATAGTACAAGACGACTGAATGATATTTATGCTGTTTGAGTTCAGTAACAAAAATTCATTTTAATTTACTAAACACACATTTCCGGTTTTATTTACTACTACCACTTTTGGAATAACTGTAGTGAGAACTTATTTAAGAATTTTTTTGAGTAACTACTGAATACGTATGGAATTTGAAACAATACATGTGAAACCGATGAAAAACCAGATATTTTACAAAAGTTTTTAGAGTTACATAAGATATGTTGAGTCACGCACATTTAGAAAACAATCTTCCAGAAATTTCAAAATATGCTCCACGGTAAACTAGAACGGATAAATATCCAATAAATATTGTCAATAAACTAAGAAATTTCTTTTTATTATTTTTGAATAGGGAACACCTCCAGACCATCTAATTCATTGGAGCTACCACAGTTACGATCCTGAACAATGTTCACTTTGTGAAGAGTTCAATATATTATTCTAGTACCCAGATCTATTGTTTTAACGTTTTCATCATTTTAATATCACTAGAGTGATACCAGGGTTTGCTTTTTGATAATAGTATGATTTAAAATAATTCATGATCTTTTCTTTGCTTATTGTGTAAGCGAGGTATTTCCAAAATAGTTAATTGTATGAACAAACAGCTTTAACAAAAATTTTAAATCAATAGGAAATTTTTACATATTTTCAAACAACCCATTTTTAATAACTTTTTAAAAGAAATTGTAAAGAAATGTATTGCTCAAATAACATTCTTTACGCGTGCACCACTATTTCCTATACTATATAAATATTGCTAACAATATTCTCTATCTCAAGGATATTCATACTTTAAAATAACTCTGATTATAAATAGCAAAATAAGTAGTGTAATTTAAAAGAAAATTATAAGACAACATATTAAAATCAATACGATATTATTTTTAATGTTTAGTAGAATAATAAGAGCAGAAAAATTATGTTTAGTTTAAAAAATTTCTATATGATATTCAACAAGGTCATTGAACTACCTTGTGTATATAAATATTGTTGTTATTTCTTTTGAGAAAGACAACAACCTTAGGTCTAACCGTTGGGAATAAAATGGAATCATATATTATGAATGTATGTGTTTATTTGTCCCACCTCTATGTAATGATCCGTAAGATGCACTACGTAATAGAACTTGTGAATAAATGAGAAACGGGAAACCGACCTTTGCGTAAGCACCGTTCTATATAAGTCGAATTCGCATGTCGACCTTTTCTTCGACTCGCAAACAGAAGCTGCGCATTAAATGCTTCATATAACAACATTTTTGTAAATTGGCAATTGATAGCTTTAATTTCATATCTAAAGAAAAAATGATAAAAACGTATTTAAGATTATAACTGTTAAAATTGTAAATAATGGCGATCATATAATAAAATTTGGACATAAATTAATATCATCTATAAATGAACGTGATCACAACGTATATAATCATTGATATGAAATTAGAGCTATCCTTGCCAATTTCCAAAAACGTTGTCAACTCGCAAACACTATTACCCGCTATTCTTACTAAAGCGCATTGCAACCATTTTTAACATATAAAATTGTCATACAATGCGCTTCCTGACTACTATCCGACTATCGACTATGTATAACGAGTCTAAGACGTTTTTATTATCTATCACAGATAATAGCCAATAAATTGTTTCGCATTTTGAATATAATGTAGTCATCACCATTCTTACAGATAAACACAATTATTACCTGCAGAAAATGGGAAATGAAACTTAATTTCATTTTATATAATGAATTTTATTGACTGAAATATTATACTTTTTGCAATTTTCAAATTTTAGTTTTTATAACTTATAAAAATTATTGAAAAATCCAAAAAAATTTAAAAATATTACAATTTTATGTTTTCTGCAACAATTAAGCTGTAAAACGTACAAGATTAACACAAGATTTGATTTTTATAATTTTTTTATCAAATTTACTATATACAGAGTTTTAGAAAATTGTAGAGAGTAATAATAAAAAGTTTGAAAGTATGCGTTAGGTACAATTTTCAAATTTCTGAAGCAATGATTTCTAAAAGATTTTTAAAATTTTTTTCTTTGACGCTACGATTCACATAGAAGTCAATTGATAAACTCACACCAGATTTTTTTTTTTTTATTGTTTTATATAAATAATTAGATTGTGCGAATGATTTCATCCTCCATTAATATGGTTTCTTTTTTGCTTTGAAATGCATTTAGTTTATTATTAGTTTATTTTTTCTATTAGTTAAACCAGAACAAATTTACTCGAATAGGATGCGTTTATTTACTATAGATAAATAACTTGTAATATAAGTAATATGTTTTGCATATATCAAAGGTTTAAAATATATTCGATTGGGTAAGATTATAGTTCATTATTCCATTCTAAATCATCTGTATAAATTACAAACTGATTCACTAAACTGTTAAAAAGTTATTGCAATCATAAAAAACTGTTATTTTACTCGTAGTCTTATGGAGAGTCGTCAGCTGAACATATTAAATTAATTTTATTAACTAAAAAAGCCAACAGGAATTTCAAACTTTTTAAATAAGTAACTTGTACATTAGAGAACTAATTGAGTATAAATTTATCAAAAATCAATAAACTATAATATTTCCGAGAAAAAATTAAAAACTGGCTGTTAATGTCGTTTTAATGGAAAATTAATTAGTACATAAAAAAGACCGGCTATACTGTCGTCAGCTGAGATCTACAGCTACTATCAATTGTTCCTTTTAACTCATTTTGAAATTGTTTAATTCGTTTAAATAAACTGTGTGGAATATTATTTTATTCTCCAATCAATACAGACATGATTTAAGCAATTTAATAATTTAAATAAATCATATAAAAATCTTAACCAATATTTTTAAATGATATGGTTTTAATTTGACAGCATATATATAAAAAAACGTATGTTATAACACTATGTATTAAAGAGAGTGCAATATATCATCTTTGACGGTTATACCAACATTACAATTATATCATATATTTTACGGTGTTTACTAGATTTCATACAATAAAATAATATAAGATTTTATTTAATTAATGTATAAATATAAGTTATATTTGTAAAAAAATGTTAAATCATTTTCCTAACTATTCGTAATATATTATAAAATGATTTAACCATAAGTTACAGTTTAAATATTAGAATATTAACTTAAAAATTATTGAACAGATAACCGTGTCTTCAAGGGGACGTTCAGAAACCCCAAGGCGTTTTTGTATGATGTTTTTTTTATATTTAAGATTGAGAAGTAGTTTAGGCTTTGTTTCGAAACATGATGGTGTTACTGCTCAGTAACGTATGTCATCATGGATGGTATAGGTTTCAAAAGTATCCTACAACATCAGGATACCTACATCAAACACTAAAACACATACATAAACAAGAATAACCAGACATCATACATGAATGTCATGACTGGCCATCACTAAAACAGGCACAATAATATGCCGACATTTGATAGCGTCAATCATACCTTACTGCCCAGTAACAAACCCTTATACTTCGAAACAGCATAGTCCCAGTATGCATTAAAAAAAAGTTGACCCAAATCCATAAAAATCGATTTTATTTTACAATTACTGGAATATTTTCTACGGTATCCCGCATTCAATGAACGTCAATCTTCAACTATTTATAGCGATTTCATGGAAACTATTTATACAATTATTCATTTATATATATTTTAAATTGTTTTTTGACTTGTTCAATACCATTTTTTATCGTTTATTTCTGAATAAAAATTATTATTATCATGGTTATTTATTCGAAAAAATATTGATATTATTTTTGTAAAATTTTTTAGGTCCTAAAAAACAAATAAATAGTGCATTTGACGAATAAATTCTTCTAGAATAACAGTCTTCGAAACAAAAAAATACTTAAATAATTTTGATATTTTAGCGTACAAATATAGAAAAAATCGCTAATAATTAATTACCAAGCATTATTTTACTTAAAGATACGCTTCCTAATCAATTCTTTGTAAATCAAGCAAAATACTTTTTGTGTAATATAATTGCCACACCTCCATTATAGAATATGGAGTTCTTGGAAAAACTCATTTTCTTCAATTTCCCATTTGGTTTAAAAAATAAAAACACTACAATTAGCATATTCTTTTGGAAAATAGAAAATTTTGAAACGTGCTAGTTAAAATGAAATGACATTTGTCGAAGACAGCAAATTGACGAACTGGAAAATTGAGAAAATGTATTTTCTTGAGAACCCCGTACAATATACAAATTTTCTAATAAATTCCATTGTGTTGTGATACGGTGAAATACGAATTTAATGATACAAGGATGTTATGGAGTACGAAATATACTCCAGACATTGTAAAGCGGGCTTTTATTACCTTCGTCATAGTTCAACATGAGACTTTTGCTATGCAGATTATTTTGAATAATAAAATCAATAATAGCATTAATATGTTTAAACGAGGCCTACAAGTTAAATAAATTATTCGATATTGGACATGAAAAATGCATTCTGAGTCATGTATTTACAGCAAGGTTAACAATAATTATTATCGAATTTTATATCCGTGTGAGTATTAAATAACATACACATATTCCTGTTTTATTATAACATTTTATATAAAATAAATTATACTTAGGCATAAGATTTCCGTAAAGAAAATACATAAATAAAATAATATGAGGTAATGCGAAATTGGAAATGTGCTAAAATAGAGAAAAATGCAAAATTGTATTAAAACTTACGAGGTTACAAATCTTATCAAAACGAAAAAAAGGCGTATGCATAAAAATTAATTCGAAAATTCTTTGTTTACAAAATATACGCATTTTTAATGACGATTTTCAGACATATCTATGTTGGTTTTGACTAATAATAAAATTTCTCAAATTTTTGTTCGAACGAAATAAATTATATATATCTACCAAAATTGTGGATTAATAATAGGAAAAAACTTTTTTATAAACATTATATTTTCGAATTACAAAGCAAAATTTTTTTGAATTTCTGATTTTATAGTTATAATTTTGAAAGTATAATGTTGTATGTATTTATAACCACTCGAAAGAGGTTGATACGAAGTAGCAGGGAAGGATAGGCATACGCCTTTGTAGGCCTTTTTTTACCGACTCCTAAAGGAAATATTTTTTTTATTTACCTTCAAAACATTATCAGTATTCTAGACGTACTAAGCAAGTTCGATACGGTGGTGGCTGCGAGTTTCACTGTCTTTAAATCGCATATTCACGCTGAACGAAGGTGACGTAATCATGCTTTATACTAAATATACAAATTGGTTTATTTTCTTTAGAAGATTTTTTCTTATTGTTATTATTACTTTGCCTGATGCATTTTAATTAAGTCTACATTTAATAAACAAAAAAAACTTGAGAATAAGCTCTCTTATGATCGGTTGAGGTAAAAAAAAAAAAAATTAAACTGTATACAATTTATTTCGGTATTTCTGTCATCACGTAGCGAATTAAAATTTTGATAGCGTGTTCTAAAACTTAAATTGACTTTCAGTTTGTATATACACAAAATTTTAAAGTTGAGTATCATAGATCCATGACCCCGGACTGACGTAACGTAATGACAGGCTTAGACCCATCAACAAAGTTAAACAACAGCAGTCACAATCTGTATTTGGATGGGTGACCACCTAGCAGTACTGTTGTTGTATACAAAAAATAAGTAACCACTTTGGTTAATGGCTATATAGCTGAAAGTAGCTGAAGCCAAAAATAAATTTAAAAAAAAAGTATCATAGATCTATTAGTCATTTTAAACTGTAAAACAAAAAAGCAGTTCAAATACAAAAAAAAAAAAAGATAATTTTGTTAAAATAAATAAAACTTTTGTACATGAACAGTTTAATTAACATATATTAATTATATTAAAGAATATTCATTAACAGAACGTAATAAATAATGCGTTTCAACAATGTTAATAATTATAAACCGTTTAAATATTTATACAAGAAAATGTAGTTTAAATAGTCATCTTTATTAGTTGTTATCACCACGTTTTTTTTAAATTTGAAAGAGATTTGTACGTTTGTTCTAAAATACAGACAAATAATATTGTAAAAATATTGTTGACTATTGTAAAAATATCCCAAGTAAATTTTTTTTTAACTCAAAATCTTGACATTTTTTTTTGGTAAAATATTTGTGCATCCCAAATTTTATTATTATTTATGTTTTTGTTTTAAGGGACTTTTCAACAACTTAGGTCATATAGTGACTAGATTGGGGATATTCTATACAAGAACATCACACAGCAATTATATGTGGTCACCCATCCAAGTAACTGTGTATAATGTTGCTTAACTTTGTTGATCCGTTGAGATCAGTAATTACGTTACGTCAGTGGGGGGTCCAAATTTTATTATTGTTTAGCTTATTGACGCCTGTAAATAGAATTTTCTAAATGGTTTCTGTAGAAACTCAAGTTCTGACATTTTAGAGACTTTTCCACTAAACACTATTTTCAGTTGCTAATCTAACCACACACTAAACGAAGTTGGTTTCTACATCAAAAGAAGCGCCTCGCCACCATAAATAGACCAAAAATTCGTTTAAACTATACGGAATCCTAACTTAAATAAATAATCGCGGTGGCGCAAAACAATTCATTATTATTATATTCAAAAATTAAAGTTTGCCAAATTTTACGTAACTAAAAATATCTGACAAACATAAAAATTATTAAAAAAACAAACATTTTTTTTTTTTTAAATATTTGTCAATTACTCATAATATATAAACAAAAAAAAGCATATTGATTCATTTTAATAATCATTATTATTTTTTTAATGTTAAGTGAATGATTATTAATTAATTGTGAAGATGGTTTTGCGTGATGTAAATGTTTTATTTACAATGTGGATATATTTGCATCTATTTAATTTTATAGAAAATTATATTTAATGTTTTATTCAAGGTGATTCACGTATGCAAAATTTTTAGACAGAGAGGTATGTAAACTCACATGTTTGATAATTTGATTAAGATATATCAGTCAAATTTTTAAAAATCGGCATAACATTGAAATCTTTTATTTCTCTGATAGTTTTATCAGTTAAAATACAAATTAATGAGAAACTTATTTTAAGTAAAATATATCCCATGAATTTCTTATATTTAAAATCTTAAAATGTTAAGTTTTGGAAATATTTGTAGTTAAAATTTAATCAAATTTCGAAACAGTATACAGTTACAGTAAGCTGCAAACTAATTTAGCCCAGAATGAGTTGAATTTAGTTAACTTTTGTTGCATAAAAAAGCACGGCTTGATTTTCGGAATGAATCAAATGGTATCCGGTTGAAGTTATTAAAAATTGTTTTTTTTTTCGACTTTTTAATAAACTGCTAAACTAAGTTTTAAAGAGAAAAAAGCTTCATACAAAATTCAGAGATATTTAAACAGTAAAAAAACTTTCAAAATATTGCAACTTTTTTAAATGCAATAACTTGTAACAATAGTTTATTGAGTCTCTAAAATTTCAGAAAAGATACTCTTTAATAAACTCTTTAAGTGGCTGAAATCCGAATTTTGAGAAATAGTTTCTAAGAAAATCGCTTGTTTATTTAAAAGAGTACTGGCGAAAAACATTAATTTCCCAGTTCGAGGTTGTCCGATTTTAACTTTGAAAAATACATTCTACTCTTAAAGAGTTACAGTTTTGCGTAAACGTAAAAGTAAAGTCTTCGCCTTCTTAAATAAATTTCCGAATTTCTCAGAAACTACTTATTTTTCAAAATTTCTGATTCCGGGCACTTAATAAGTTTATAAGAAACTTTTGAGACAATTAATAAATTTTTTTTAAAAATTATTGCAATTTAAAAAATCGCCCTATTTTAACTGTTTAGGACAAAACTCATGAACCGATTTTAATTAAGCGATCGTCTTTTTAAATATCTCAAGTTTTGTTCCTTTAAAAGCTTAGATTAGCCAATAATAAAAAAAGAAATAAACTATTTTCATAATTTTAATCGGCCGCCATTTTTTTTCCAAAAATCACGTCCGGGTTTTCATTTATTACATTCTTTGGCTGTACTGTACCAAATTTTGGTGTCCATTTGTAGTTAATATTTAAGTCATAAACAATCATACATGAGCATACACAATATTTTTATTCCATTTTGTGTTGGCATCAAGATGTATTGGTTTTTAGCATTTCCATTAGAGAGACAAATATTTAACTACCCATGTGACAATAATAATAGAAAATATATTTTCAACAGAAATTGCAGATGCTTAAATTGAAATGGTAAATTACGATAAGTTAGTGGGGGATCTCAAAAATGCATTTATTTTAGAAATTATTTTTAACAATTTATAAATTTATTGTAGGTATATATATATATATTTTTTTTTTACCTGAAAAAATGAAAAAGATTCTTTTAATATCCTTTTTATCTGTTTTTAAATAATTATTAATTCTGAAGCTTCCTTCACTTTCTGGCAGAACAAAACAAACTATTTACAACTGTAACTCCAGTAACCATAAAAATCATCTGAATGAACTTGATGTTTTAAAAATACATATAATCAATTCAATTTTTTAGTTTTTGCAAAAAGTTTAGCACCGTATAATTTACATAGATATTGAGAGGCGAAGTTCTATAATAAAAGCCAAATTTTTCATTATTTAAACCGTTTTATAGCACTTTCCAATATGGAAAGTGTAAGCTATAAAACGAACCAATTTCTCATTTTATCGAATCATTTTACATCGAATGCAAAAAACCTTGCTTATATAGAAAAAAAGATTCTGTTGATATATTTGAAAATTTATCCTTTAAGGTGCGGATGAGATTATTATAATGATCAAACCGTTTATTATCGAATGCAAAAATCCGCACCTTGCTAGCTTAACTAAAAAAAAGACAATATATTCTTTTACATTTTGCAGCCTTGGAGAAGGAGATAAAATTATTTAAAAAACTTTACCTCCTCTCCAGTCCTTCTTAATGAAAATTTTCAAGAATCCCGTCTTATCTCCCGATCAAGTTTTGAGAAGAACATCTTTGCGAAATTTCATGCTCTTACTATAAGTAGTTTCCGCTCTACGTTGGTTTATTTTACATAAAAAGTTGTCTCCTCATAATACAATATAGATTTGACCATTGCCACAAATTAAAAAATCGCATTTTATTATCAAATCCACAATAAAATTTGGAGCTATACTACGAAATTGATCCTAATAGACTATGTAATTTTCTAGCTACGTAATCTTGGCAAATTGTACTATTTTACATATGATATTACCATGGCAATTATAATTGTAATATTATAATGTGTTAATACAAGAAAAAAAATTTGTAAATACTGCAGAAGAAAATACCAATAAATCGGAGCAAAATTTATTAAAAATTTGTAAATGATACAAATTTAGGTACGTTTAAGACGGGTCCGAAAATTCCAAAATTTGTTTAAATAATTTTTTTTTTTTTTTTAATTAGAAGTTGTCCCTATAATTTGGCCCTATCTCGAAAATACGTTTCAAAACTTTAAAACTGTTAAATAATTTTCTATTCATACTGAAACAATATGCATTTTAGATCACATAACGGCACTATATAGAGCATTGACGTCATTATTTCATTAATAATAATTTTTTAATATCAAAACAGGTTTTACAATATAATTTCCATAGGTTCAGAAGTCGACCAAATAAAAAAAAAAACAATGAACTTGATTTATAAATTTATTTATGAATCATTTAAATCGTTTGGTTACTTTACGTTAAGGGGGATTGAAATAAAACACTGAAACACACTCCGTTATGTAAAAATCTTTCAATTTTCGCACCTAAATAACTCCAAATGAAATAAAATACATCAAATGTTTTGAAATTTGGTACACATAATATTAACATGAAAATAGAGCGCGTATCGAAGTTTTTCTCGAAAAAAACATTTTTAAATATAAAATATTGATTTCTACCTTAAAAACTCAGACACATCTTCCGTTTCAATATTGCTCATACCAAATTTCAAAACATTTGGATTATTATTTTTTGAGTTGTTTGGGCGCGAAAATGGAAAGAAATGCAATTCCTATTACATGTAATTAAAGTTGCTAGTTTGTTAGAAGCATACTCCTTTATGTCAATAACAGCTGTGGATAATCGCTCTTATTAAATACAAATAATAAAAAAATCTAAATAAGACAATAGACCACGGTACGTTTTAGTGATAACTAATCGATTATCATACTTTTGAAATTTTGTACGTGGCTTTTGTCATAACATAACGGACCGTAATAATTTTTATCTGAGGAATTATCGATCATACTGCGTTAAATCTTTCTTTAACTGGTTTTTTTCTTTTAAGAATTAAATTTCCTTTTTTCTTTTAAGTAGATAATTAACAACTTGGTTCAGCCAGACCAACCTGTTTTCTATTTGTAATTTGGTTATTCTACATACAATAATAAATAAGAAACAAAAATGAATTTCAATTTATTTTGAATGTGGGGCAATTAAAAATATTCGATGGTCTAAATAATAATAATCAATGATTATAATTCAAAATTATCATTAAATTTAGTTAATTATTGAGGAGAGACCATTCTAGTTATCATTGCCTTTAACTAGATAAGCCTTGTTTTTTAACACGCTTTTATTAGCTTCACTCGTATGTTTGTTTGTCTGTAGGTAACTCTCTGAAGTTGGCTGCAGAACGCATATGAACGGATACTTTGCATGAGAGTAATAAAGATAGAGCGTGTTTTTTTAGTTTTTTTAAACTATTTTATAATTATTTATTTGTATTAATAATCAAATTTATTATATTTATATTTTCAAATATGATTTTTATTGCAGTCTTTATTCAATGTTTTATCTCTCTAGTGGTAAATTATGCTTTTATAATTTTAGTCTCTAAGCAACGTATGGTCCAAATATGAACACTACATAAGTAAATACACAATTATAATTGAGCCAAAAAAAAAAAAAAAATGGATAATTCTCAAATCTCTGTTTTATTTAGGATGAACGTCAGTTGTAATAAGTAAATTATTGAACAAAAGTAATAGAGAAAAGTATACTAAAATATGTGATAAATCATTTAAGATCGCAATCTTGGGTGTCAAATTTTGTGGCAAAACTCTGTTTTATAAAAGTATGGAAAAATTAAAATGTATGAAAAGAAACTTGGGTAGTCAATCGTTATTCAGAAAAATCAAAATGCAATGCTGAAATTATTATTTAATAGACCAGAGTTGAAGTCTTAAAAAATGGTAAAAAGTAGAAGAAAAATCATAGTACGATGAAACTCATTGGAAACGCAAGATAATATGATAAAAATGGAATGAAAAATAAATTACGGGCGATCTGAGTTCGGGAAATAGGAGGGGATAAGTTTTTAAGGGTAAATCACGGTTTATCTCGATTTCCGCCAAAACTACAATTCCTATGGGTAAAAGTTAAATGGCAAAGTTGTAGGTAATAAAAGGATCTACAACTTTTGTATTGACACTTTTTTCACATAACCTCATATTCAAAATAAGGTGAAAAAATAAATATTTTAAATCAAAAAAATTACAGTGTATTTGGAACATAAAAAGATAAGTTTTCGTGGGAAAAAGTTTTTTTTGTAAAAAATAAAAAACCAAAAACTTGGTTATTTGAATTTTTCACATAAATTTTGAGGTTATGTGAAAAAAGTGTGAATACAAAAGTTGTAGATCTTTTTATTACCTACAACTTTTCTATTTAACTTTTTTCCATAGGACTTGCAGTTTTGCCAGAAATCGAAATGAACCGTCATCCCCTTCCACTTCCCGAACTCAGATCGCACGTAATCTACTCTGGTATATAAACTGTTATAGATGATTTTAAAAGATAATTACTTTATTTTTCATTATACAAAAATGAATAAAATGTAATTAAAATTTTGTTACAAGAATAATTTTTAAAATCCCACATTCGTCATTTACGTGCAATATATTCAATTGTTTTATACAGATGTTTCAAGACGAATGGTCAATATTCTGGGAAGTGATAATCCAGACGAATTGCAATAAAAAATTACATATATGTGTTCAGTTTTGATTTTTTTAGCACTTTTTTGGAAATCGATAAATTGGACCATAGAAATCCATAGCAAATATGCGATTAACTCATTGATAGAACTTTTGGAAAACAACATTGAACGTCTTCATTTGTGTTTGATTAAAATTTCTTGGATTACATACTAACAGTTGTATCTCTATCGGGGTACTAAATAAAAATTGGACATATGTTATATAGAATTTTGTATTGCAATTTGTCTGTGCTACCATCTTATAAAATATTTACCTTTCCTTCTGAAACACCCTGTATACGTGTAATTTATTGAGTTTTGTGAATAATATTTCGATAAAATTGACAACATAAACATTTAATATAAAAGCAGAAAGTAAAATTACAACAATTACAACTTTTTTTTAATTTTGAATTAGTATTATCGATTTCATATGAAAAGTTTATTGTTCAATTTATACGAAATTACACATAAAATAATCCGTATTTAAAACAATTAAATATTATTTTTTGATAATTAATTTTTAGTTTATTATAATCTATCCAACATTCCCAAAAAAATACCGTATTAAGTATAAAAAGTATGTATTTGTCAATTTTACCGAAAATAAAGTAAATACGCATTCATACGTTTTCTGTATTTGTGCTACGAAGTCCTACGAAAAATATCTACACTACCAATGTTTTTATTAAATTACCTTGCCTGAAAATTATTCCGTATTTATCACCTCTCAGTTTAATACAAAAAATCATTTATAGAACAAAACCCCATCAAATTTGATATAGTACGTAATCAGAATATATTTTCAAAATTTTCATATTTTTTAAGATTAATTTTCAATTTAAACAAAGTCGAGAGCAATGACTGATAGTATAATGTAAATTATACTAGCAATACACATCCCGGCTTCGCACGGGTATTACAACTAAGTAATCTGAAGCCAATTGTATTTACAATTACAGCCTTTTTGCTTCGCGACGGGCGACTATGATTGGCGACCGCAGCAAATAAATATATGTAAATAAATAAATAAAATGTGCAACTTTATTAAGATTTTCGAATAAGGTGATTCACGTATTTATTTATTATTATTCCGAAATACCTAACTTAAATAATAAAACTAGCAGATTTCCTTACTTATGTCTTTATAGAAATAGTTACTCTATTTACACTGCTAAAGGGTAAAATTTAAAAAATTTTAAATTTAATTCGTTGCTACTTTTCTTAAAGAAGTTTAAATTTGCTATGAAATAATATCAATGTTGTTTTTCTAAGTCAAATAACTATAGAGATATGACTTCTAAAATATTGGAGTTATGACTTCTAAAATAATGCATTACTTTAAAAAACTAGCTATAACAGTTTACCAAACCTCGCATGGCTAAGGATTTATTGGCGAAAATTAAAAAAAGTGCTACAAAATCGCAGTTTACGGCCACCACGCCAATATTTTAACAGCCATATCTCTATAATTATTACCCTTAGAAAAACAAAATCGGTTTTATTTCATATACAATTTTAACTGTTTTAAGAAACGTAACCAGGAAAATATTTACAACTCGTACATTTAAGAAGGGATTATTGATAAAAAACCAAAAAAATTATGATGAAATCACAGTTTTTCCGTCGCCATTTTGTTAGCAGTTATTATCATTTATTGTTATTATTGAAAGGTGAGAATAATTTTTTTAGACAATAATTAATTAACAATATTTGTTATTATTCCGAGAGTTACCATGAAAATACTTTAGATACCGGCTAGTGGGCTTGACACACGCGTGGTGGCGCAACCGCTTGACACATTTCCCATGGTGCATTGCAGGATTGGAATACGTTCTTATATATTATCTTAAGTAATGGTCCAATACTCAATAATAGTGTATTTGATGTAAGTTCATGCCTTCTTTCTTGTACGTTTCGCTTGGGCTAGTAGTAGGCTGTGTGCTCTACTAATTCTTTGCTGATAATTTCAGTACATAACATTTACATACAATTATAGATAAGTCAAACAAAAAACACGTGCTCCAACTATACTATCAGCTTATTTTCAAACTCACACTCAAATTAAATGATAAAAATGTGTCTCATTATAAGTGTGTGATTCATTGAAAAATACTTTAAGTTTGTGCAAATGATTAGTAAATGATAAATTAAAAATAAATATTTTGCATAAAATTATCAAATAATACAGGCTACTTAGAAAGTAAGAGATCAAACTGTTTCTACATCTCTAATACAATAAAAAATATATAGAATTCGTTTTTTTCTTAACTCCATCATTTTAGAGAAAATCCGAATATTCGATATTTTTGGGTTTATCACGTTTTTTATAATATAAAGAAAAAAGATCCTTTATATTATAAAAAAACGTGATAAACCCTTCTATTTCATTAGAACTCCAAAAAATCTAAGTCTATTGTTGAAAAGCTAAATAATTTTTCTATTTAAAATAAACCATTAATTCTTTATTAAGTTTGAATTTAATTAGGTTTTCCAAAACCAACATGTAACAACTTTATCAGGCTCCATTTTTCCAAAAATTGATTCCAAATTTCTAATAATATTCCAGATTTTGAATGATGTCCCATTTCAAGTGAAACACATGAGCAAACAATTACCTTTCTAGAAATATATAATTTACCTTTCTAGAAAAAAAAAAGTAAATTTAACATTTCGGCCTTGAAAAACTTAATTCAATTCCAACTAAATGAAGGTTTAATGGTACTTTGTTATAAGTAGAAAATTTAATTAATTTTTCAACAATAAAACCAGATTTTTTTGTAGCTCTGATCAAATGGAAGAAACATAGTTCGTAAATATAAAAAACGTGACAAACCTAATAAATTTTAAATTTTTAAAATTTCTTCCTGTATGTTTTTTGTTGTATCTGATATGTAGAAACACCTTCTACAGTTTAGTCACTTATTTTCTGAATATTCTGTATATTAATAACCCAGGAGAATTTCTTGAATCTAAGATATGCGTAAATATTAAATTTTCATATCAAACACATGTATTTGTTTTCAAATTGACAGTAGATATCAGCGACGACAACTTACTTGTGTTAAAAAATTCAAAACTTTCAGTGCAATTTTTGTATAATTCAGACATTTAAATTCATTAACATTTCGCATTCAAAAATCATGAAATTCAAAAAAAATATTTTTTAAAGTCTTAAAATTAATTTAACTTATCTTTGCTTTAAAATGATTTACCAAAAATATTATTTTAAATAGAATGTCGTCTGCACATTGTAGGGTGTTAAAAAGAATAGGCAATATAAGTAAAAATAAAAACCTTGACTACATGTTTTGTTTTTAGTTTTAGTTATTTGATTTAAACATATGTTTGCAACATATCTCATTTCAAGAACATACACTTAAATAACGCTTCAAAGAGAAAAGGGGCTCACATTCAATTAAGGCTAAAAACAATATATGTTTTTGGATAGTATTAAAAATATTCAATTTTTTAAACTAATAGGTAAATAAAATTTAGTCAAGCTCATTTATTATTTAACAATTTAGAACAATCAATGCAAATATAACTATGATGATTCTATTGTTTCGAAATGCAATAATGTATCATACAAAAGAAATATAACAGATATTTAATTAATTTATTTACTTAAATAATCCTTTATAATATAAGTACAAAGCGAACTAATTACATTTTTATTCTGTTAACTATCACTAAATTGATAAAGAAACTATATTATTAAAATGGCCTCAAAACTATAATACTATTATTACACAGACATAAAATTAAAAAAATTATACAAATTTAGAAATTAAAAATATTTCTATAAAATTTCCTTTTATATCTTGTAATATATACAATTACTAACATATACAATTTTGTGTATAACTTTATGTAGAGCAGAAGGAATCGGCGCACGAGTACCAAAAACTATTCCACCTCAATTTTTTTATGCGATCCTCTTCAAATTGCTCTCCTAATGATATAAATGCATGTTGCCAGGGCGCAACCCGGTGCCATATTGTTTAAACCGAAATTGTTTAAACAATTTCAAGGCATTGTGATTTTTCAACCGGACAAATTTTTTTTATATTCTTTATTGAAATACCAATAAAAAAGGTCCTATGACTTTTAACGATAAAGTTAATATTTTTAAAGATATGAATTTTTAAAGGTTCGAAAAATCTCAAATTTGGGTACTTTCAACCCATGAAAAATATATTTAAAAAAAACATAATGTCTAAGTAATATTTTTTTTAAAATTCTCTATACAATTGTTAATAATATTGTAAAAAGAGATTTTGAAAAATTTCATTGTTTATACCTTTTTTTAATTGTTAATAAGTATGCGTCGCTTACCTTTAAGTATCGCTGTCTCTCTTTGACTCATGGTTTTTTAAGTATCGCTGTCTCTCTCTGACTCATTGGTTTATAGTTAAAAATATTTATTAATATTTAACAAATCATTTATTAGAGACCACTTTTTAGTCCTATAGAAATATTTATTAAGGACTAAAAAGTGGTCTCTAATAAATGATTTGTTAAATATTAATAAATATTTTTAACTATAAACCAATGAGTCAGAGCGAGACAGCGATACTTAAAAAACCATGAGTCAGAGAGAGACAGCGATACTTAAAGGTAAGCGACGCATACTTATTAACAATTAAAAAAAGGTATAAACAATGAAATTTTTCAAAATCTCTTTTTACAATATTATTAACAATTGTATAGAGAATTTAAAAAAAAATATTACTTAGACATTATGTTTTTTTTAAATATATTTTTCATGGGTTGAAAGTACCCAAATTTGAGATTTTTCGAACCTTTAAAAATTCATATCTTTAAAAATATTAACTTTATCGTTAAAAGTCATAGGACCTTTTTTATTGGTATTTCAATAAAGAATATAAAAAAAATTTGTCCGGTTGAAAAATCACAATGCCTTGAAATTGTTTAAACAATTTCGGTTTAAACAATATGGCACCGGGTTGCGCCCTGGCAACATGCATTTATATCATTAGGAGAGCAATTTGAAGAGGATCGCATAAAAAAATTGAGGTGGAATAGTTTTTGGTACTCGTGCGCCGATTCCTTCTGCTCTAATGGTCTAGATCCACGATGTTATTTTATTTATATCACAATTTTGATTTTTAATCAATTTTACATTATTTTCCAGTGGATAAAAATTACGATTGTTATAAACAAAATAAGAGGGGTTTTTTGTTAATACCATAAAAAATATAAATAATTCAGAATTTCCTGAAGATAAATCCCGCTCCAGTTTACATTACTTTAAATTGGTCTTATTTAAGTAGATAAATCGTATCCTTATTTTTCATGAAGTTATACTATTGTTGATAACAAATTATTATCGAATTGCTCTTTTTAGTTTTATAAAACTTAAATTATTTTCGCCTCGTTCGAAGCTCTTCTTCTATATACACTTAAAAGACTGTGGGGTAAAAGTTTATAAAAATTTTCCTTTTAAGTTTATAATAAGTCAAAAATTAAATACATAACAAGGGCAGGTTTAAAAAATTTTAAAGGTTAGAAATATTAAAATATTTCAATTTCTTGTCGTTGAAACTTTATTCGTTACGATTCAATGAATATGGATTTTTTTAAATAATTAAATAGAATCTTATATCCTGCATATTCAGAACAGAAAAATTCTTATAACTTTATTTACTACTTGTAACACCATCAAAGTTTCGAAACACAGACAATAGAGGTATACAAAAGTATTTGATTAGAATGTATACAACGCAGAAAAATACGTGTATATATGCACAAAGAATTCTAGCGTTTCAGGTTGTAAACAATTCAATTATAACAGCTGATAGAGGTCACAGACAATAGAGATATACAAAAATCTTTGATTAGAATGTGTAATCCGCAGTAAGAGTTATGTGTACATATGCACAAAAGATTCTAGCAGTATGTGTCACATTGTAAGCAATTTAATTATAAGAGCTGATAGGTCACAGACTATAGAGATCTACAAAACTCTTTGATTAGAATGTATACACCGCAGTAAGAGTTATGTGAACATATGCACAATGTATTCTAGCTGTATGTGTCACATTGTAAAGCAATTTAATTATAACAGCTGATAGGTCTCAGACTATAGAGATCTACAAAACTCTTTGATTAGAATGTATACACCGCAGTAAGAGTTATGTGAACATTATGCACAAAGGATTCTAGCTGGATGTGTCACATTGTAAGTAATTCAATTATAACAGCTGATAGGGGTCACAGACTATAGAGTTATACATAACTCTTTGATTATGTGTGACATTGTAAGTAATTAAATTATAACAGCTAATAGAGATCGTGTGACTACTTAATATATTTTTTTAGTCATACGCAATTATTATTTATTAATCGCAAAATATTTAAAATATATATAATATCCATCCTAGTAAGACGCAATTTAAATAATAATAAGTTTTATCCTTGAAATTTATATTCAATTGTCAGGTTCTCTGATATTTTTACAAGGTTTGTTTTTAATAGTCAATTTATTGATAATATGGTTTTTATAAAGCGTAATATCTTCCTACAATAATGACCTTTCCAAAAAATTTACATGTTAAGACACTGAGAAATGACACAAAATATCGAAACGCTGAGAATATTTGACAGTTTTCTAATATTTAACGATTTTAATTTTCGGTTAGTTTCAAAAGGACAAAATAAACAAATTAAATTCTTTATATTTTCACAAGTCTCCGATTACTAACTTTGAATTTCGATAATATAAACTCTACGGTAAACAATAAGTTTTTTTATAGTTAAATCAAGAACGTGCATATTAAATTTTGTAAATATATTAAACAAAATCATTATTTGGTTTCAAAACAAAAGTATTCGATAACTGAATGATATGATTTATTTTATTTAGTTCACTACTTTATTATAAACTGATGTAATAACCCGTGAGAGATTTGAGTAACGTTCTTTCTGTAAGGTTGTAATTTTTTCAGTTATGAATCAATGTATGCGAAGTACGGAAACATCGCATACTATGATTCATCACTGAAAATTTGATTTCCGACAGTTGTTTCTTTATATGATTGATGCATATCTTGTTTCTATTTAGAATTTTGAAATGGTGGTTTTTCACGTGTACTACCTATGCTGTTTAATATAAGTTGAAACAACTTTGACAAAAATGTCGGCCGTACATATACCTATAAAAAGTCCACAACACTAAATGATTATTTTCTAAGAATGCTTTTTAAAGTCGGTTCTATTTTTTTGCAATCAATTATCATTTTTACTTTTGAATGTTGTAAACAACCACAAAATCATTTGGATGATACACAATCACTAAATTTTTTTTGGTTCCTCGTACGCTTATAGCTGTTTTATTTTATTCAAATTTATCTAGGACCATAGAGCTAGATTTTTTTAAAATTCAAATCGGACCAATTTCGAAGTGTAATTTCTATCTATTAAAAAAAGCTTAATAAAATCAGACTACCCTGTAAAAAGTTATGTGTGATCATATATTTTAAAAAATATACGGTTCTCTACGAAGCACAATATTATTAACGTGAGGGATTTTATTTGGAGGAAATTCTCAGGGAAAACCCAGGAGGAATTGTTTTGGCAGTTTTAGAGCTTTATAACGTAACTTACAGAATAGTATATATCCTTACACAACTCTTATAATTTTAAATTAAATTATATCGATACTATTAAGAAACTGACGATAGACCGTAAAGATGCATTTAAAAATAAATAAAAAAAGTAGAATTAGAAATTGAAATAATTTGTAAAATAAAGTTCTATCAGAATTTGTATTTACTTAATCCATAATTTTTTTTATTTTTGGCAATCAGTGATTGCAGTACTATACTGTTTCAAAAGCAATAGAATCACTTAAGTAAAAACTCTGTAAATTTTCACTAAAGAACAATTGTCCTAAGGATTAAAAAAAGTTAACATTTGTATAAAAAAAAAAAAAAAAACAAAAAAAAAAGATGAACGAAATTTAAAATGGTAATGAGTAACAATAAAGGATAATCATACACTTCAAACAGGTAAAAAAGTAAACCTCCTGGCAACATTAGCATTATTCTTAACTAAACATGTTGTATTGTATATCATTCACATTGTGTTATTTTGAACTTTTCATACACAATTCATAACAATAACAACCTAACCAAACTTCAATACTGAAACATTATATTCAATGTAATTTTTTTACAATTCATTCTGAATCCAATTTACATTTTGTCATGGAAAATTTTTATTATTATTAATTTATTATTGAATTTCAATTTATAAATAGTTTAAACAAAAACAGTTGAAATGCAATTATTTTTTGAGATAAAATTTTTCTTAAATAAACAATTTTCACTAACTATAATACCAGATTATTTAACTTATGATTTTCGCATGAAATGATTATGATAATATTGCGTATTAATTGCGACTCAAGGTCTTTTCCTGTTTTATTAAAAATGTTAATAAAATAATATTTATAAATACACATGTCGATGACATTAATCATAATCAATTAGTCAACTTTCGTTGGTAATTTCAGAATAATAATAAAAAAAAACTGTCTAAAAATTTACTTGTACATGCGTTTATATAAACATTGTTATGAGAAAAGAACATTAACATATGATTTGTATTAAAAGTATGATAAAACAATTATTTTCCATTTAAAAATAAAACTTTTTCCAGTAAATTAATCAATGTACGAGATAATTTCATTCAATCTTATATTTCAATTAAAAAACAAAATATTTTACCTGTACATCGAGTCTGACATCTGCAACATTTCCTGTACCATTGTATAAATCGACTGACAGTCGATCTAATGTTAATTTTTCTTTTAAAAATTGTCCCAAATATCTTTGTAATAAATATTTACATGCTTTTTTTTTAATATTTTCAAACCATGGTATATCCCAAGTCATTTTTTAAAACACTTTGCACGACGTATTTACATTACTATCAACAACTATCAATTCTCTTTGTTGTTCTGTTTTGATTATGGGTTTTCTGCACATGCACACAACGCATAGATTAAAATCGGCAATTGTATACAAACGCTACTACATGTTTAAAATTGTAACTATTGTGTATTTTTAAATCAATGTTTTTGGTTTGTATCCAAGATCTGTTCTATACTCACGGAGATTTAAAACTTTTTTATAAAATATATTGTTATTAAAAATCTATATATATCTAACATGGACTTCATAAGCTTACGTATATTACCCATCCGTTAGGTTTGAATATTCTATGATATCACCAGATCTACGGTCATGCTAAAAGGTTCGGACAATCAATATTAACAAGTATGGCTTAAGTGCATAATTAATTAATGGCTTTTCTTATTAGTTCCCCTGCATGCAAGTAGAGTATACTATGATACTACCCACCACGACCCACACTACTGATACACACTTATTAATACACTCACATTTCTGTACATGCACAAGTTATATATTCCGCCATGTTGTTTATAAAAAGAGTCAAGACTGGTCTATTTGAAACATAGAAATCATATATAATATCTAAGCTGTCAAGACCTATGTATAAGATCGTGTTCAGATGCACAGGGGTCATGGAATGAGGAGACGATATAATAATATTCCAGACTTGATAGCTGTTAAGTCTATAGTGTCACCGTATAATTCAATAGATTATAACACTTCATCGTTAGCCGTTCAACGCTTTAAATGCACACCGAAACAATTGAATTCCGACGATGAAATGAAAAGATGACAAATTCAATGTGATGCATGAAATTTATAATTGCATAAAGGCCATATGTACAGGTCTATGACCTACGTACACGGTCATATAAACAGATCGAACATTAAACGTTATAAAAGTCTAACCAAAACTTAATTACTGCACTTAAGTCGCTTTGCATGCAAATGGAGTATACTAACACTCATGAGAGACTTATTTGTTCCGCCAAGTTTTTGACAAATAGAGTCAAAAGTGGTGTATAAACTGCCAAAATCTTCTATACTAGACCGTGATCTCGTACATAAAAATCATACTTCAAGTATAGTACAATATGGTGTCACATTTGAGAAGCCGCAAATACATTATATAAAATAACGCTCACACATTCTTACGCTTTCATCTATACACGTACCTTACATCATGTACTGATACTGCAATACATAATCTAAGAAACGTATATCCCCTTGTGTCCCTAATGTTCAGACATGTTAAACTTCAAATCTAACTACGGATTGTTGATCATTATGGTGCTTATAGCAAGATCATAGAACATACAATCTAACGGAAGGTAGAACTATCTATATGACCATGTATCAGACAATCATCAATCAATTTAGTAGAGTTCATTGGAAGGAGATTGATTATCTTATTATTGGCAACTGTTATTTTTGACGAATACATATCAAAACTATCGATAAGTCACTGAAGGAACGACATTTGAAGAAACTATACAAAATCTGTGAGTTTACTATAAGCTTGCCAATCTCATCGTGACTCTCTCTCTCATTGTAGAATCGCTTTAATACGAATGGACCATAATATCGAATTCTTCTCATACCCGCAGGTGATGAACGATGAGGCGATTAAACAATCATATTCCAATGAATTGTATAAAATTTTCATTACGTATAAAGCTGCAAACTGAAGTTCAGTGTTTGATCACTACACGAACTTATTCCGTTACGTAATATATTCTACGACTTATTTTAATGGCTCCCGGTTTCCCCATTTTAATTATTAAAATTGTGATTTTGTAGATCATAACCTCAATTTATCAAGAAATAAATTTAAGAAAATTATGAATACAAGTTTATTTTAATCTACGTTTATTATAAGGAAAATAATGTATACCTTTACGATAGTTATATAATCCGTCTAAGTTTTACGATTCCCCAGATTTATTAATGTTAAACGTTCCATTTTTGCAATGTCTAGTAGTCATCGAAGATTTCTTCAACTATTGAAAAATTGGCCTGTAGATCCATCGAAGCAGGGAAGGTCTGTTAAATAAATATTTGTTAATTTATTTGTAAATTTTGTTAATTTATTTTTGTAATCTTTAAAATAATTTTTTTGCATTTTAAAATTTGTAAATTTTGTTGTTTGTTTGACAGAGATCTTGGCCAGCACATTCGAGATCAAGTAAAAATTGCATTTATGAATGGTGAAGTTTACCCAGGCAATCAACAAAAGTGTGATTTAGAGTATTTAGCTTTAAAACGTTTGAGTGAAAGTGAACATTCAAAGCAATATCCTCGAACATTAAAATCATCTGCATTAGGCCTTTCTTTAGAAGAGTGTTCAATCCTCATTTCAAATAATTTTTTAAAAACGATTGAGGAAGAAGAGCAAGGTATACTTAAAAGAACTTTCAATAAACTTTTCAAATCAAAGGACGCAAAATAAAAAATGGAAAAAATATTTTTTAAGACAAATTTATGTATGTTTAGTCACACAAAACTGTTATTCACTTGCAAATATTCACAACTACATGTGCCAGTATTATTAAATGAAGTAATTCATAGTTTAAAACCGTCCAAAAATCAAACATTCATTGACATGACGTTTGGTGCTGGAGGGCATTCTAAAAAATTACTTGAATCAGCTGAAAATGTAAAAATAATTGCCTTAGATCGAGATCCATTTGCTTATAACATAGCTCAAGATTTAGCTAAGGAGTTTCCAAATCAAATAGTACCACTATTAGGACGTTTTTCTGATTTACCCGAATTATTGAAACAACATAAAATTAGGCAAAATTCTATTGACGGTATCTTATTTGATTTTGGATGCTCATCCATGCAATTCGATAGCGCTGACCGAGGCTTTTCAGTATCAAAAAATGGGCCGTTGGATATGAGAATGGATTCATTAACAGATAGTCCAAGTGCAGCAGATGTTCTTGCTTATATGGATGAAGAAGATATTGCAAAAATTTTAAAAGTTTATGGAGAGGAAAAACATGCTAAAAAAATTGCACGTGCAATTGTTGAAGCACGCTATTCATTTAAGAAACTGCAAACCACTGAAGAATTAGCAATGCTAGTAGATTCCGTATGTACCGAGGAACTTCGAGTTGATAAACTACAAAGATTTTCCCACTCAGCAACGAAAACTTTTCAAGCATTACGGATATTTGTTAATAATGAAATTAACGAAATCAATTATGGGATTGTTTTAGCTCAGAAATATTTAAAAATTGGAGGACGGCTTGTAGCCATATCGTTTCATTCACTGGAAGATGTTATTGTAAAACGTCATATTTTAGGAAATGTTATTGATAATGCGATTAATCCTTTGCCTTTAAAATATAGTGATCATACTTTATACCACGAAAAAGAAATAATTGATTCTATAATGGAATCACATTGGCGATCTTTATATAAACAGATAATTACTCCATCGTACGAAGAAGTAGAAATCAACCCTCGAAGTAGATCTGCGAAATTAAGGGCTGCTGTTCGTGTTTCATAGTTTAACAATATATGTAATAGACCTTAACTATTGGACTATTGGCAATAATGAGCATATATTTAATTAGTTCTGTGATAATGATTATACAAGCTAGAAATTAAAATTTTATTTGTAATATGGTTGATAATTTGATTAGAAATCCTAAAATAAAAGTCCGAATTTGACTATGTATACAAAGTCAATAGTTCTTATTGCGACATCATGTAATGTATATAAAATATTTATTTTTAAGTTATACGCAGTTTGATTTAAAAAAAAAATTTTTTTTGATACTTTAATACTAGTGCTTCGTGCTTTGGATATTTTACTTTTCAACTTCTCGATAACATTTATTTTGTTAAAAAATGTAAATAAATTTAAATAATATCAGACTAATTAAAGACAAGAAATATTTAAAAGAAAATAACTAGTATAATCGGAAATTTTTCAAAGTTCAAAACATCATTAGGTATGTCAATTTTTCTGCATAGGAACTTTATCTATTTTAACATTTATGTTTGAAAAGTAATCTCTTTTATTTTCTAAAAATTTTATCCTAAATAATCAAAACAATTTTATTTTTCTTAGTGTTATTTTCATTCCTGAAGAAGGATAATTGTGATTGTGTTGAGCTTAACTTTGTTCAAGTACATTATATCGATAATAGGTAAAAAAATAAAAACCAACATTTCACTAATATTTTTAATTTTGCGGTTAAAATTATTACAATATAACAATTGTTTCATCTTTCTTTATGATATTATCCAACAATATCAAATTTATTTGACGCTACTGTTATTTATAGTTAAAATTTACGTCATAAACAATAAGAAATAGGCAAACAAGAATTCTACAAAAACAATGGTTAAATTCATAAAAAATGGTCACACAATTACTAAATATGACCGATGTAGTTTTAAGATAAAATAAAATTAAGAAATGTTTTAAGATTAAAGTTAAAAATTAAATCTTCAAAGTTAAAAATTATATTTTTTTTATTGAAATATACAAGACAAACAAGAATTCTTCTTAAACAATGGTAACAGATTTAGTTTTAGAATTAGAATAAAAAAATGTTTTAAGATTATAGTCTTCAGTTTAAAATTAGCTTAAAAAAATGTTATTTTCGTTATTGAAAAATAAATTATTTTAACTTTGAAGACTATATTATAATCTTGAAAATTTTTTTAATTTTATTTCTTCACACTAAATTTGTGGTATTTTTGATGTCATTGTGGGACTATTTTTTATGAATTTTATCATTGTTTTTGTTGAATTCTAGTTTGTCTATTTCTTATTGTTTATGACGTAAATGTTAACTATAAATAAAAGTAGCATCAAACAAATATGTTATTGTTTGATAATGTTTTAAATAAAGACGAAACAATAGTTACATTGTAGTAATTTTAACTGCAAAATTAAGAATAGTATGTAAGTTAGTTAATAAAAATTATCAAACCATTTAGTTTGTATTTTTTTACCTATTATCGAAGGATAATTTTACCTTTCCTCTCCTGCTTATTCTTTACATTGTAAGATGTTCAAGCGCTATAACTACGCATGTTTATAATTTTACGTCCATAAAAAATCTAAATCTAAAAAAGTGATATTTCAGTTGTTGCACTACCATAGATTTTTCAAATACTTGAGTTGTGATATTGATATTTCTAAATGCATTAAAATGCTATTGAAACAGCTATAGTGTGTTCGAATATTGCGCGATTTACTATCTAGCATAGATGTAAAAAATACTTCAAAATTGTTAAGATACATTAATGCCAAAATAAGTACAAACCATTTAGTAGCAGTGAACGTTTAGATTTGTATATAAATTTATTAATCATTTGCGGTCACGCAGAAAACCCGACCCTATTTGTGTTCTATTTGATTTATTGACTTAAATATAGCGGCACATTTTACTTTAGCATTCCGTCTAAGTCCAATCCAATAGTTTTTTTAAGATAATGTAGTGTAAATTATAATTTTAGCATTATTTAAAAAAATAATTCAATTAAAATTTGAAAAAGAAAACGCCATTTTACTCGAAAATTCAAGGCAAAATTAAAACTTAAATGAATTTTGAAAAAAGTATAGTTATTTTGAAAAAATAGCTCCAAAGTTTAACTAGGGTCGGTCCACTGTGACCCCATTTGACTGTAAAGGGTTAAATTTATGTTATTGTCTAATTAACTTTATAATAGTTTAGAAAATCAGTCGTAAACGTAGCAAGTGAATCTTTAAACCGCTTTATTTTACATGAGTTTAGTTCGTTGTGTACAAAAATATTTTGTACCTATTTGTATAGAAAAATAATTTTTGATAATGTTGCTAGTTAAATTTACTGAATTATATTATCATGTGAACAAGAAAACTACTGGTTTATTTTCTTCAATAAATACACAAATTATTAGTATTAAAAAATCTTTTTATTGCATAATATATGGATTTGCTTCATATTTATACTATCAGTTCTGTGTTATTAAATACGTAATAAAATCTTAAAAAACATAAATAATAATTATGATACAAATTAGGTTAGTATTTTTAATACTAATAGTACTATTTCGAAATTTGTTAGATGGCTTCACATTAACAAATTTACAGATAATTATATTAAAAACTATTCACAAAACACAAATGTATTAACTAAAATAATCCTTCAATTTCTCCGGTTGTCGTATCCAAATCCATATCGTAAAAGCTAGGGCGTGTAGGAAGTCCTGGCATTTTAGATATCTAAAAGATAATAAAGAAATTTTTTTAGTTAAATTAAAAAAAAAAAAATCATTTTAATTTTACCTCTCCAACCATAGGAACAATAAATCCAGCACCAGCTGATACAAATATATCTGTAATTTTCAATGTGAAACCAGTTGGAGCACCTTTAATGTTTGGATCTCCAGTTAAAGACATTGAAGTTTTTGACATACATATAGGTAAGTTGCCAAGACCCTAAGAAAATAAAAATACATTATACAAAATTTTCCCAATAACCCAATTTTCACATTTACCTGTTTTTCATACATATTAATCTGCGTTTTAACTTTATCATTTAATTCAATACCTCCAGCTCCATACATTTCTTTAGCAATGTGTTCTATTTTTTGAGTAATACTTAAAGTATCCAATGGATATAATAATTTAAAGTTGCTTGCTGAATTTGATGCTTTTTCGACTGCTTCGGCTAGTTCTAATGCACCTTCTCCACCTTCAGCCCAATGACTACAACAAACGGCATCAAAAGCACCAGCACTTTTAGCTGCTTTCTTGACAAGGTCAATTTCTGCTGGTGAATCAGTACTAAAATTATTACATTAAGATGGTTAATTAAGTTTGACTACTCCGCCATAAAATTTAGCTTACACAAAAGAATTTACAGCAACTACTACAGGTACTCCAAATTTCTTTCCATTTTCTATGTGGCGTACAAGATTTGGAATTCCTTTTTCTACTAAATCTAAATTCTCGTTTGTATATTCAGCCGCCAAGGGGGCACCAGATGTAACTGTTGGACCACCGCCATGCATTTTTAATGCTCTAATGGTTGCAACAAGTACAATACAGTTTGGAGTTTCTTTCGATGTACGACATTTTATATCAAATAATTTTTCCATTCCTAAAATGAAGTTTGCATTATATTGCTTGTATAAAATATATGATTTGGTCTAAAGTTTACCAATATCCGATCCAAAACCAGCTTCTGTAACAACGAAACCATCACCACCCACCAATTTAAGACCTATAGAATCTGCAATAATTGAAGAACAACCATGGGCAATGTTGGCAAATGGACCAGCATGAACTAATACAGGTCCGCCCTCTAAAGTTTGCATCAATGTTGGTTCAATTGAGTCTTTCAATAAAATTAACAAAGCTTCTGATACTCCCAAATCATCGGCGGTTATTGGATTTCCAGTTTTATCAAAAGCAACAATCATTTTCCTTAACCGTACTTTCATATCCTCCAAATCAGTTGCCAAAGCAAGAATAGCCATAATTTCACTGGCAACGGAAATTGAGAAACTAGTTTCACGTGTAAGACCTTTTTCGGTTGGTGATTGTCCAACTGTTATTTTCCGTAAGTATCTATCGTTAATGTCCATTACTTTAAAAAAATAATTAGTTACTATGTGAACAAGATCTATGTGTGTAAAAGAAATACCTCGAGTCCAAACAACATTTTGTGGATCAATATTTAATCGTGCAAATTTAACTTTCTCTTCATCGGTAAAAGTTTTTGGATCAGTTTTAGTTATTCCTAATCGAGTTAGTCGTCTTAATTGACTCTTAGAAAATCCTTTTTTAGCTGAAACTAATCGATTGAACAGTGGTCCATCTGGTTGAGTTGCTTCATGGAACATTCGTGAATCTAATTGTGCAGCTAGAAGATTATTTGCAGCTGTGACTGCATGAATATCACCAGTTAAATGTAAATTAAAATCTTCCATTGGTATTACTTGAGCATAGCCGCCTCCAGCTGCTCCACCTGAATATCAATTTTTATATAAGAATATTTTCGTAATTAAATTACAAATATTAGAATTTGATGAAATGAAATTTCCAATATACTTTGCTTAGTCTACTTTATAAATTATAAAATATTTTCAAATTTAATGGACTAATCAAAGTAAATTGGAAGTTTAATTTCTTCAAATCTGAATTGATTTCCACCAAGAAAAGCTCTTAACAATTAATTAAACCTTTGTTTGTTACCTTTTATTCCAAATGTAGGGCCTTGTGAAGGTTGTCTAAGACAGGCTATAGCATTTTTATTTTTATGTGCTGTAAGAGCTTGTACTAAACCAACAGTTGTCGTACTTTTTCCTTCTCCCAAAGGCGTTGGTGTGATTCTAAAATTGATATTTTTAGTTATGTATTCTTTTTATTAAAAACAAATTTTATAAAAACGTGTTTTGGAATGGGAGTGCGGGGTTTTTGGGCAAATATGAATTTAAATTAAAGTTTAAGAACCGAAACTTGAAGAGTGTTTTTTGATTTTTGGAATTAAGGTTACATCATATAATTGGGTAATTTTCTAGCTGTGAGTTGTATTAGTATAAATTTCGAAGCAATTGATCTTGAAAAGTTTCATATAATTTTTATTACTTATAATTTGTATAAATGTGCGAAGATTATTTGTGGATTAAAGGCGTTTGTATAGCTTAAACAAAAATTTCATGACAAACAAAATTTCTGCGAGGATTGGTTTAAATTGGTGGTAGATAATCATTTTTAATAGAGGAATTATTTTTGTTTTTAAATGGGGTAAATTATATTCATATAAAGTTAAATTATGTAAGTTTTAAATTAGCAAAACACATTAGCTAAGAGAAAGATTTTATAATATTAGATCCTAATTTGCGTATATAATATAATACTTTCAACTGAAAAGAGAAAAATCAATGATTTAGCATTTAACTAAAAAATTAAGACCCTAGTTTTTAACGTCTATTTCTAATTTTCTGAGAACAATTTTTTGTGTTGTTTCCCAAATATAATAAAATGAGAATGTATAGCGAAAACATGACATTCACATCAAAATTAATAAAGATATAAAGTTTATGTACTAACCCAACAACGATTACATATTTTCCTTTAGGTTGATTTTTTAATCGATCAATTACTGCTAAAGATATCTTCGCTTTGGTATTTCCATATTGTGAGATTTCATTATTGTACAATCCAATTTCTTTTGCTAGAATACTGATATCCTTTGGAGTTTGTGATCGAGCAATTACCACATCACTAAAACAAATAATTGTAGGCGTTAGTCTTAGAAACAATTTTATATATATTTGAAATGCATACCTAGGAACTGGCTTTTGTTTCTGTAAAGATAACGGTCTCAAAGCCCATGTACAATTTAATAATCTATCAACTGCCCGACTAGCACTGAGTACAGTATTTTTCATAAGCATTGCGACAGTCATTGGTCCCACACCACCGGGTACAGGTGTAATATATGATGCAACTAAACGAGCTTCTTCGTATGCAACATCACCAACTAAACGTTGTCCACTCTTCTTTGTTGAATCTAAATTTAAAACCTTCGTTATAAGTCTTTCTTGAAAAATTTAAGAATGTGGAATATTTACCTGGGATTGCATTAATACCACAATCAATAACAACTGCTCCCGGTTTTATCCAGCTGCCACGAACCAATTCAGGTTGACCAATACCAACTACTAAGATATCAGCTTCCGCACACTTAAATAAAATCAGTTATTAAATTCAGTTACAAAGCTAAGAGTTTATTTTTCATTTCACTTTATCTAATTTCTTAAATATAATATCAAATTGGTGTTATGTGATTATCTTTAGAGATTAGCCCATTGTATTAATGAAGTAAGTATTGATATTAGTACATTATATTTTTCTTTATAATCGTGGCATCAGTCACTTTTGCTTCAGTAATATATAAATATTCAAGCTTGCCTATTTATGAAATAGGCACCCTGATAAAAAAAGTCCTATTCAAGCCTATAGAAACTGAATAGGTATGATTAGTAAAATCAATAGGATTGAATAGGAAATTTCATTGAAAAATGATTTCCTATTTAATCCTGTTGATTTCTTATTCATTCCTATTCAATTTCTATAGGTTTGAATAGGACTTTTTTATCAGGGTAAAAGCATCATTGGTATATGGCTTTATTGCACCAGACATGTTTAATATGTCCACATTATAGTTTGAAAATACTATTTTTTAAGGTAAAGACAAAAAATAAACCTTGACAATCTTAAGTACGAATTATTGAAGTTTAGAAAAAAATACGTATGCGCAACTTATGATCATATTTTTTTCTTGCGTTTCCCAAATATGTGTACAGAACTTAGTCCAAACAAATAATTATTCGTTATTTATGTCCCGTAATCTTGAGAAATAAATACCGACTAGGAGGAATAAATTGTAACTTATAAACAACATAGTTATGTAAATATAAACAAAATTTTTTTTGCGAAGGTGTCAATTAATAAAAAGTTTGACTTAAACTTGCAAGAACTATAATTATATTATGAATTGTATAAAAACTTATTTTCTTAACCTTTTAGCATTGAAATTCCAAACCTGACTGCCACAGAAAGTGCATTTATTAAAGGTCATACACCAAAGTGCCAGTAAGTAAGGGTATAAACACGCCTTAAACGCAAAGATATTAGAAGTTTTCAATTAATTTTTCGGAGATAATATATTACTTTTTAATTAGAAGTTTAAATAAAATTTGATTTAATATTTAAAGGATGTTATGAATCAGATTTCAAATTTGAACTTACAATTTTATCAATATTCTTTGTTTTTGAGTGGCATACAGTAACAGTTGCATGATTCCATTTCAATAATTCAGCTGCTGGAGTACCAACAATCTTACTACGTCCTAAAACAACTGCCCGAGCCCCAGCAATTGGTACACCACTTCGACGAATCATTTCTAAACAACCAAATGGTGTACATGGCACAAAACCAGACATATCACCGGTTGCACAGCGACCTTCGTTAATTGTACACAATCTGAAATACATTTAATATTAATAACGATTTTGGTTGAGAATTTTTAAATGGTATTTACCCATCTACATCTTTATCCGGTGACACAGCGTCTGTTATTAAATGTGAATCAATTTTTTTCTCACAATCTAAAGGCATTTGGACAATAATGCCATGAACATTAGGATCGTCATTTAATTTTTGTAGTTTTTGCAAAAGCTAAAAAAACAATAACTTATTTTTTTGTATTGATATATAGAAGAAAAATTATTCAGAAAAAACAAACTTAAAAAAAATTATTTCTTAACACGTCCACACAATTCTAATAGAGTAAAAAAGTTGTGTTTATTTTATATCCACATAGAAGTACATTGATATTAACAATAAATTTAGATTAAAAATAAATACATCTATATTTATGTTTTAACAAGTGAAGATAATAACCAAACTAACATTGTCAATTGTTTAAATGTCGGATATTTATTTATGGTTCAGTGTAACTATTTGTAATCATTATTATTAAAAATACACTAAATTCGTAGTCCAAATAATCATACAGTTTCTTAAATAATAATACGTATGTATAATTATTGTATCTGTATTTATATATTAATTGAATTCGAGTTGAAAATTGTGGCAAATCTAAGCTGTTTACAAAAAATTGTTTCAAACAAAAAGTATTTGTTTTGAAGATACAAAATTTTTTTGTAATTGAAATTTTGTTCTATTTCTTATTTGGTCTACAATATGCGATGAAAATTTCAGCTAGTTATCTTCTTTCGTTTTTTCGACAGGCAAGCAGAAATGTGATAATCATTAAATCCCATGGAATAGTCATGGGTATATTTTAGTGATTCTACTAAAAACACTCATACTAAAATTTTATTAGTGCGTTCTTCTTGTATTTTCTAGCGTTACAAACTTTTATTATTTAGAAATTAAGATTTTAGAAATTATTTTTCTTGTCAACATCTGAAGCCAATTATTACAATATATTAACTAGAATAAATTAATTTTAAAAATCAAAAATGTCTTACATACCTCTAATTCCGTAATACTTTTTGGCAATTTAATATGCTCGGCGTTAATACCAATATCTTGTGCAGCTTTCATTTTCATTCGGATATAAACATTGGAATCTTCACGACCACCAACTTGAACAATTGCTAAGCCAGGAGCCCATCCTGATACTTTTTGCTTCAAAGCATTTACTTCGTCTGTTAATTTTGAACGAATATCACTGAAAAAAATTCTATTATTATTTAAATCTTTAAAAATATTTACATTATTGAAAACTTACGCTGCTATTTCAGTACCAGATAAAATTTGTCCACGAACGGAATCACTTGCCATTGTTGCAACACAGTCTGCAATTTTTAGAATGAATTTTATTTTATAGAATTCAAAACTAATATAGTTACTTTAGATTTTATATTTTATCTTAAGATAAATACTGGATCAGAGGTGAATAGGCGCGAAATGAAAATGATAACATGAAATAATATAAAAAAGTCTATATCTTGTTTATCATCATAATTTATAATAATATTAAATAAAATAACATTTGGGGAAAAGAGTTCTACAAAATTTAATTAAAAATATTTAACGCAACCTGTTAAAAATGATTTGCACTAATTATCTATCGAGAGTAATCCACTTGAAACATGATTATGTATTAGGATTTATTAGATTAGGTATTGTATATTAATATTTAAAAAAAGTTATCGTTGATAAATAATACATAAGTGTCTATTGAAAAAAATTGAAACTTCCAGCATGTTTCATTTTGTCATGGTTTTTAGCTACATCCTACATGGTATTTTATTCGCCTGTCGAATTTGTTTAAAAATAATATGTTACAATAGATTTGATCATTCTGAAAATATTATAAATTTTTATACATATCTATATTTGTTATTGTGATTCAGATTTCAAATTTTGATATTTTTATGTGATTTCTAACTAGTTTTAATTGGAAATTTTGTTCAAAATTTGATAAATATCTAAAAATATTATAAATATTTTGTGAATTTTAATCCAATTTCCTGCGATAAGCCAATTATATACGAATATATTATTAAATAATATTTCCGTTTGATAAAACATAAACAATTTATTTATTTTACACTTAAAAAGGTGAATCTTTAATAGCATGGCCGCAAAAACTATGTATTAAGAAAAATATAAAGATCGGAATGATAAAACCCGAGGTTGGAAGAGGGATGTCACTTCTCCTATCGCAAATAGGTAACTGAAATTAAACGATAAGTTTCCATATAAATATTATGTTACAACGTAGGACTATTTGTTCTCCTTTATGATTAATTAGTTAAGTAGAAAAAAATCTTACAAGCGAGGATTTTTTAATTTACTCGAGCGTGTCTGATTAAGATATAGGAGACCTTACCTCTAGTTGAATACCTCCACCACATCTTAACTCCCGATATGGTGCTATGCATATAGGGTACCTGATCAGAATATTAAAACGAAAAGATCGTTACTTAGATTTAATCGAGCGCGTTAGATTAAGATATGGTATGTTTAATACGTGCTGAAAAGTGTACATTTTACTAATCTCACGTTTGAGCGTGATGCAGGCTGGCGTGTCTAAGATTTGGTGGAAATACTCAACATGGAGATACTCCATATATCAATCTGACGCAAAAACCCACGTTTGGGTTTTTGGATCCCCTACCATTAAATGCCAATGATAATAAGTATTTGGAAGCGAGAATCGATTATAAACATATTGTATATATAAAAAAGGCCAGGACACCAGAATAACTAAAAAAACAATGATTTTAGAAAAAAAATTAATAAAAATGTTTAAATATTTAAATATTAGTACTGCGTGACCTTGAAGTTTCAAGGTTATTTTGCATCAAACTTAAAAATTTCAAATTGAACCATAGTTCGTTCCATGTCAAATGACGTGAACATTTTTGTCGTCATTCATTTTTCTTATTACAGAAATAGCCATTTTCACATCATTAAAATTTTATGTCAATTGTTTTCAAAGAATTCAAGTTTGGTCGGAATGTCGTCAATGATAATTCGACTATTTCTTTCGATATATATATAATTCATATTTTTAACAGTCGATCTTCATAGCCCATGCTAAACTTTTAGTTTTGTCAATATCTTATCTATTTGTAAAAACATTTTTAATGAATATTTTGATAAATATTTCTTGGAAATTTAAATTCTATATAGCTAATAATTCAACATAATTAAAATTTATTTAGTATGTGACGTATAATTTTGACAATCTTTATTCCTTTTCTGTTTATTATTTACTTCAAAATTTCAGATGAAATTGGCACATTATAATTGTTTTCGACATAAATAATACAGTTAATTTTATGGTTATTTTCAAGAACCAAAAACGATCCATCTTATTAAGTGGTATCAGGGCCGGATTAAAAATTTCCGGTCCCAGGGCAAAGGCAGATGTTGGAGCCCCTTTAGTTCTATTACACAAAAAACATATTACGTTTAACCGTATTATTTACATGTACATAGAAAAAAATTAAATTTTTGAATTATGATTCCAGATGGTTCGATCAAGTTCTAATTCATATAGTGATACATCAATGTAAAGATACTCATACCGAATTTCGTTAAATTTGAACATTGTGTCCATTCGTAATTTCATTTTTTATCTGGGTGCTTTTTCGAACCCTCCTTGAACACCTGATTAGGCTCAAATAAAGCTTTACTTCCCAACATAGAAAAACGCTCATACCACATTTCTTTAAAATCGGTTAAAGCATTCGAGAGATGGTGATACACAGACTGGCAAAATGCAAAATCGTTTTAAAATAGAACGAAACTTATTCCGAAGAAAAATATAACCAAAATACACCTATAAGAAAAAAATACACTATAAATAAATATAGAGCTTTCAAAATACATATACTTTTATAATGCTGGTGTTGGGCCTCAAATTATACATTGAAGGCACAAAAGGCTTAGAGCCGGCGTCACTGTTAAGTTGCGAAAAAACTAATCAACTGTTTATAGACCGAGTCTAGTGAAATCTATGGTACAAGTATACGGATTTTGCATTTCGTTTGACTGTACCCATATATGTATGTATCTATCTATCTATCTTTCTATGTTTGTTCTGTTGTAACTATCGAACGCATTTTCCGATTTTGATCAAATTAGATACATATGTTTATCACATTCGAAATTATATTATTGTATGGTTGAGAAAATTTTATCCAATCCTTTGGGGAAAATCTCTAAAAATATCAACTATTTTCTATAAAAATATTTACTATGTAAAATGAAATGATTAAGATAAATAATTTAAGTTTTCTTTTGACAAGTGTGTCAAAAGTATGTGTTTATTGTTTTGATGTGCAATCGAAAAGATGCTATTTTGAGTTAATTTTGAGAGAGGACTATAGCTCACAGACCTACTAGTATGCCTTTTTTGATTTGATTTAACATTATATCACAGACTAGTAGCATTAATAAATAGAACAACGATTGTTATAGTTTTCATTTTATACCTCTTATGACATTTACGAGCTCTGTTTAAAACTAGCAAAATCTATAGAGCAACATAAAGGCCAAATTTGTATTATTATATGGTAGTTATAATTTTGTACTGAATACTATAAGCGAAAATAAAATTTTATCTTTTTATGGATAAAAAATGACCTATTCTAAATATTTTTGCTACATAACTTTAAAAAAGTAAGCCATAGAATATTAAAATGTTGGTGGGTTGCATATAGTACGATTGTGTTCTGGTTAGCTGCAATCAACAAATCCGGTTGTATTGTTTCGTTTTGTGAAAATTGGGGCCAGTAAAATAGTGAATCTACAGGACTGAAAAAAACATAAATACAAATTTCATAATGGTTTATTTTTAAAGTAGCCTATGAAATCCTTATTTGAAAATTACAATGTTTTTTCCTTCCGCGGTTGGACTAAATTATCAATAAATTTCCTCGATATACGGTACATAACTTATATATAAAATTTAAGTGTTCTGCTACGTAATCACTCATTCAAACAGAGACAAATGGATAAAAGAGTTTCTATTAACAGAAGAATCTCTAAGTTCAAAATGTCACTAGTCCCGGTATAAATAAGCATAGCATATCATATTATTGATAAATATACTTCTAAAATTTGTATATGACTTAATTATGATTAGTGTAACAAGTTTTTCCTCTAGGATTTTATAAAAGTGATCTGTTTTCTATTTCGATACACGTAAATATTCGATTGCCTTCACAAGCTGAAAATTGACGAACATTTGTTTTTTATTACTGTCATTATATTGAAGATCATTAAAAACAAAAGAAAAAATATCGTATCCAACATGTGACAAAGCGGAATGTACTTTGTACTACAACATCAATATTCCTATTTCTATTTATTGACCGAACGAAGTGAGGTCTATGATTTGATTAGATGATTTTACATTTCCTTGTCTGTATCGATCTATATTTGTTCCGCTGTATTTTAAGAACACCTTGTTCGATTTTGCTAAAATTCACTGTATAGTTTTTAAAAAATGTTTATTTCCCTTTTCGATGAAAAATCACCTTTTTTCTAAAATCAATAATTTAAAAGCACTTTTGTTATAATATAAATAAATACAACTATGATTTTTAGAAAGAAATCAATAAATTAAACAAGTTAATTAGTGTATCGATCGTATGATATTTAAATTAATAGAAATTAGATTATCTTTACGTACCTACTAGTGATCAAATAACACACAAAAATGCCAATAAATGACCTAAGAAAACTTTATACGGAATTAATAACTAACCTTAATTAATATGGTATTTATTATTTAATAGTTTATAAATTTTTATTATGATATTGGTCTTGTTATTGACATTAAAATTATAAGTATATTCATACCGTAAATTGTACACCACGTGATAAACAACCAACAAGTTGTTTTTAGAAGTGGGGAATCAGTCGCTTTGTGTGATTAATATCCAATCCATATAATATAAAAAACTGTGTATTTTATTGCTTAGCATATTAAAGTTCATTCCAAATTGTATAGATATGGTACATTGACGGAATTTAACTCACGCGACGGCGTATAAAAAGATTTCTTTTCAGAATTTAGTAGATTTTTTTTTATTATAAAGTTAAAAAAATCTATGATTATGACTTTTTTTCAAATTGTTTATAATTTACTGATTGTGAGTACCAATATTACTGTAAATTACTCGCTTGATATTTACTTTACTGAATCTTTCGTATAATTAGAAAAACGCTAATATAATTACTATGAATAGAACGTATTGTTTATATATATATATATATATATATATATATATATATATATATATATATATATATATATATATATATATATATATATATATATATATATATATATATATATATATTTTAAGGAAGTAGAAATAATATTTGCCCATCATAGAAAAACGTCTATTATCGAATTTTATTAAAAGGTAGTAAGTTTTTGAAAACATTACACACCTATGAAAAACCTCTAAAATCTTGAAAAATAGCCCAATGGATTCTATTTTAGGTATCCGTATCGTGCAAAGTATGTGGAAGGGATTTCTTAATCGATTGATGGGCAAGTATCAAACAAAAATTATGGAACAATTACAAAAAATACATTTAATTGAAGTTATTGGGTTGGAAATTATAAGAATGATTCAAGAAATTGCATTATTAATTATTTTTAATTGGAAATATAAATAATTATTCATGTAAATTAGTTAATAAATTATGAGAAATTTTCTATGTTAACTGATACATCATTCATTCACAGAGTTATATATCTTTTGATAGATAAACTAGTATTTCGTAACTACAGAAACAAATGAAAACATTTTGATGCATGGTGCTCATAAGAACTAAAGAAAAATTACAATTAGATCAATTTTGTACACGTATTAAGGCCCTTATAACCTTATATTTTTACTGTTAGGACTCTAATTTTCGATTTATTTTGGTAAGAATGAATTCTTATTCATTATGATTTAAAATTTTGAATTGGTTTTAATTGGAATGAATATGAAACAATTCCGATTTGATTTGTTTCAAAATTTTGAATAAATTATAATCAGAATGAATCTGATATAAACTTTCCGATTCAATCCTATTCATGTTCAATCCAGGACTAATTAGGAAAGATACTACTTTCAGTTAAGTTTGTAAAAATAAACCAGTAGTTTTTGTCAGAGTTCAATGACTATTGACGCACACTTATTATTACACTTAAATTTCTATACACACACATTTCGCTTTTTTTTCAACATTTAATACAAAACCAGTTATATTCTGCTCATACACGGTGTCTAGTAATGTGCATGATCTCCGTATCCGCGGATATCTGAGAAAAAAACATTAATATTTGTCACTTTTTTGACGGATCTTTTGCAATAAAGGTTGCAATAAAGTATTGGTATATCCCATTGAAATAGTTTTTATTTCTTTAAAATTACATATTTGGCAAAAATTAAATATTTCTATTTTAATTGTAGTGTATTTTAATTGTAACTCTTAAAACTTACTACCTTAATTACTATTACTACTTTAGGTTTTTAAATTAAGCGAAATTTTTTTAATTAAGCGAGCTGTCAGTCGGTTTGCTTGGTTAGCAATTGCTTACCCTTCTACAGTATTGTGCTGTTAAAATTACGAAACAAGAAAATATGTTATCCGAACTTATATGAAGTGATGTTTAAAGGACAGTTGTGCTAAATTGCCGAGAAAATTGTTTGTATTTAATTAAACCATATACATTATAGGTGACACGTGACATGGACAACGGCTATCCTCTGAACATCACATTATCTAATTTCGAATAAAATATTTTCTTGTTTCGTACTTTTAAGATCACAATATCGTAGGAGAGGATTTTAGTACTTTTAAACTAATGTTTTATTGATTATTTTAACTATATTTTATACCCACATTACAATATTCTACAAATATTTAGTTTTTTATTGTAACAACGTAATATATTTCGAAGGGTTTTTCTTTCATCAGATGTTTGTATTTTTTGAAAAATTATATTATTTATAAAAAATTTTCCAGTAAATCGTTTTATTAAATAATTTACATAATATTAAAGAAAACTGTCAATTAGTCTAATCAAAAAATAAAAATATATTTTCTTCATAAATTTCGGAGCGGAATTAAATCCAACGAATCAAACAAAGGTCATAAAAACCAATTGTTCCGTTCTTGAGCTATAAATGAAGTAACTAAGCCGCCGACTCTGGTTTATAGATATATTAAAATTATAAAAACCAATTGCTTGGTTTTGGCTTTCGAAATCCTAGATCTACACATTTGTAACTGCAAAACGTACATACATAATAATGTTATCTTGATATGTTCCGTAGAATGTATGTATTGTAAAAAAAAAAAATTAATAGAAAAACATTCAATTTGTCCAATCCTGATTATATAATGATATAATAAAATGTAGAATATGATGCAAAATAATTATAAATTTTATTAAATTCTACTATCGTAGACAACCTTATCAAATAAATAACAAAAAACAATTATTTTATTTATAAATTCTTCTTATCAATACCTCCTATGAAGCGAAGAGGTTGAGCGGGTCAAGACAATTTAATTTGTTTTTAAATATAAAAGTTTTCAGTAAACAAAATAACATATTTTTTAAGAAATTTGATATTTAAATTAACCAAATTCCTGCATCTGTGAATCCAAACATTTTATTATACAGAGCGAGTGGGTTTAGGGGATATGATATAAAGTTTATTCAGAAATTCGGAATAACTGAATTAACAACTTGCGTACAACATTGAATATACTAGCAGCCCCTTTAACGGAAATCCCTCATTCTAGGCAGCATACACTTTTCGCCAGGAAGAAATAAAAAGCTAAACCCCTTTAAATTAACTGCTTAAAATTTTAAATAAATTTTAATACACTAGTACAAACTTCAACGTATTGAATGCGAGAGAAAAAATAATTTTAGAAATTTATTAATAAGGTGCTCCCGATGGTCAATGATGTCCATAAGCCCATGCCCATTCCAACAGTCAAATTAAATACATTTAAGGAAAGTCGCTCGACAGTAATAGAAAAAATAATACTAGTAGATAATGATTCAAATTTCTTTATTTTCAATTACTGCCGGGGGGAATTACTTGAAGCTACTTATAAGCCAGAGCGTTTTCAAATTTCGAAAAAAAAGCTCTGGAGACTAAAATTACGTACTGCATACGCTTGCAGAAATTTTTTGTATTTTTGAATTGAATTTGATTTGAAACACATACAAAATTTTTTCTTAACTGAATTAAGAACTTTCTATTACACTTTCTTTTAAATGAGAATTGAATTTTTTTCAATAAATCTAAAAATAACGTTTTAGAGGAGAATCTGGATATTGAAATATTAAGGATTCGAATGTTGCTGGACAAAATTTTTTTACGACCCTTCCTCATTTTTAGATTTTATTTTTTTTAATTTAAAATATTTAAAAATAAACACTTTTGGATCCAAATTTTTTCGAATGCTTCGTTTTTGTTGAATAAATGATTTAAGTTCAAAAAAATCAATGAATGATGTGTATAAATATGAGTTACTCGGCTTCTGCGGTATTTTTGTTAATTTTATTTTTTTGTAAACACTTGTAAACAGTTATATTTTCATTCAATATATTTATTTTCATCGGGAAGAAATTTCTTCCTCATTGAAAATTTTGGCCTTTTCATAAATTTTGGTTTTTTATACTTATAATTTAAGACTGTTGTGATTTTTTCGAAAAATGTATTCCGTTTTAATGCTTTAAGCGGTTTAAGGTCGAAAAACTGTCACCAAAATATCTAAATTGAAATGAAATATATCGTATGAAAAAATATATGCTATTTCCAAAAAAAGAAGGATTTCCAATAGAAATTGAGTAAATCATATTTAAAAGTGGCCTGTTTTTACTTATATACGATTTTAGACCGATTAAAGATCGAAAACGGATCATTTTCGAAAAAATCTCAAAAATTCAAGTTTATTTTTGTCCAATTTACATAGGATATTCAATGACGTCATCCATTAAATTTTAGTGAAATGGGATGGCGATAGTAAAATTGCATCAAAAATTGATCTGGTACCATCTGGATCCTTAATATTTGAATTTTCCTTAGCACAAATCCATTGATAGAAAACGTTGCTTGATTTTGACATACTTAAGTACCTTCAGATTCTACAAACGATTTTTTTACTAGAAGTATAGGTACCTAGATAATGAATAAACAAGGAGTATAAAATATTAATACTAGCGATCGAAGGATCGTCACGCGGTTTCACCCACGTACACGTATTCCCGTTCCCATGGGAATTCAAGGATAAAAAGTAGCCTATGTAACCTGGGGAAATATAGCGTAACATATAGTGTAGATTCCCAATGGTGAAAGAATTTTTCAAATCGGTACAGTAATTTTTAAGTTTATTCGTTACATACAACAACACATACAAATGTTTCCTCTTTATAAAATTAGTATAGACCTTTAGAATTAAACAAAATAAAAGTTATTATTATTATTTTTTACCTGGAATTGAAATAAATAAAAAAAAGTTTTTTTGTTATAATATTCAATATCAACTTTTTACCTTTGTAAAATAAACTAAATAAAAAATATTATTCATAATGTCGAAAAATGATTCTGATAGAGTTTGACCTCTTTAAATATACAATTTTAAGAAGGTACACACCGATATTTTCTACTTCCCATTTAAATAACAAGGAGAAATTTTTGTTTAAAATCCTAGTCCTTGTTTACGTACATAATCGATTTACTTACTAATGGTACTAAGATATATTTATTTTTATATAGATAATTTAACGTTGTACAAAATGGTTTGTAAACATTTTTTTTTCTTCTCAAAACTTATTGAAGGTGAAAGTTGAATTGTTGAAAATTTATTGTTGTATTAGTTGAAAATTTTTCTACTATTTCAGCGAAACTCAATTTTTTCGCAAATTTTCATAAAATTTCTATTATTTTAAAAAAATATTTAGTCGTTTGCATTTTAAGGGAAAAATTGCTAATAATTAAAAATCAAGATTTTCGAGATTCCATTAAAATACTAACTTAAGGTTCTTTAGAAACTTCACAAACTTTGCCAAAATCTACGTTTTTAAAAAAAAAACGTTAATACTTTTTTGCCACGTTTTAGGTTATCGATTATTAACAAAAACAAATGGTGCAGGTGCGACCTGCAAAGTCCATACGATGAACTTCTCATGAGGAGATTTAAAAACAATAATATATTTATTTTTACATATGGATATTTTTTTATTTTAGTTTTTTATTGTCTACAAACGCACACAAATGCACATACCCGCAGATATCTCTCTAAAAACGTTGGATTTTGGATTTTCGAAGTTTTTTTCATTCGATATATACTTTATGATCACCTTTACGTTGATTATGAACCAGCTATTCGCTACTTTATTGTTACTTATTTCTTTGGTATGCCAGGAACAGGAAATGTTATTAAAAATTACTTTTTCGTACTAAATTATGCATTTTACATTTTTATAATTTTTTTTTTCGATATTATTTCAAATACGAAAATAATCTCAGAATTAATTTATTTGGTCGTAATAATTAAAAGCATAAAAGTTACGCAAATAAAATAATAAAATTATTACAGATTATCCTAATTTAGATAAACATAAAATGTATGCCATGAACAAAGTTATTAAATTTACAATTTGCATTATATTAATAACAAATAATTTACATACAAGATGCTTAAAAAGTTAAATCTTCCTAATTGAAAAAACTAACTCATATTTCTATACATATTTTATATTCCAGTTTTATCCCCTCACAAGACATGGTATACAGCACTCGATCAATGCCCTGCCCTAAAAGGTTTAAAGGTCCAAAATATATTTTGGTTCAACATAGACAGATAGATAGATGCAAACAAACAAAATATAAAATTGTCTAGTTGTATCAAAGTGAAACTGAATGAATTATAAAATCAATGCATTGTTAATTTTAAACAGGCATGAAAGATTTAGATCATCGCATTTTATTGTTACCGAGTATACCTAATTATTTGGTTAAAACCTCTAGTTTAAAATGAATAAGAAAAAATTGAAAATCACTAGGAATTAGAAGAAAATATCAACATGCATTTATATCATCAGTAGGAAGAATTTAAATAGAATCACGGAAAAATAATTTAGGTGGAATAATTTTTGGTACTCATGCTGATTCACACTAGTTTAATAAATTCATACTTTTGAAGACTTTTTCAAAGAATGTTCAAAAATTATTTAATTATAATGATTGGACCCAAACATTAAATTTTGAGGGTTTGTTTGTCAGGTGGCATGCGATATCATGGCTATCCCCTGTACACCACTTTATCTTATCTTGAACAAGAATATTTTCTTGCTTTGTACTTTTTAAAGTGCATTGCCATAGTAGTGTTTCAACTCGTTTAAACTAATTTTTTGTTATATTTTCATCTTTAAAAATTGTAAATTATATAAGCAGTAAATTATTAACTTAATAAAAAAATCCCATTAAATATTTTTTTTCACTACCTTTCTTCTACGATTAATTTTTTTCAAACGAAAAATTTATTATATCATTTTATCGTCGCAAGAAATATTCCTGCAAATTTTCGGCTCGATTGATCACGAGAAAAGAGTTAAAATTCGCTAAACAATTTTTTCGACAGACAGACACTATGACTTAAAAGAAAGGAGTATAAAAAAGAATATTTTTTATTTCTAAGAAACGTGTCCCAAAAAACTTTTTTCGATGCTTATTAAGACAAATTGAATTTTTTTTTAGTCTTCTCTAAATGCTGTTCATCTTATTTGAAATAAACTTTAAAAATAAAAACCTTCCCTACAACTAAGAAAGAAAAAAAGAACATGCACAAATAAATCATTTAATGATGGACGGACAACATTTAATATTTCTAAATTATAGGTACCTATATACCAATACAGGTAACTTTCTCACTTACACAGGTGGTTTTAAACATTTTACATTAGTGTTTGTTACAAATAATTAAATTTCATTTACCTTTTCGAAAGATTTGAAACGAAACTGTAAATAAACTTTTGCAATTATTTCGATTAACACATAATAATTTACTGATAATCATTTAAAAAGTTTACAATAATACTTTCTTTTAACTGTAATAATTAATTCTAACAAATTTAAAACAAAATTAAATACTTTAAATAAAAAATTAGACTCATCATTAGGTTTTATAGTTTATTTGAGGAGGTCGAAAATTTCATCATTTTATTATTGTTTATCGATTTCATATAATTTCAAAAGTCATAGTTTATCATTTAAAATTATTAAATAATAATTTAAATATAAATAACAAATTTTCAAAATATGTGTGTGAATGTTTTTTAAGCCTATTTTTTTTAGTGTTTTTATTATGCCTGGATTATTATACTTATCTATTATTTTTCTTTTATTTATAATTTTAACTACTTATAATGTATATTTATTTCGATAACAAATTCTAAATAGAAATATATTTACGATTTCAAATAGATATTAATTATTTTAATTTTAGAAGTACATTTAAAATTCGAAAATATTAGCGATAAAAAGAGGAATAAAATGTATTATTTATTAAAATTAAAAAACGTCTTCGTGGTATCCAATAAGCTACATTTGAATTATATAAAGGTTTGTAAAAGTAAAATTTTATAAAGCCAAATTATAAAGCCAAGTCGGGCAAAACTAATGTACATTTCTATGAATGGTGTTTTCAACTTGATTAGTTTATCAATTTTCCTCTTCAATTTGTTTCAACTTAAAAGTATAAATTAAAATTTATTGCACTTTTGTTGCCGCATACCCCGAAGCTGATATTCAAAGGTATGTGTTATCCATTCTAGAAGCAACAAATGGATTATTCAGAGTGTAGGACAACGATGCCGACTTTCATAAAATCTCTTACGAAATGACTTTTCTATTAATTTTTTATTCAATTTTTCTATTAATTTGTTACAAACAGTTTAAAAATACATACTTTTTGTCCGAGATAGTACAATGCAAAAGATATATGGATCCGTTTTTGAGATACATACATGCATGACTAAGAAATTATGTTTTTTATAGATTTCATCAAATGTGCAAAAATCTTTTAGAAAATATTCAACAAATTCAATTTATTATAAAGATCCCATTGATGTAAATGAATCCAAATTTGATAAAATTTTGATTGCAAATCGTGGAGAAATTGCATGTCGCGTAATAAAAACAGCTCGGAAAATGGGCATTAAAACTGTTGCTGTATACTCAGTTGCTGATCATAATGCGGTAAGAAAATCATTTTAGTTTGGATCAGAATAACAAATATTTTTATGCATCCATTTTATATTTGTTTATATAAAAATTTAAAAAAAATTTTTGTTTAAAAACTGTCTATTTTAATAATACATTTTATTTCAGTTGCATGTTAAAATGGCTGATGAAAAAGTTTGTATAGGTCCACCATCAGTACGAGAATCATATTTAAATATGAATAAAATTATAAATGCAGTTAAAACCACTGGATCACAAGCTGTACACCCCGGTTACGGTTTTCTCTCAGAAAATTCAGAATTTGTAAATAATTTGGTCAGTATATAAAGAATAAATAAAAATAACATAGTATTAAATACAATTGAATATTTGAGAATTTTTTAAAAAATTTTTAGGAAGAAAATAATGTATCATTTATAGGCCCTTCAGTTTCTGCTATCAAAGGAATGGGTGATAAATTAGAATCAAAAAGATTAGCAAAAGAAGCTGGTGTAAATACAATACCTGGTTATGATGGTATAATAGAAAATGAAGAACATTGTATTAAAATTGCCAAAAGTATTGGTTATCCAGTAATGATTAAAGCTTCTGCCGGAGGTGGTGGCAAAGGAATGCGAATTGCAAGAAATAATGAAGAAGCTAGGTATGTTATTGTAAACTAATCTTTAAGCAATCAAACTATTTGCTTCTTATTTAACGCTAAAATTTTTAGCCAAGCTTTCAAATGCCTGTCCGAATTTCTAATAAGAGTTTCAAATGCCTGTCTGAATTTCTAATAAGAGTGTGAAATGATATACATTGTTAGAATAATAGATTCCTTACACTGTCATTTAATAAGTAGATTCCATACACTATCAAATATATTGTTTGATAGAAATGTTTTAAGAAAATATTGATGTATAATACCATTGTTTTGCCTAGCTCATTGGCGAACAATTTGTTTGACTAAAATATTTTGTCAGGTATCAAATTTTATGCTATTTATTTTTATCAAACAAATTGCGTTTTATTGAATAAAATGAAAAATTATTATTTACTTTTTATTAAAATTATTTTCATATTAAAAATGCATAAAATTTTGAGTCATAGTTCGAATTTATTACTTTATTTGTCCGCAATATTCTCCATGCTTCCGCAAATAATTTATAAAAAAAAGTGCTAGATCTAAATATTTGATGGTTTGTTTACCAAACATCTTAATGAACGTGCTTTTGAAATGTTAGACAATAATATAAACTCAAAAATTTTATACTGAATTAGGACGAAAATTTATTTCAAAACAGTACCTATTTCAACACAAGAAACTACAACGCCCTTCCATAATCACCTGCTACGCAAATTTAACAATGCCTATATTTTATAAGATATATTCCTAATAAATGCACTAATATTATTTCATTAAAGATCAGCTTTTAAATTATGCACTCAAGAAGCCTTATCCAGTTTTGGAGATGATCGAATGTTAGTAGAAAAATTTATTGATAATCCACGACATATAGAAATACAAGTATTAGCTGATAAATATGGTAACGCTATTTATTTAAATGAGAGAGAATGTAGTATTCAAAGACGAAATCAAAAGGTGATTGAAGAAGCACCAAGGTAACGAAAAATTGGAAATTACAAGTGATAGATTTATTGCAACATCATAATAATTTTAGTACGTTTTTGGATGAAGAAACACGACAAGCAATGGGAATGCAAGCTGTAAATCTTTGCAAAAAAATTGGCTATCATTCAGCAGGGACTGTTGAATTTTTGGTTGATTCAAATCGAAATTTTTACTTTTTAGAGATGAATACTAGATTACAGGTACGTATTTGTTCCCACAAATTTTTTACAATACTGGAACCAACATAATTTCTCGAGCCCTAACACGATCTTGTTTACGGAAAACAATATAAATTTTAATTTTAAAATTATATACTTTTGATTTTTGGGAGGAAAGGGTCAGAATCGTGAATGATAACAGAAAAGTGTGAAACTATTTTTCGTAAAAAGTTGCGTGTTAGGATTTGCAGAATTTAAAAGTAGTAGACTTAAAACAACAAAATTTCAATAAATTTTTGAGGTAGAGCATCCAATTACCGAATGTATTACTGGTATAGATTTAGTTCATCAAATGATACGAATTGCAAAAGGGCATAAATTAACATTAAAACAGAATGATATATCAATTAATGGTTGGGCAATAGAAAGTCGTGTATATGCGGAAGACCCTTATAAAAATTTTGGACTTCCGTCAATAGGAAAATTAAATAAATATATTGAGCCCTTAAATATACCGGGTGTAAGTATTCACTTCTTGAAAAATGTAATTTTGTAATTTAAAATATTAATATTTATTCCTAGATTCGTTGTGATAGTGGTATTGAAGAAGGTACTGAAATCAGTTTTTATTATGATCCAATGATTTGTAAATTAATTGCATATGGCAAGACTCGTGATGAAGCTATAGAAAATAGTGTGAATGCTTTAGATAATTACATAATTCGAGGTAATGAATATTTTGTTTTATTATTCTTTTCAAAGCGCTAAGCTTTTATGCAAGGACACACATATCCGCACCATATCCGAATCGCTCGACGGTTGTGACTGTCTTGAAAATGGTCATATAGACCGAAAAATATGTCAAAATTAATTAATAAAATATTTTAAAAAAATTGGTGAAACAAAAAAGTCGCAAAGTAGTTTATATTTTTTTATAAATTTTTACAATTATAAACAGCTTATTAAAACACAAAAATAGCATAATTTTGTCTAGATGAAGTTTTTCCTTATTTTAAAAAATTATTAAAATTAAGTAGAGCAAAAAAATGTGTTGGGTCATTATTTTAAATCTAAAATATTAAATCACTAAATTACTAGAGAATATACTCACTTAGTTTCATAATAATTTCCTTTCAGGTGTAACACATAACATTCCATTACTAAGAGATATTTTAACGGAATTCAAATTCAAAAACGGTGATATTAGTACAAATTACTTAACAGAGATATATCCTGAGGGTTTTAAAGGAACTACAATGAATCGAAACGAACAAAATCAATTAATTTGTGTAGCATCATGTTTATATTCATTACTGGAAAATAGAAATCGTCAAGAAGTTGATAAAAAATTTAACAGTAAAGATTTTAATGTTGTAGTAAATCTTAATGGCAACGAACATAATGCATTTGTTAAAAATAAAGAGAATATATTTGAAATACAATTAGAAAACAATACATTTACTGTGTTAAAAACATTTACTTTGTCTTCAAATATTTTATGGACGAAGATCAACAATCATCCCGTAACAATGCAATTAATGTCCAGGGATAATATAGGAAATTTTAATATTATGTACGTAAGAAAATTTTTAACCTAAAATGAGTTTTACTTATTTAGCATTAAATCTATAGATAATATATAGAGCTACTTGAAATTGATTCTGTACAGCTTAGTAAAATAATTGAATCGATTTGATATTCAAATAAATCATACATTTACTTTCTGATTCACATCCAAAAACTGTGGTTCAAAACTTTGAATAAATTCAAATAGAATATAATCCTAAACTAAATTCTTAGTTGAAATTATATGAAAGCGTATAATTATGAAGCGATAAATTTTGAAATCATGATTTCATAGTTTGTTGGATATTTCTGAATTTGATTTAGGAGAGGCTTCTACCAATTCAAAATTATTCTTATGGAAATGAATCAAATATTTAAGTTTACCAAAATTTTAGATTTAAAGGCACTGTAGTTCCGGTAAAAACAGAAAATGTATTAGCATCCAAATTACGCAAATTAATGCCTGAAAAAGTAAAAAAGGATATGGATAAATCCATAGTTGCTCCAATGCCTGGATTAATCACAGCAGTAGACGTTGCAGAAGGTGACAAAGTGGTGGAAGGACAACAACTTTGTGTAATAGGTAAGGACTGAAAAATATATTATTCCATTGATCATCAGTTCTTGTTGGTTATTAAGTGATTCCTGTAGTGGATATATACTTTTTTCTATTAAGAAATACGAAAAAAATAATATTTTTAATTGATTTTTTATCAATGTGGTTATTTATTATTGTGTACTAAATTTTTAGAGGCAATGAAAATGCAAAATTCAATGAGAGCTGCAATTTCTGGTATTATCAAACGTGTAAATATCAAAACAGCTGAACCTGTCGGTGAAGGTGATGTTTTAATTGAATTTGCTTAAATATTGTTATGTGAATTTATAGTTTTATTTACGTTAATTGCTGTAATATATTATTATAATTATTTTAAATTGTAAATAAGGTATCCAAAAAAATTTTCTAATTAAAAATAAAATTTTAAGTTATATATATTTATTATATTTATGTATTTTTTAAATATAATCCACCTTTGCCAATTTTAATATGGCAACAAAAAGCTACTTCCCGCCAGGTTTTGATACAGAGCCTTTTCTGTTAAGATTCATAAAATGTACGCGCGTAGAATGAAAAATCTACAAAGAAGGCAATTTCTAAATTATAATCCATTTAATCCATTTACACACTGTATTTTTTATAATTAAAACATGTGTCCGGCTATGCAATTTTACATTATAAGCCAATTTTTTAGAACAAATAGCCCCTAAGCCATTTGAAGGCTTTGTTTTCTAGAATAATTTTGCTACAAGCAAGTATTATAAGTGGTGAAATGAAACATTTATTGTCCATTGTTTAAGTTTTTGTAAGGAAAGTAAAACTTTCGGGTAATCACTCATGTAGGAATCTTATTTAACGCTAAAGTAGGCTTGGCTGTAAAGGCCAGTAAAGAAAAGTGTTTTGAATGGTACAAAATCGAACGGTTGAGAAAATGGTCGAATTATTCCAACCTAAACGACAGAAGAAGGCTAACAGTCCTGAGTAGTTAAAATATGATTTTAGATTCTTGAAAGACCAAAACCGATCTATTAGGTCTAAAAGCCGAATTCTTAACCTATTTTGATAGGAACAAGTTAAAATACAAAATAATGGATTGTTTCTTCAAAACGAACGAGCATTGTTTGAAAACTTTTTGAAAACTGTTTACCATTCCTCACAATTTCGGCTTAAAATACTCAAATATATTTAGTAATTTATATAATAAATTTTTCATAACTGTATAAACTCTGTTAATAATACAGAAAATACATCCGTAAAACAAATATATTATCGACATAGTCTCTGATAATTATAAGTAGTTAAAATTGAAACATTGATATACAACTATAAGCTGTATATTTAAACAATCAATACTGTTAGTTGTTGTCTCCACTTGTCATTATCAATAAACAAAATTTATGTTCGTAGAAGTTACTTAAAACAGTTAAATACTACATAAAATCGTATTATACCCAAATATGTTATACTTACATTATTCCATGACGACACGATCATTGTTAATTCGGCATAAGAAGTCATAGAAAATTAATGATAATTTGCTAACTAATGCCACATAAAACAAATATATCACAAAGAATAGTTTTAATTTTCTAATGTTGTTGCCGTGTTTGTTGTTTTGACTTTGCATCATCAATCAAATTAAGTTTATGAGGTTAGAAAATGTTTTGTCGCATTAAAAAATTACAGGTAAATAAATTGAATTAATTTGATATATTCCAAATAAATAATTAACAATCTCACTTGTTTTAGAATGTTATCCGCTATTCATCACATTTTAATTGTTTACACACATCGAATACTTGTAAGAATCCAATGGTACCGATAGTTATCGAACAAACGGGACGAGGTGAACGCGCTTACGACATATACTCACGATTACTTCGTGATCGTATTGTGTGTTTGATGGGACCAATCGACGATATGATGAGTTCATTGGTTGTGGCTCAATTTTTATTTTTACAATCTGAATCAAATTATAAACCTATACATGTATATATCAATTCCCCAGGTGGAAGTGTAACTGCTGGTCTAGCCATTTATGATACTATGCAATATATCTTACCCCCAGTATCAACTTGGTGTGTAGGTCAAGCGTGCAGCATGGCTTCTTTGTTGTTAGCAAGTGGCAGTCCAGGAATGAGACATGCTTTACCTAATTCACGTATTATGATACATCAACCTTCTGGTGGAGTATCTGTAAGTATTGTATAAGTGTTGTTATATCTATTTATTTTTTTTAAATTATATTTAAATCGTCTATATATAATTCTCATTTATTGTGTATTAGGGCCAAGCAACTGACATCCAGATTCAAGCTGAAGAAATAATTAAATTAAAGAAGCAATTAAACGAATTGTATGTCAAACATACAGGTGTCAGTTTGGAACGGATTGAAGCTTCTATGGAACGCGATAAATTTATGTCTCCAAAAGAAGCTATAGAATTTGGTTTAATAGATCAAATTTTAGCACGTCCAGTTCAAACAGAAGAGACTAAAGAATCTAATAATATTAATGATAATACTAATAATAATAATAAATAGTCTAACATATAATTAATAATAAAAGTAAGTTTGTAATAATTTGTAATATAAATTATTTTGAGCCGTTCATCCGAAAGGGGGTTTTAGGTGTTCAAAATCACCCCAAAAGCCTTGAATTTTCAGTTTATGAAGTTTATCTTTTAATAACCTTGAATTAGGTTTTATATTATAGATATAATATAAAACCTATTATCTTCCAACTGTAAATAAATATAATACAACAATGTTTTATCTTTTATATTTAACAGAATAAATTATTCAATTTAATAAAATCTTGTTTTTTATATATATTAAAATCTTGTTTGGACATGACTTGATTGAATCTAAGATTTTGTACAGTTTATTGGAATACAATATTTTCATGATATTAACGAATTCTCCATTGACAAGTATATGGTGCAATCATATATTTATTCTACGTCTTTGTAAAATATTAACCTTATCTTATACCAATTTGTTTTGATATAAATCGTATATGGCGAGTTCATGACAAAGCAAATGGCGACAACCATAGAATATGTGGACAGCTAGTTCATCGAATAACTTGAACAAGATACAGTGCCCTTAAAAGGGTTAAAGATTTTTTTGAGAACTAAATAGAATATGAAAAAATTGACGGTACAACAGAAAAATTTTAATGATAGTTTAAAATTGTTATCTATCGTATAGGTACGTATTTGATTATTTCTACGAAATTAAAAAAGCTTATAAAACTAAACATCAGTGCATTTTTTAACAAATGTTTTCCAAGTATTATTTCCTTTATAATAATTTTTTTCATATAAAATAAATTAATTAAATATTTATATTTCTTCATAAAAATATGTAATTTATATATATTTTAAGACAACTATTATCAATGTAAAACGCTAAGAAAATTATTTTGTAATCAGATTTTATTCTAAGCATGAGTGTAAAAATTATTATGATTTTAAAAATATTTCATTGTCGTAACTAGGTAGGTATAAGATATTTTTAATTACTAATATAAGACTCACAACACAGATTATAGAGTAACGAAATTTAGCCCCGCAAAAAATTTTTTATTTATGAAATTTTATTTTGATACATCGTTTATTCTTGATTGTTCGCTATAAACAATTGTTTGTTCTTAATTTGTTTAATTAAAAAAATTACTTAAATATACACCCTCATATTAGCCCTTCTTAAACCATTTTTTAAGCTTTTTCATTAAATTGTATTTATTGGGCTATAATATACATTTATGATACTTATTGCATAAATAAGGTATGTTCTTCCTTCAAATCGTCTATTTATTTTTTAATTAGCTGTATAGTTGTAATCAGAATATATGTATACATCTATTGCGCATATATTGACGCATGCTCAATATACATATATACATACATTGACACAAGTATTTAGCTAATTAAAATTAATCAAGAAATAGGCGATTTAAAGAAAGAACAATCATAAATGCATTTTTATTTTTTGTGTATCCATTATTTATAAAAAAATTAACGATCGCTGCTACTTTGATGTCATTATCAGACTAGTTCCCTATTTTTATAAATTTATTAATTAAATTTAACAATATAAAATCACAGTGAAGTGATATAACAGCTAAAAAGTCTTTATAAACACCATAATAATACATTATCTTATACACATCGGGTACAGTCCCTATAAAACTATTTCCTCATTATATATTCTCAGCTGATTTTGGCGTATTTTTTTTTTAAATAATAAAATGTATAAAGTAATCAGCAGAAAAAATGTTTTTTAAAATTACTTAATTTCAGATGTATTAAAATAGTCAAAAGAAATTAAAATAATATTAAATAGTATAAATAAATAAAATTGAAAATAAATAAATGGTTAAAATATGGTTTTTTAAAATTTGGAAAACTGTTGAATAAAATATTTCTGTTTCGACCCGTTTGGCATATGTAATTTTCTGGACAATCACCACATTTAAATTTATATTGGACATTCATGCTAACGAAGACTCTAACTACTGGTATTATTAAGAACTATTTAGAACTACAAATATTTTTTTTTCTTTTTAATTTCTGGCTTCAGCTACTTTCAGCTATACAGCCATTAACTAAAGGGGATTATTATTTTTTGTATACAACAACAGTACACAGTACCGCTAGGTGGTCACCCATCCAAATACAGATTGTGACTGCTGTTACTGCTGTTGCTTAACTTCATTAATTGGTCTATGCATGTCATTACGTTACGCCAGTCCGGGGTCAAAACACCACAGGCATAGGCTTGGTCACCTCTACTTTAAAACCGCACCCTTAATAGACTTTCTTAGTTCACAAAAAAAATCCTCTCGTAATATGTCTCTTCACGATAGTAACACTTAATGACATCTATCATCTTTTTGATGACTTAAAAAAAAAATTTTAAGCATTACCATAGCAATCATATCTTATTTATATTCTTAAATTGAGTATTTTAATGGCATAAGAAAAATTTTTCCTTTTATTTTATTTATGTTATAATTTCATTCGCTGTTAATTGTATTTTTAATCATATGCTAGTGTTTATCGTTAACTGATATAAGTGTAATAAATGTGATTCTGTTTGTTCGATTTATCAAATAATTATTTTGAGATTTCAGTGTTGAATTTTAATCGTATAAATAAATATACATTCTAACTAGCAAAATAGGAAATTAATGTACTAACTTAGTGATACATTTAAATAAAATTAACTTTAACTAGTAATTTTATTTAAAAAAAATAAAAAAATTAATAATCTAACCGAACCCCAACCAGTCGCCAATCTATTTTGGTCTATCTATGGCCGACGAACAACTAATTATATTTTATACATATTATTTTAATAACAAAATTTTAATTTTAAAGTATTTGTTTTATTTGTAATACGTAAACGTAAGGAATAATGAAATATTAATGTTGTTGCTTACAGCTGCAATATAATCTTTTATTTTAAAAACATAAAAAAGAACTATAAAATTTATATTTTGAATTTAACTGTAAAATTAAAATTTTTTGGTTCTCTATATAAAGCACCTCTACTGGTCGAACTAACATACAATAATCACAGAATTTTTTCTACCTAATCTCACCTATATATCATAGAATAAACAACCAACCTATCGGAATTTATATAGTATACCACCGTGGTCAAATATCTTCATAATTGGTTTGTAATAAAATAATTATATTTTACTACTTATATTAACTACTTCATCAAATAAACACACCGATGAAAATACAATATAAACTCTAACCCATCTTTAAATCTGAAACCATCTACATATCCAATCCTTATACACACTGTAGATTTGACTTTATAGTTAACATAGAGTATAATATGAAATGTTTCAAAAATTTTTTTACCAAATAAATGAACAGCGGAATTGAATAGGAGTTTAACTCTTTTCTCTTTGCCTATTTATTTAATCCGAAAATATTTAACCAGAACGATTATGAAATCTAAACAAATAAGTTGAGAACATAAAATTTAATATCACATATCCACGTTTAAATATTATTTAACACAATTTTATTTTATGACGAAAGTAATAAATTAAATTTTGGTTGAAGAAAAAATCACTCTAAATTTATTTAAAACACTTCTCTTATAATATTTTAATTTTGAAATGTTATATTATACATACATAGAATACCGCCATAATATTTAAATTATTTAGTTTTGTTTTTTAAGTTGAGAACATTCATTTCTTTAGCGGGTTTCTTGAATGGTTGGCTATATTAATATCAGTTTCCCGCGTAAATACTTTCATACATTTATAAAGTTCAAAGTTTTAATTGAGTTAAAATTTTTGTATAACATTTAATTCAGTGAAGTGGTTATATAAAATAATCATAAAAATATGGATGATCAAGAATTGGATCAACATTTACGAGATATTCAAAGAGACTATCTTAATTTTTTAGACGATGGGGTATTTAATTGTAGATAAAGAATTAGTATCGTGTACTAATGCAATTTTTCATCCTTAGGAAGATCAAGGAATATATATGACGGCAGTAAAAAATATGCTAGCGGATGATAAACGCAGATTAGTTGTTAATGTGAATGATTTGCGACGAAAAAATCCTGAACGTGCTGCCGCATTATTGAGCAAATCCTTTGAGGAACAAGTGGCCTTTCAAAAGGCACTTAAAGAATATGTTGCAAGTATTGACTCAACGTATAGTAAAGATAACACAGAATTTTTTATTGCGTTCGAAGGAAGTTTTGGTAACAAACATGTTACTCCACGATCCTTAACATCTAAATATTTGGGAAATCTTATTTGTGTAGAAGGAATTGTGACTCGATGTTAGTAATATCATGTTAATACTTTTGGTATTGGTTGTCATGGAAGTTAAATTTCAGATTCGTCCAAATGCTTATTGTTTCGAAATTTTAACACTTCAGTGAAAAGGAGCATAATATGAACATGCATTGGAAGACTAAGAGTTAGAGACGATATTGTAGATATACGATGTTATTTAAAAAAATCTAGGCATTAGGACGGATGTGAAGCTTTATGTCAACGTTTATAGAATTAATTATAGAGTTAATTGATATTTAACGATGAATATAATTTTGCTTCATTTATTCTGATATTAGGTTCATTAATTCGACCAAAAGTTGTGAGAAGTGTTCATTATTGTCCTGCGACAAAAAAAGTTATGGAGAGGAAATACGCCGATTTAACATCTTTAGAAGCTTTTCCAACTAGTTCAGTATACCCCACAAAGGTATAAAATATTTAAATTTTCTACCTATGCTATTTTTCCTAAATTTGAGTTTTGTAGGATGAAGATGGTAACTTATTGGAAACTGAATTTGGTTTATCAACTTATAAAGATCACCAAACAATATCATTACAAGAAATGCCAGAAAAAGCACCTGCAGGTCAGTTGCCTCGATCAGTAGATGTGATTTGTGATGATGATTTAGTTGATCTATGCAAACCTGGTGATCGGATTCAAGTCGTTGGAAATTTTAGATGCTTACCCAGTAAACAAGGCGGATTTACAAATGGTACATTTAGGTAAATATTGATTTTGATTAAGCGAATAGATGTGTGTTACTATTAAACAAAGAAATTTTATTGTTATTCGCCTCCAATTAATTTAATCTAATATTTATTTTTTAGAACTATTGTGATTGCGAATAATATATCCCAATTGAGTAAAGAATCCACTCGATCAATTTCAAGAGAAGACGTTGTTGTATGTAAAAAATTAGCCAAAAGCAAAGATATCATTGAAATTTTAAGCCGATCATTAGCTCCATCAATTCATGGTCATGATTTTATTAAACGGGCAATTTTATGCTTATTAGTTGGCGGAATTGAAAAAGTTTTAAAGAATGGTACACGACTTCGTGGTGACATTAACATATTATTGATTGGTGATCCTAGTGTTGCAAAATCACAATTATTACGATATGTACTTTATACAGCACCTCGTGCTATTCCTACAACTGGTCGAGGTTCTTCTGGCGTTGGTTTAACAGCAGCTGTAACTACCGACCAAGAAACTGGTGAACGAAGGTAATTCATTTTTACTAAAAATCATCGATAAATAAACTATTCAATCGGTATATGTCAATTCATTTAATCAAAAATATCAAGCATATTCATTTAATGAACAATTAAGCGAAAACAGACAAAACCTCACTAAATTCAGACTACAAATTCACTTTAATTAATTTTAATGATAGCAAATCATTAAGGATGTTTGGGAGGTATATAAAATGGTACGAGACGAATGAAAATTTAGTAGAACGTTCATCACTTCATTTTAAATCACCACTAAATTACAAACCGAATTTCTAAAGTCTAAACTGATAAAAAGTTTTGGAGTTTAAAAAAATCTTTAATTTTACATTTAATCTTATGAAGATTCGTTAGCAGATTAACACAGGGCTTCTTAAGCTTTTGTAATTCACGACCCCATTTATGATTGCGAGTTTCTTGACGTCCCCATACAAATATAAAAGAAAAATAAATTAATATTTTTGATGATTTATTTATTAGGTAACAATATATATTTATATATTTATATATTACAATATATATTTATATTTATACATATGAAAATATATAAGTTAAGAATTCGTTTTGAAACATACAAAAATCTAAAATAATTTTACAAGTTAAAAAACATTTTCTGTTAAATTTTATTTTTATCTCTCGCGACCCCAGAATTTTGCTACGCAACCCCAAATGGGGTCGAGACCCATAGTTTAAGAAGCCCTGGATTAACAGATTAAATTTATTTTACTAACTGAAAAAGAAACTAACAGGAATTTCTAAATTTTATAAGAAGTTACTTGTACTTAAGAGAACTAATTGAGCATAAATTTATTAAAATTCACTTACAGTTATCGAGAAAAAAAATTAAAAAGTGGGTGATAATATCGTTTTTGATGGAAAAATTAATTAGTGTATAAGAAAGTCCACCTACACTGTCGTCTGCTGAGATGTATAGTCACTAGCAGTTGTTCGTTTCAACTCATTTTGAAATCGTTTTAATTCGCTTAAATGAACTTTTAGGAATATTATTTTATTTTGTCATCAATATCTACGTGATTTGGACAATTTAAGAATTTAAATAATTAATATAAAACATATTTTTATCTATAAATAGCTTATAGATAAAAAACGTATGTTAGTTATCACAAACGCAATGTATTAAAAAGTGAGAGCAATATATCTTTGACGAATATACCAACATTAAAATTATATTGTATATTTTACGGTGTTGACTAGATTTCATATGATAAAATAATATAAGATTTTAATTAATGTATGAAAATAAATTAAATTTGTAAAAAAAAATATGAAATCATACTCATAACTATTGTAATGTATTCTAAAATAATTTAACTATAAGTTATAGTGTTAAATATGTTACTCCATATTTAACTGCGAATATGTACAATAGGTTCATCGTATTTATAGAATAAATTTTGTGCTAAAAACTCTATCATGATTATAAGGTAAAGCTTAAAAAATCATGCTGCAACGAAAGTCTTTTTATAAAACATTTAAAATATTGATAATTTCACTTAAAAGGCCTTGAAACAGGCAAATTTATTATAATTTTGTAATCTAGGAGTCTAAGATTTAGAAACTGAACTGGAACATTATTTTTATATTACTATATTCGTCAAATGAAATAATGAGTTCATTCCATACACTTTTTCCGACAGTTATATCTCCCAAACATCCTTAAATTAAGGGGCAATTTTGTTTTTCATAAATTAATTTATGAAAATTTTCAGATTGGAAGCAGGAGCTATGGTTCTAGCAGATCGCGGAGTAGTTTGCATTGATGAATTTGATAAAATGTCAGATATTGATCGAACTGCTATACATGAAGTTATGGAACAAGGAAGAGTTACAATTTCAAAAGCTGGTATACATGCAAGTTTAAATGCTCGATGTTCTGTGTTAGCTGCAGCAAATCCAGTATATGGGCGTGTAAGCAATTAATGCTTCTAATTAAGTATTTTTAAATTAATAATTTTTTTAATTGTAGTATGATCAGTATAAAACTCCAATGGAAAATATTGGATTGCAAGATTCACTTCTTTCTCGTTTTGATTTATTGTTTGTTATGTTGGATGTGGTTGATGCAGAAATTGATTCCATGATTTCCGACCATGTTGTCCGCATGCATAGATACAGGTATGATTCCAACCTATTTTAATTAATTTTATATTTCATATTAACTTAATCTTTGTATAAGTGATAGTACTTCGTATAGCTCGGTGGGTGGTCTAATATATATGAGTTAGAGAAGAAAAGAAAAAAGTTTACTGTTTTAAAAACAAACAATTTTTGTGGTCTTATTAGATTAAGTTAATTGTAACATTTAATTTTTTTTAAATACAGAAAACCAGGTGAACAAGATGGCGAAGTATTACCAATGGGATTAAATGTGGAAATGCTTAGTACACACGATCCCGATGCGGATGATGAAAATAATAAAGTACCTGTATATGAAAAATATGAACCTTTGTTACATGGAAAATCTCGTGCTAGAAATGAAAGAATATTGTCTGCTGGTTTTATGCGTAAATATATCTATGTTGCCAAAATGATGAAACCGAAACTAACTGAAGAAGCCACTGAGCTCATCGCTGATGAATATTCTAAATTGAGATCCGAAGATACAATGGATATGGATGTTGCTAGGACACAACCAGTAACAGCTCGTACTTTGGAAACATTAATTCGTTTAGCGACAGCACATGCTAAAGCCCGATTATCACCAACTATCAGTGTTGCTGACGCTGAAGCAGCTATTGAACTAGTACAATATGCATACTTTAAAAAAGTGTTGGAAAAAGAGAAGAAGAAAAAACGGCGACGTGATCAATCAGAAGACGAAGATTCTGATGAAGAAGTGCAAACTGAACACACACAAGAAGAAAAGGAAATTGAATCTAGACCTAAACGTAGTCGGCGAATGCGAAAGTCGGTAGATGGAGATGCTGAAGATGTTGACATGACACAAGTTACACCTCAAGATCCAGGAGATTTGACTCGTAGATCAACTCGAAATGAAATGTCTACAGTTGGGGGAGGCAACACGTCATTACAAGAATCAACTCAAGTGCTTACTGGTACCATAACTGACGAAAGGTAAGTTCAAATTATAAATGTTTTCGAAACAATCGAGGTTAATTGCTTAATGTTTTTCCAGGTTAGGTAAATTTAAAATTAGCTTGCAACGAATGTTCCGCGAAGAAAGAAAAGACGCTATTAGTGTCAAAAGTGTAACCGAATTTATTAATACTGAACACGCAATGGAACCGTTTAATGAAAATGAAATACAACTAGCTTTGCACAAAATGACGGAGGCTAACCAAATAATGATTGCAGATGATTTTGTATTTTTAATTTAATTTTGTATTTAATTTTTTTTTAAGTATCATTTTACATTAGATCTAAGTATTGTTATCTATAGTTAAGTACCTATTTTATATTAGTATTATTTTTACTCGGAATTAATTTTTTTGTTAATATATGTAATTTTGTTTAATCGTAGTTAACGTTTTGCGTAATTAAACGAAATATTTTTTATTTATTTTCTGAATACTTTTTGTGCCCCGAGAACGAATGTCTGCTTACACATTACAAGATCTGTTTCGGGTATGAGGTTTAAATTTACGAGTTGTTTGTTTCGTGTTATTTCAATAATTTTTGAAAGTTTCGGATAATGTAATATTTTATCGTTTTTTGTTTATAATTTTTAGGTTTTATTTTAAAAAAATATACGAGAACATAACATTTAACTTACTCATTTTTTTTCAAAAAATTTTCATGACATGCCCTCCGTTTCAATGTCAAGACTATGCATACCAAATTTTATTCAATTTGTATAAGTATTTATGCGAAATTTGCGAAAATATTTAGTATCTTAAATCTCTTATATTAATTTACGGTATTCTGAAGTATGGTTACTTCAACGTTACCAAAGTGCAGGCAAGTCAGATATTTGTATATAACAAGGAACTTTTCTCCATTATCGGCAATGTATTTTTTTTCCAACCGGTATATTCGGGTAATGTATACCCAAATACAAAAAATGAGACACCTTCATCTTACATATCTATTTGTTGTGTTTAGTTGTTTATCAGGTTTAATTAAATATAACATTAATTTTAATTTAACATAAAAAATTCAAGCAGTCGTGTTTTTTTTTTTGTTTCGCCAAGTAATTATGTAGTATTTGGGTAACTGACCGAGTGATTGATATATTAACGTAGAACTGAAACTGCTGGAAATTTAGTTTTTTGAAACCTATGTCTTCCTTACAGTTGGATAATAAGAAAATATTTTTCTTTCATAAACCAAACACCATTTAAGGACAGGCTTTTGGAAATTCTAAAGTGTTAAAAAAAGAGGTTCAAATTTGAAAAAATAATTTAACAATTTAGTGAGCATTTCAACTTGATTCTAAAAGTCCTCTTAAATCAAATAAGCAAAAATGAATTTCGGTTTCGAAAATCACCTCGAAATAAGGAATACAAGTCTTTAAGGAGGAATATTACATTTTAATGAAGAGAAATTTCACCTCTAAACTTCTTTCTTTCAAAATGAAATAAGTATACGCTTCAAGATTTTTGGTAAATGAACACGTAAACAGAGGAGAAATGGGGGTCAAAGTTAAAAGAAAAAATACAATAGGTAAACAAATAGGTATTTAAGGTTTTTTTCTAAAGCAACCCCCTTTGAAAATGCATGAATACATTTAAATGGATTAGTGCTATTATTTGTTTTTAAGGATATTACTCACGAAAATGGTATTAATTTTGAAAACTAAAATGGCGAATGAAATGAAGTTAAAACAGGGAAAAATCTAAGGTTTAAAGGTTGATTGTGATAACAATATTTATTTCCGATTAAATTTAAAAGGATTACTAAGCAAGCATAAATCTATTAATAGAGGGTTTTTACAAAGATCTAATTTTAAGCCATTTCAAAATTATAAATAGTAAAATAATAAAACAATTAATAATTTGAAATTATTTACTTGATACTATAAAGTTGTGTTAAAAATTGACTAAAAATGGAGTCTGGATTAATTGAAACGTATTGATTTTAAATTTTGTAATATTAAATTTTATAAATTTTGAATAAACTAGATCACTTGTTTACTTATGAGATGTATTCAGTATTTTCAGCTGGATTATTTAATAATTCTCCAGTTCGATAATTAATTCGATTTTATTGAAGTTTAAAGCAATAAATGATAAAATTAATCTCAGTAAATGTCTAACTGGTTGTAATTCAGGTAAGTAATACTTTCAAAATATTTAAAAATGATGATTTTGGTACTTAATCGAACGTGTACTATGTTTTTTACAACCTTGAGTATTTGAATATCTGTAAGGTTCTAAAAATAATATAAATTTATCGAAAAACTAAACTAATTTTATTTTTCAAATTATAATCTCATTATCTACCAATATACGATAACGGTAGTTACAAAATAATCGATTCCTGGTTACTATGAGTAAAATAATTATATATTATAATTAAATTTAAGAAACAAATCAGCAGAGAATAATACTTAAATTTATATTTACAGAAACAATTCTAATTTTTGTCATCATTTGTATCAGAAACTTCTTTTGAAACATTTTTGTCATCTGCTTCGTTTTCAGATTGTGATTCATCGGCTGATGATGGATAATCGGGTAATTCTAGAAAATAATAATAATTTCATAGTACTTGACCTACATTTGTTTTTTTTTTATAAAATCATTACCTTCTCGAGCTAATGACCTTTCAATTTGGGCCTGATGGATATAATTATTTTGTGCATCTAAAATTTCTTGACTATCCTTACATAATGAATATCGTTCTAACAGTTCTTCATTTAATTCAATGAAAGCATGCCCCCATGAAAATTTTGACATATATTCTTCAGCTAAAGTTTTCATTCCCACAATATAAAATGCAGCAGAAATAGCTTCTACACAACTTAATTGACATGGTTTACCATAATTAATGGGGTTTGCTGCTATCAAAAAAGGTAAAAGCCTTGGGTATGGTGTACGCATACGAGAAACAGGTATTTCATCAATGCGAGCCCATGAACAGTCCACAACTGCTATACCTTGTTCTTCAATAATTTTTCTATCCATTGGAGATACACTACATTCACCCACAGGCGTTAAAACTAATCCTTGAAATCTTTGGCCTAACTTAAGAGTTTTTATCATATTCCAACGTGCTAATTTACGACCTGAACACTTTTTTGGATCACATTGGTTCAAATCCCACATTGCCACTGGAAAATCGGTTGTAATTTCACCTTCTTGTTCATCATCATCACTGTCTGATTTTCTTTCTTTCAAATTGTTTTTTGGAGGTTTTCGTGGTTTATTATGGTATTTATTCCGTTTCTGCTTGTTTATTGACTTCATTACCTAAATTTTTTTAAATAACAAAAATGATGTGATTGGAAAATTCTAAATAAAGATAATATTCAGACCTTAGTTTGGATTCTTTTAATTTGAATATGAAAATCGTTAATTCAAAGTGTGTATGAATTTTCACTATTAATTTTGCATAAGACTTGTATTTTGAGGTTATAATTATTACTTGTCACTCGTGTTCAACAACAAACGTTTGTTATCATTTTATATAACCTAAAACAACGTCGATAATTATTAATAAAAACTAAATTGAAATTTATTTAGAATGGGGACTTTGGCTACATTTTCCTCGAATGTAAGTAAAATTTTCTGAGAAGCTTCATTGGGGTGATATACTAAATAAAAATTGCTATTTTTTTTAGATTTTCAAAAATATATCTACAATATACGAATTGTCAAAATTTTCTCGATCTCTCCAAACTACAACAACGCTTTGTAAAGTCCAAGCTGGAAGATACAAAATTACTCCTAAAAGAGATAAGCCTTTAACTTATGAAATGGCAAATCCTCCACATTACATTGCTCATCGTAAATCTTGGAATTCTTGGAATACTTGTAAATATTGAATCATTAGTTGTAAATTATTTATCTTATTTATTATTTGCCCGATAATCGGACGAAGGGGATATTGTCCCCCCATAATTGAACGAATAGGAGCTACTAATGGCTGTTGCTATTCGTCCAATAATCAAACAAATGCAATAAATTCTTTTAATAATATCATATTTTAATTTGTTTGGGATTAATAAAAAAAAATTGTCAGTTATTTAAATTCGATCCCTGTTTGTTACTTAAATTCGATGAAAGGGCTTGCCGTACAATTACATATAAATTCATTTATAAATATTTTAATTGTAAGAATAAAAAATAATTCATTAATACGACTATCGGACACATAAACAGAAGTCTCTTTATTTAAAAGTTATTTTATTTATTTCAGCGAATTTGGTTGGAGGTTTACGCCCTGCTGAAACGGTAGTAGAAGATTTGTTTATTCGAAAATTTATGACTGGTACATGGCACAATTTATTTGCATCGGAAGTTATAATAAAACGCCAGCATAATATGATTAGAATAGCAGGTATTGTTCGACAAGCAATTAGCTCTAGAAAAATGTATTTTTTGATCGGATATTGTGAAGAGTTGCTGTCAAATTGGTTACAATGTCCTGTTAAATTAGAATTACAAACAGTTGCAGATAAAAAAGATGTTATTTTTAAATACATTTAAGAATAGATTGTTATTGGAATATTTTTTTTTTTTTTGTAATTAGTTAATTTATGTAATATATGATTAAAAATTTTAAAAAGTAATGATTTCCCTTTTTGGATTGATTAACCCAACATCTGTGTAAAATGTAATTGTAATATAGTTATTGTAGTTCACTTAAGTATATCACACTCGAGCGATTTCCGTGAAATCGACGATATTACGAATTTCGCTGATTTCCTTAATATCACAGCATTTTATTCGCACAACTTATGTATAGCAATCACTAAACGACTAGCTAAGTTTTTCTGAAGAGTGTGTTATAAATTATTCATTTTCTTATAAATAAAATATGAATGTATAAAATATGTAAGTGTCTTAAAGGATGAAACACATCAAGTAATAAGTAATGTAGTATATAATTTAAACCATTTGAAATAAATATGCATGTCTTTTTACAAAATGTTTTATTATATAATATTTATAATTTATTACAATTTATTTATTTTAAATCATTTTTATGCTCGGCATATAGAATAGTATACTCGACATATAAATTAGTACATTCGACATATAGAATATTCTGAGTATATTAGTATTAGCTCATTACGGTTTGTTAGTTCGTCATCATGAAAACTAAAAAACGAGATGAAATTTTGGTGGCGTATTATAGATCTTAAAAGTAAGATTAATTTCGTAAATTAGCAAAATCGCTTCGTTTACTATGTGCCTCTCGTCTGGTTCATGTCATATGTAATTGTGAATACCATCCCTATAGCAACCCTTTGTCAGATTTTCCGAATTTTCTTTACGGAAATCGATTGGTCACTAGGTTGCATCGTTTGCTCCTTTTTAGTTTTCTTGTTATAACCGATTAATAATTTGCTCTATGCCAGCACCCATTTATCAGATTGTTTGATCATGAGTAATGGTCATAGTTTGATTACGAGTAATTACTATATTTCATCGTTATTTGGTCATTTGTAGTTTTCTTGCTTTTATCAAATTTCTAAATTTTCATTTATATAGTTTAGACCAGGGGTCTCCAAACTACGTCCCGAGGGCCACATCCGGCCAGCGGACAGATTTTGTCCGTCCCGTGGAGAGTTAGTATACTTGAAAACTCCTTTTAGAGAACATAATTTTTATAGCAAATTAAATTTAGTTTACTGAAGTATTCTAATTTTATGTTGAATAATTATTAATATGACATCTACATTGATATGGTCATGGGCTAACTACTCATAACATTGTTGTAGGCTTATTGTTATTGTTTTTGTGATAAGTTGGATAAAGAAACACAGAATTGTAATGAGTAAAGACATGTATAATATGCAGAAAATTTAACTTCAGTATATTATAATAACTAACAAATTATTGAAATGAATCCAACTAACATTTTATACATTTTAAATAAAAACATAACTTATAACAAGCATAATGCCATATGAAATACTAATGAGATTTATGTAATTGAGATTTTCCACTGACAATAGTTTGTAGTTGTGGACTAATTTTACTTGTACCAATTATTAAAAGAGACTTAAGATGCTCATCAGTTAATTTAGATCTGTAAACATTTTTTGTGTACTTCATTTTGGAGAAGGTCTTCTCACACAAATAAGTAGTACCAAAAACAGAAAACAGCCCACGAGCAAATTTATGCAAAGTATCAAATTGTGTCAGTGGAAGACTCTTATAAAATTCCAACAAAGACGAGTTTTGATATTTGTTCTTAATTATATCACTGCACTGTAGATCAATCATTTCCATTTGAAGTTCCGGGGCTAAGGTTTCAATGTCTATTTTATTTCACAACAGTGTCATAGGAACTGACTTGTGGCTGCGACACTAGCCTTCGTATATATTCCAATTACTGCCATCTAGAAGTGAGTGGAAGACACCAGAACTATCTCGAACCAACGAGATTATTCTGTACGTGCTATAAGCGCAATCTGTTAGCGATAGAAGGTACTACCTATTTCCGCTTTTGTCTATCAGATGTCGTCTCACGTTACTCCTCATAGCTCGCACCAAAGAGTATAAGATACAGGGGAAGGTCGCGTATACAGTTACGAATGCCATCTGATGTTTGTGTCCAAGTACTAAACTACTGTCATGGCGGTCAGTAATGCGTCATACTTGGATTATCATTATAATCAATTTTATATTACTATGTACTTTCAGATATTTATTACTTTAATAAATTTTAATAATTCTTAATTATTTTGTCATAAATTATTTGTTTTCATATTTTATCTTAGGAAATTCAAATTGCCGCTAATGACAACCTTCCCCTCTATCTTATACTCTTTGGCTCGAACTCTACGACTAATCTAGAAATTACAGATAACGACAGGAAAATAAATAATATGCAGTGTTGCCGTTTTACGGACTTTAGTCCGATTTGCAGCCTTTTTTAAACGTTGCGTTCTTTTTCGGACTTTTTTTTTTCATCATTGGACTATTTCACTTTTGACCCTCGGAACTTACTGGAGAAAATAATACACATAGTCACAGGAAATGTGGACAAGCCTCTAGTTCATTGAATTACTTGAAGATAAGATGTAGTGCCTTCAGAAGGGTTAAAGGTTTTTGTTGAAAACTAAGAAGTATATGGAAATGTTGACGGTAAAACAGAGATAATTTGAAATTGTTTTCTTTCAAATACGTATTTTATAATTTCTATGAAATTAACAATGCTTAGATAAATAAATATAAATGCATTTTTTAATTACCTTTGTTCATTTTGTAACTTATTTTTTTCAGATATTATTCTCTTTTTCTTTACTAAATACAAAATATAAATTTTTTGTACATTAAATAGATAAACATTTATATTTCTTCATAAAAATCTGTATTTTATATGTATTGTAAGACAACAGTATCTATTATCCGTATAAAACACTAAAAACAATTTTGTAATCAGGTTTGAGTCTTTAGTATGAGTGTAAAAATGGTATATTATGATTGCATAGATGTTGTTGACATTCATAATACATTTTTTTTTTTTTTTTTAAATTTCTGGCTTTAGCTATTTTCAGCTATATAGCCATTAACCAAAGTGGATTATTATTATTATTATTATACAACAGTACACAATAATGCTAGGTGGTCACCCATCCAAATACAGATTGTGACTGCTGTTGCTTAACTTGTATTAGTTGGTCTAAGCATGTCATTACGTTACGTCAGTCCGGGGTCTCATAATACATTGTGAATATAGGAAAAACAACAATGAATATTAATCCATATCTCTTATCTATGTGTAATGATTATCAATACCATCTATCAACCATAAAATGAACTATACAAATGAAAATTAAGAAATTTGGAAAATTACGAAAACTACAAATGACCAAACGTTGAAATATAGTTATTATTCGTAACCAAGCTAGGTTAGGGAAAATTTGTAATCGGCTATACCTCGAAAATTAAAAATGACCAAACGATAAAACCTAGTGATCAACTGTGACCAGATCCCGGACTGACGTAACGTATTGACAGGCTTAGACCAATCTATAAAGTTAAGCAACAGCAGTCACAATCTGTATTTGGATGGGTGACCACCTAGCAGTACTGTGTACTGATGTTGTATAAATAATAATAATAATCCCCTTTGGTTAATGGCTGTATAGCTGAAAATAGCTAAAGCCAGAAATTAAAAAAAAAAAAAAAAAAAACTGTGACCATCCGATTTCCATAAAGAAAATTCGGAAAATCTGATGAAGGGGTGGGTACTATAGGGGCGTAGCCAGTTGTCAATCATGTATAAGTAGTTTACTTCCACATATAATAGATAGATTCCGCTAGTGTATTTGATGTTAATCTAGAGTACAGGTCTGGCTCATCCCTTTTAAAACACGTTGCTCGGATTTTCAAATTTGCGTTATGGAAATTATACATTCATAAATAGTCATCAATACAAAATATGAATAAAAATCGAAATAATTGATAATTACTTATTATTACTTAAATTGAAGTTTAGATGTTAATCTAATAAAAATTAATGCAATCATAATTCATAACACGTATTTGGTTAAATTTTTTTTTTCATGATTTAAACTTATTTTAAACTTTATTCCTGAATTTGATCACAAATTAGGTAAAATTATATTTACTATGATTTAGAATTTTTTATTTTTATATTTTTTAGAATTTAATTAATGCAGGCTCTTACGTTATCAGGGATCCTAAGTATTTGATGCCCTCAAAGTATAAAGAATAAAGGACAGTTTTTTGAGTGCGCGTGATATTTAAGCAAATTGTAAAATCTGGACTGCTAGGTACATATTATAGATAAGCATATTATTGTTAATTCGGTAACTTTGTTTGGTTATTAATTAATTGTCCAAAATATATCATACAGTAAGTTTACATAAGAATGGAATTTGTAAAAAACACTATTCAATCATAAAAATATGGGCGAACGAAGTGGTGAAGCAATATTTTGAATTTGAAATTGTACCAGTGCTTTTGAGTTTAGAAAATATTGATTCATCTTCTATTCAATCTTTAAAATAAATTTCTGGGAATAGTGTGATTTTCCAAATATTTTTTTGGGAGTTAAGTTTTATAGAGCCACAAATAGTCGTCTAAAAAAGAGCCCCCACGTGAAAGGTGCACAACAAATTCTTAAACGTAAACCTGCACTTGAATTAAATGCCTTATAAGCGGGTCTTATTATTTATATTGTAAAAATTACAAATAATAAAAAATATATATCCACTTGAATTGATAAATATAATATTTATAGATTATACTGATTAAATGTAAAACATAAATGTAACAACTGTGTTTAAAATATGTAAAATTGTTGTAATGAATACTATTCAATAGAATTTTAAACTAATACCTTATCATAAAAGCGCTTTAGATTTAATATGGATTATTAAATTATGCATATTAGTTAGATAGACAGAATAGAAAAGCCTGTAAAATGTACATCAAATGATACGAATGATACACATATTTCACTATTAACTTTGTGATAGAAAGTTACAATTCTACCGCGAAAATAGAAATGAACAAATTTGTATATGGTTGTTAATAGGTACTAGAGTTCTAATAGATATTGTCAAAGAGTACTATAGAAAAATATACCATCAATATTATTTACATAATCGTAATTTTTATCTCAGTAATTGGGGCATAATCGGAATTTATTTATCGGAGTTTTTAAGATTAATTAGAAAGGATCTTTTTTTTAAAATAATCTTTTACGTACTTCGGTGTCTGTAATGAAATCTTAAAGTTAAATCCGACCCATATTCCGACTTTTGATTCGGATGTATTTTAAGTTGAATGACGATCAAATATAATTCAATGTATACCATTATTATCTACAGAATTATTTTCTATAGGACAAAAAGGGAAGTCAATATTAGAATACATATGCATAAACTATAAACACTTACGTATAATTTACTATAGAATCAATGCATACATTACATATTATAATATTACTTTTTGTGAATAATGAGTATCAAGTTCCCAATGCCAATGTTGAATGTTTTGAAAATAATAATATTATAGTATGTTTGTGTATTATGCCCCCCCCCTTCATTTTAAATTTTATAAAATTAACAAATAATAACACAATGCTGTTAACTGAATTATTATAATTTAAGATGTGGTTTCCCCTTCTTATCCTATGGAAAATGATTCTGTGGACAATTGGGATATATATTGATTCGTTTGTTTGTAATGGCATAACTTGAGGATTTGTTTGCATTAATTGCATGAAATCAAGTTTAGATGTAAAAATTTTGCATCAATAAATAGATAAATAAATACAAACATTTCTTACCGTTTGTATCATTTCTAAACGTATTTTCTTTGCTTTTTAGGAGGGAATTTGTACAATAATAACAATAAGTGTAATGTTTGCATTGATATTTATACGTATAGGTACTAAAAAATTTCGAACTACTTGGTTAACATCTAATAGTAACATGAAAATGTATTTCCAAATAATTTATCAATGAATTACTTGATCAAAAATGATTGTTCTTACTTCTAAAGGTCATATTCACAATTTATTAGGGAATAGTGTATGGATGCATTTGTATACATGTATAAATGTCCCCCATAATTTGTTTGCCAAGTGTATTGTTAAAAATTTGATAAAAATCAGTATAACCATACTATAGGTACATATATAATTCTAATCTTAACCAAATCTACATTACAATAAGACCTGCTCTGAATACATGAAACATATTGTATATTGTAAAAATAAAGAATATATTTATTTTTTTTATTATTGTATGTTGTATCTATCAATCAATAAGTAAGTAATATATGAATAATTAAATTGGATTGGCAGTTTTAAAATTATATTTTTGTCAAATCAATGAGTTATTTAGAAGGAGTGAACAACTGTTCAGATAGAATTAAATTACATGTAATATGTATATTTTTTTTATTATATAGACGTCGTCATAGTCGTCATCAATATGTTTATTCTATTCCTTTTTTTTTTTGATTTTTTTTGCATATAAAAATTATAGCTATTATAAACGAAAAACTGAAAAAAAATACGGCTTCAACTTTTTGTTTTTAACTGGAAAACGATGTGAAAAATTTTAAATTGGAAAAAAGATCCTCAAAGAAGAGAAAATTAATGGAACTTAAGCGCCATAATTATTAGAACAAATTTTTTTTTGAATAAAATGCAACCAAAATTGGTTTTACTAAATTTTCCGATTATTTCATTTTTCTCTTGTTTAAGCCTACATAAAAATAATATAAAAATTTTTCTTTACTGCTATTAAAAAAAAAACTGGCTATACACATATGTATTTACAAAAATGTGTTACAATTACTTAATATAAAACGGCATTAAAAAATGTTTTAAAATGATTTTATATAGTTTAAAACAATAAGAAAATGAAATAATTGGAAAATTTAGGAAAACCAACTTTTACTACATTTTCGAATTTTTATATTAATACCTTCATCATGAACCTTCAATTGTTCATCAAAAAATGAAGATCAAAACTTTTAAATTGTTAATTTTTATATATACAGAGTATAGGAAAAAATTTATTAACAATAGGATAAATTTCCAAATAACAGATAAACAATTCTGAAAAATAATTTTTTTTGTATTTTATTCTCTGCAGCGGCGACACGCTTGATTCAAAATGGTCCTTCGGAACCCCATTATCAACAGCTTATTAGTACTATTAATTATAGAGCTTCAGTTCCGGAAATAATGTACTTTTTTAGGAAATTTCCTCTTCTTTAAGGAACTTTTTTCTGATTTTTAATTTTTATAATTTGAGGTTGTATTTTTTTGTTCAGCTTTATATTTATAACAATTGCAATTTTTCTTTGCACACAAAATAGAAAAAAATGATTTTTTTTAGAATTTTATTCTGCGTCGAATGAATTATGTCCCATATTTTCTGACTTTTCTAACTATTTTTGGCAGATATTTCACTTCTCGATTAAACTATGATGCATGCAAGACCATACAATTTTTGTACATATTCTCTCTAGATATATAAAACTACGTATATTATAAATTCCTCGGGCGTCTGTTTGTCTGATGATTGCGATAAACTCTAAAATAACTTAGCAGATTTTAATGTGGTTTTCACTTACCAATAGAGTAATTTATGGAGATGGTTTAGGTGTATAATTTGAATAAGCCACTTTCTAGGACCAGAACGCTCTGTCAAACTTCAGCTTCCTATCTCTTTTCCTTTTGGAGTTATCTTGAGTACAGACTAACGGGCGGACTAGCAGATAAATGATAATGAATTTATTAGGTAATTTGGGTAATTTTGATACACCGGTATCAAAATTTTGTTGGCGACGTCAATATATTAGAGTGTAATAAAATTTAGACTTAATTTAGAACAACCTTATATTTTAATATGTTTACACTCGGTGTAAAAATATAGTAGAATACAAAGGTCTTTCATGAGTTTGGACTCATGAAGTGAGTCCCTTGCCCAAACTCATGAAAGTCACTTGATCTAACTTTAAATGTAATTGTTGGGCAAGAGTTATAAACGAAATACGACTGGAAAAAATTAAAAAAGTAGTAAAATTTTTTAGTCACTTTTGAAAACATTTTTCTACTTTTCTGTTTTGCTCATCCACGAACTTAACACTTATTTTTGAGGCTAGAAAACACTATCAAAAGCTCAGTCCGCTATCTTTTTTGTTCTGTGTTCTTTACCACAATATTCGCTAGCGTTGCAAATCTTTTCTTTTCAGTAAAAGTTTCATACATCCAAAAAATGTCGAAATTTGATCAGCATGTACTAGTGAGAGTGGACTATAGCTAGATAAATTATACTCTCACTGCCTTGAGGTAAGATAATATATAAGAAGGTATTCCAATCCTGCAATGCATCATGGGAAATGTGTCAAGCGGTCGCGCCACCACGCGTGTGTCAAGCACACTAGCCGGCATCTAAAGTATTTTCATGCTAACTCTCGGAATAATAACAAATATTGTTTAATAATTAATTACTGTCTAAAAAAATTATTCTTACCTTTCAATAATAACAATAAATGATAATAATATGATGATTAACAGCGTATATTATTTTTGCTTGCTTTCCAAGTAAGAAGATTGGGTTCGAGTCCCAGCATTAAATATGGATTACAATGCAAATTTGCTAACTGTTATTATTACTTTTGGTATATTTGTAAATAGTTATATTTTTATGCAATTCATGCCGTTTTCTACCAAAGTTTCTTCTTCCTCATAGTGTTTGAATTTTTTGGTGACTGTTTTTCGCTTATAACACGAAAACGAAGCATTTCGAGACAATGAATCGAGTTCAAAAATATTGATTTGTTAAATATATATAAAACAACACTTTTGAACAATTTTGATAATATCCAAAAATTTTCAGACAATAAATCGAAGATTTTTCGAAATTATCATAATTGTTCAGAAGTATTCTTTGATTGTATGGAAATAAATTCTTCACGAATACTATTAACAAATAAAATTAAATGCAATTTTTAGTACAGAAGTCGGGTAAATCATTTTTCAATCTTAAATTATTTATAACTCGAAAATAAAGTATTTTGCGAAAAAATTCAAAGATTTTTAATTTGCTGAATGTAGTTAAAAAGACATTAATAGCCTTAATAAACCTAATAGTTTATTTATAAAGTAGGGGAGAACCTGAAAGAATCTAGACTAAAGCTTGACCGGGAAACAACCGGGTTCTTAATATTAAAGTTATTCTTAACACATTTATTAATTTTCTATTTTTGCACAGTCCATTAATGTATTTTAGATTGTGGGAGCCAAATAAGAAAATATATTATTCTATTTGGTGTCGAAGAATCTTTTCTGTGATATATATATATTTGAATAAAATAATGATTATCTAATAAATTACCTTTCGTTTCGATATTCACTATGCCAGAAAAAATAGTATTTTGATATCTCATCAGTTATTTTATTTTACCTGTTCATTTAAGCCTGAGTCTAATGTGTTTAACCATATTTTCAATTCTCAATCTGCACATTAAGGACTTGAAGTAAGACCACGCATCGATATTATTTTATTGGGGAAAGATATAGCCGCCTTAAACCCTGCTACTTACATTAGATATTTTCTTGAATTTTGTAATATGGGTATACAATATGGTACTCGTTATAATTTTGAAATTTTAAGCAAAATTAATCTACCCGTTGGTTAGCTCTTAGAATTTTGATTACATATTGAATGCAAATAAACACGAAAGAGGTTTATTGACGATAAAGTTATTTCGAATTAAATGTCTTTGTACATTATCATTATTTTAGATTAAATTTTATACTATTTGTAAATCTTTCTAAGATTCAGTAAACTTTTCTTTTAATTAATTTTTTCTAAAAGTGGTTTTCTTACATTTGGAAATTTGGTGGGGGGGGGCTGTAGGCAGGGCTTACTCTACCCACCCCTAAAAACGGGACCACATCCATATGTTCTATATTATAAGACTCAAGCTTTTAGAAATGATGCTGGATGCTGAACAAGTGAACACGATTCCTTGGATTCTCACTAGTACAAATTATTCGCACTAATTACATCATGATATAATAATAGAGAACACTCTGTAAATTTATTCATAATATACATTATTACAAAGTAAAGTTTAAATAAATAATTCAGAATACATAATCATTTTCTAAGTACTAAGAGTAAAATAGGGTGATAATCTTTATATCAACTCATAAAATCACAATATAATAATAGTGTCAAAAGGGCGCTTAGTGGCTATACAATAAATATAATTCTGTTACCGAAACTAACACTTCCGTACGAAATAAAAGTATATACATAATATGTACATTATGTGCATTATATACATGTAAACAAAGATACATATTATATTATTTTATGTACAGAAAGAACCAAAAAATGTATTGCTAATTTTCGTTCGAGTTTTGTCTACCGATTTAACAAGACATTTATAATATTTTATATATTTCGGCGATTTTGAACCTCCGGAGCAACTTTCCAACATTACATGATGTGTGTTTATGCTTGTATATTGTTTTAATATTACTTTAGCGATTTGCGTTTCTGGCAGCCAAATTTAGTAATATATTAAAGCTACTGAAATGATCGTTATAAATATATGTAAACAACAGATTGAGTGCCATTGAGTGAAAACTTTTTCGCTATGAGAAAAAAATTAAAGGATAAAGTACATCTTTACAAGCGTAAGAATCTTAATTGTTTTAGTTCTTTATTAATAATATATTTACTTGAATGTTTTGAATCCATAATGATCCTAATTAATATTTACTAAATAAAATATTAAACGTTATTTAAACAAAAATTGTAACAATTTACTTCATAATTAATCACTGTTTAAATGAAACGTGAGGGTAATTTAATATTAAGTAATATAAATAATAAATATTTAGTGTCAAAAGTTAGGCAGGTCACTAATAGGTGGCGTCTTAATTATTGTTACATATTTAGGTCACTACATCTTAATCATAGCTTCATTTTTATCAACATTATAAATTACGCGAATTTCGCCTCCGTGTGTCGGACTGTTTGTTTTGTTAATATCGTCCAGGAGAACTCACAAAGATCCAAAACTACCGGGCCACTATTTAAATACTTTTGGTAAACACTAGTGAATGTGTTTGGCGGAACAGAAAAAGCGAAACAGAAAATTGCGATAAAAAACTCAGCTTATATAAAAGTTAGATAACAGATGTCACAGAATACTTGATTAAGATAATGAAAATTCATTTTTCACCTAATATTAAAATGTGAACTTAATGGGTCAAGCTGTTCCGAACATATAGGACATATTTATAAATTACGAGGTAATTCAATGTTTAACTCACTGTTGGTTGATTATTTAGCTCCGCTGGTTGTTTAACTTCGTTTGTGCTAGAGTCGTTGATTTTTAAAATAGGAGTATTTGCAATTAAAAGCAAAATCAAGCTCATAATGAAGTAAAAAACAATTATTTTGTTACCTCTCTTTTGGTATATTGAATAAGGTAAGTGGCTGAATTATTACGTTAGCGGAGAGAGTAATAAAATGTATTCATATCAAGATTATCATACCAAGTTAGTCTTTAAATTTTGGTTAAAATGTAATAAGAGTTTTTTATAAGCGATCACCCTTAAATCTTAATATCATATACATTTTTGAAGCATTCAATATATAAAATTTATGTATTTCTATCTTTATTTATTTCTCTATTAGTTTATTTATGACTTCATGTATGGTGGAATTGGTTGGCATATAATGCTTGCAACATCGACCCACAAACTTAAACACAATATTCGTCTATTGTGTGAGAGTTATAAGCCGCTTATTGTTAGTGTTATGCTATTAAGCACTCATATCATGGATCATATGTATTAGATTGTATATGCTGCTTATATCGGTAGCTATTTTATATTAAAGATAATATAATGTATACTGTATTTATTATAATACTGGATTTTAGATAATTCATATGATTTTTTATAAAATATATTATATATACAGTTTTTCTAACAACTACCATTTGGGATTTTTTAATGTACACCTGTTTATGATTTGAAATTAATAGGCGAAAAAATGAGCTAGAACACGCATTTATTAGGTTAAACTATTAATATACATTAACGAATACTAAGTTACATCAATCTTATAATAGTACTTGCTTAATTTATGAATTGGACCGCGTAAAACTTTAACTGAAATTATTCGTTAAAATATTCTTCACAAAATTTTACCCTCTATTCGTTTTTTCTTAGTCGTAATCGGTTCTGTCGTTTTCATACCCAATTTCACACTCTTACTTTTTCGAGTGTTAGCGGAAGATGGTGGTTTATGCATTATATTATTTTCGACAAACTTCCGTTCTATATATCTGCAAAGTTTGGTTGAATTCGGATCATAGTATCAGAGATTACTGTCATGTAAGTTTTAAATAAACACCACTCCCATTAGGAAGCGTCTTTACTTTACGAACATGGAATTGAGTAATCTAACACATACTACCTTATGTATAACAATTATAATTAAACGTTTAACAACGATCTAAAACAAAAAAGAAATATTTAACTATCTACATAAATAAGTTGTTTAGAGTTTCACTACTTTCACTTCAAACACAATAAGGTTTTAATTTAATTTTTTAACTCATTAAAGTGGTAACTTAAAAAAGGAATCAAATGATATAAAAATTGAGAAAAGATACTGTAAAAAAAATGCATAGTACAGAGATATAGCAGTTAACAAATATGAAAAAAACATGGTATAAGATTTAGCAAGAATGATTTATAGAAGTTTACACTTTACAAGACCGGACACTTACCGAGAGCGGATTTTTGGATTTACTCGATTGCATCAGATTCACATATGGGAGATAACCCTTTGTTAAGTACTTCTACCAAATTTTCGCTCGCTATATTGTACCGTGCGTATAGGGTAGCCGACCAGAATATTAAAACGAAAAATCGACAGTTGGATTTAGTTGAGTGCAGCAGATTACATTATGGTAGGTTGATTACGTTCTGAAAAGTGTACATTTTACTAATCTGATGATTTGAGCGTGACGAAAAAGAATTGAAGGGTCACAAACTTGTAAAAAAGCCACTCCACCTGCGTTACACTAAAGTCAGATTAATTAAATATACACTTTTCAGCACGTAATCAACCTACCATACCTTAACGTGCTTGATTAAATCCAACTATCGATTTTTTCGTTTCGCTAGGACCCATATAGAGAGCTATGATTTGATGGAGATACTCCACAAGGGGTAAGGTATCTCTCTTATCGTAATCTAACGCGCTCCAAAAATTCCTGTTTGGGCTCCCCTATCATAAACCAATATATTTTAGTCCCTTCAATATTGTTAAACGTTGCAAGCTTGAAACTAAATTTAATATCTCCTCGTATATTTCATATATATATAGGGAAATTTAAATATTTTAAAAACATACCTGTTAAAGATTGATTTATGCACAAAGTAAACTTTTGTGAAGACAAAAGGTTTTTAAATTTTAATTATATAAGTGCGTTTTAAATTTTCAACTTTTTAACAGATTTCATCATTCATTCTCCGTAAACTGTAAGCTGTATGATTAAAGTATGATTAAAGTGTTTAACTAAAAGGTTATATTTTTCCAATGCCTAAATCAAATTTTCTCTGACAATAGTGAAAAAGAGATAACGTCCTTTGAAGTATATTTTATCCAGGTTAGAATCTATTAGATATGCTACAATCTGCAACTGTAATTACATAAGAGAATTCTTAAGCAATCAATATTGAGTCTACAAACTTTTTTTACCACGTCAATATATTTGAAAAGAATAGCTAACGTAACTTTGGATTTGTTTATTTATTTATTGTACAAATTATTTCAAAGGTATTATTATGATTTAGTATACAAAACTATTTCATCAATTTGAAGATTTCGTTCCATTTTGTTTAACAAACAATAATTATGATTATTAACTCAACTTCATGATTAACTACTAAATTATAATTCATACTCACTAGTAGACCCGCCACATTAATTGTTGATAATAATTTAATAGTTTGAATCTTAAATTCTAAACAACTGTGTAATTTTTTTAACAGATCTGAAATTATTAATCATTCAATTCACACAACGAAAATGGATACGTGTGTGTTGTGCTCTCAAGAATCTCTAAATCAAGAATAAAATTAAATTTATATTATAAGTTCGTTAATATCGAGAAAGTTTTAAATCCAGAAATCCAGAATAATGTAATGAAATCGAATTTTGACTTTTCATAATGATGAAAACTTGCCAAATCAATTGCCTGGAAGATCAAGGCTGGTGTTAAAATTTCAAGCTAAATGAGAGTATTATTCAGCGAACCGCTTCGAAAGTTGATGCTTTTCTGGAAAATCTTAAAAAACTATAAATTTTTAGTAACCATTCTCTGAAATATTGTGAAATGTTAGAGACTGGAAGGCTGAGAATGGTGGTAAAATTTTGATTTAAATGATGTTAATTTTAACAGCTTCAAAAATTAGTATTTTTCTGGCAAAACATTTCGAATTTCATCAAAATCGAAACGTTAATTGAATATTACTATCATTCAGCTCAAAATTTTGACACCATTCCCGATATTCTTTATTAAACAACCTTTTACTATTATGAATTTTTAAAATTTGCGTTTTTTAAGATTTTTCGTAAAATCTAACATTATTAAACGATTTTAATTCCAAAAGTTTATGGTATTCTTAAAAATCTTAAAAACTCATAATTCACTCGGATTGCATTTTGACCACATTCTTATGAGAAATTGCTATAAAATGATTCAAAGATATTTCGAGCTGAATGATCGATGATAGATTATTTTGAGCTGTTTCAAAAGTTAATGCTTTAAAACTTGTTGTTTTCCGGAAAATCGTAAAAAACTCGAATTTTGTCTATCCATTCTTATGAAAAATTTATTAAATAAGGGGCTATTGATAGTAGTTTTAAACTCCTTCCAGAGTTGATGCTTTTCTAGAAAATTATTAAAAAACTCGAAATTTGACGACTTTCTATTTTTATGAAAAACGTATCAACTCTAAAATGGCTCGACATTAATATTATTAAACCGGCACTCAAACAGTGATAAGCAGTCTACTTTTAATATTGAAAACCAGATATGGCACGAGAACATTCACTTGGGGATTTTTAAAAACTTTCAAGAAAATAATATTATAAAAGGTTTCAAAATTACTTTCTTTAGAAATGTTTTTCGGAAAATTCTCTTAGACATGACACCCGTATTCACATTTGACATATATTGATTTTTAACGATCAAAAAAAGTACGGTGGTCATTAACTTTATGGAGTGAAATTAATATTTCATGTTTTTTTTAAAATTGATTTAAGTGGCTCATTTTTGTTTCAAAGATTCAACTGATTGAAGTGGACACGACCTTAACATAAATTATGAGATTGTAAATCTGATTATATCAAAGGTACAAATACAAATAATGTCATTTCCACGTGTGTAGGGATGCGGTTTGGAATTTCTATTTACAATATATATTTATATATAAAGAAAACAAGTTTTGAATATAAATTATGATGAATATTTGACTTTAAAAGCTATACAGTTATGCATATTTATATACATTATCTTCCATTACATAAAACCAACACGTGCATCGTAAAGCTTCGTTGAAAGCATCTCTTTATAAAGCTCTTATATATAAATACTTTTAACATTATATATATATAGATGTGTTTGTTTTTATCATAGATATTAAAAAATAGATATAGACCACTAATTAAATCAAATCAAATTAGATCTGGCTAAAATTAAATGTTAATTTTTCGAGATAGAAAGGCATTTTGTGGAGTTTGTAAAATAAGTCTTCGGTTCGTAAAAGCTCTCATCATCGAGTGTTGCTTGATTTTGTATTATGCCTACTATAAATTTTACTCTCAGCTCAAAATTAAAAGAGAACAATACATTAAATTGTTTTAATATCCAACATAATATACTAAAATTATATATACATTTATATGAACATTTCGCCTGAAGCATTGTCGAATTTAAAGAGCGTGTGGAAAATGTATCAAATAAAATATTATTTTAAGAAAAACATTCATTTGTTTTTAAAAATCAAAAATTTTTGTATTCCACCATATTTTTTATTAATCACGATGACTTCCCTTTTTAGATTTAAAAATTAATTCTAACCTCGCGAACAACTTCCTGCCTATTCATGTACAAATAGCACACGAGTAGCATGAAAAATTTTTGATATGAACGCTCATTAAATCAAGGAAGAAGTAAATTACTCGTATATAAGAATTGATAGTAAAAAATATAATTTATAAGTAAGATATTTTAAATTGAATGGTAAATATATTAATAGGTAGAAGTGATTTAAATAGATGAAATTAATTGAAATGATTATTTAGTAAATTACGCTATCAATGAAAATTTAAAGTTAACATAAATGATATTTTACAAAATTTCATTATAATTTGATAATTAATAATTATACAAAAAATATTTCGATATTTTACTACTATGGTAGCATTTGACATATGACGAATTTTTCTACTCTAAAATTAAATACTCTATGATATAATAGCATTTATATTAAATGTATCTATGTATGTAACTGATGGAATGACTGACTGATATATGTAAAGAAGTGTATAGTGAACAAACAAACAACAAACACATTGATGATATCATATGGGCGGCGTGACATAGCGCGAAGCTATCATCTGATTTCATACACCGCTATATCAATTCATATACAATTTTCTGAAAATGCAAATATATTAGAATATGTGTTTTATATATTTATGTACATATTTATGTATTATATCCTACTCGAATCCAAAAAAATCGCACCAATCTAAATCTTTTATGTTATTAAACGATTTTGATAGTGTTTTATGATCTTTATCAGATTCAGTTGTGTTTATCGAAGTGATTAGATTTTGAATTGAATTAATTTTAAAAATCAACATAAAAAAAGTGTATTTGTAAAGATTTAGGTAGCTGGTGTTTAATAATAAGCTCAATAAAATTGAATTCAGGATTTTAACCACTATTCAAATGAATTACAAAATAATATACATCAAATAGTTTACAAAATAAAAAAATCGAGATTTATACATTTTTTTCAAAAAATATATGTGGATAATTTCAAATTCTGAATTGAAATTTCTGGTTTTTAAACAAATATTAAAAACATACTTGTCAGAGGTAAAAATATTTTTTTTGGTGGATAGAACTAAATTTTAATCAAAAGTAAAATCGATATATCGATTTTTGACAAAATGACGACTTGAATTTTGACGAACATCGAATTTTAGAGCAAAATTGCCACGTAAAATTAAAAAAAAAATAGAAATAATTATCCGAAACCTTATTTCTTGGAAAATATAGATTTTGAAAAACGTGTTTAAACTTTCTGTACTTCGCCTACTTTAGTTCAAGACTTTCTTTATAAATACAAATATCTCGGTTAATATTAAAATTTTCAGGGAATATCATGAGTTAAATATAAATTATGGATAATACTGAAGCTTTGCAGAAAAGAAAAAGAAAACCGACGCACGATTTTGAGAGTATTTAATTAGACTTCGAACTTGCTCCAATGTAGTCCAATACCAAAACTGATCTTTTTATTTAATTTTGATTAGTGTCTCTAAGATTACACTCTTATGTGAATTATTCCGAATTCGATTCTAGGTATGGTTGAATTTTCTGCATATAAGAGATTTTAAAAATATGAGTCTTGCGCTCCGTGAACTCAGCCATTTTGCAATATACTGCCAGTAATGGGCATAGAACTTAATATATGCATATGTTTACTTACAAAGCTATATATCTGGAACGTCATCACCCATTGAGTTCCAATTTACATATCTCTGAAAAGGTAAATCATAATCACGATGTTTCTAAAATGGACTATCCCGAACACCTCCAGTATGTACCACAAATTTATAAATATTTGTTTAGCAGTTTTGAAGATAAAAAAAACTTCAACAAATATTGATAGATATAGCTTGAAAGTAAAATGGGTACCTTGATTAGAGGAAAAACAAGGTGGCCGGATGTCGAAATTTTTCTTATATGTGAACTATAGTCTTGAAACGCTGTATAACAGTACAGTGGATCGGGCCCTACAGCTAGGAAGAAAATAAATTGAACTATATTGCGTTTCTTTATGTTTAATGTATCCAATTCTTTGATTCAAATGGTATGTACTTATTTACGATGTATTATTACGTTCAGAGGTAGTACCAATCATACTACATATGCAATGTACGATGTGATATATACAGTAGAGGAAGAAACCCGAGGGTGGTATGGATACTTATTTATTTTACGCGAATAAATTCTGTAAAATTTCCATTTGTATTCGTGATATGTTTATTATGATTGTTATATTATTTATTCATTTCAAAGTATAAAATCATATGAAAATATTCGAAAAATGAAAATTTTTGTGGAATATGTAGATAAAATTGAAGTATGTAAATTAATTTCGAAATATAGATATAAAACGTACTTAAAATTCTGATCTATAATTTAATCTCTTATAAATATAAAAAATATTTCAAAAAATTAATCGTATGGCGAAGAAATTGTGTGATTTTTTGGTTGTTATTAACTGGCTCACAATACTTTTATTTTTAATTTAAAGAAATTAAAAACTAAGAGAAAACCCATGTAGTATCCAAAAATTAAGCGTAAAAAAGGAGTATTAGTTTGATATTGATAAATTAAAAATTAGTAGAGGCACTAGATTAAATTCAGGGGAGTTTATGACACACGGTTCCGGGTGGTTTTGAAAAAATAATCGTGAATGACCAATTTAGAACCTAAGCAAGTACCAAAGTATTTTAGAACCTAAGTATTTGGTGAAGATTCTTGCGCGTAGTTTCTAATTATTTCTTTTGAATTATAAGCAGTTAAACATATTTTACTGTACGAATATTCCTCAGAATTTTGAAAAATATACATTTTCAGAGCTATTTAATGAAAGAATGAAATTTAAAACATGGGGAAAATAAAAATTATTTTTGTCGATAAATAAGATATTAAAGAAACTACTGGGTTCCTAAAATAAAACGGCTAATTTTTGTACCAGCAAATTTTTAAATGGCTTTACACCATACTCATCGTTTCCAAATTTAATCTTGAAATCGAAGTCACAAGTGATATTAAGATATTGAAGTGATAGAACAAGTCTTTTTGCCCTTTGTGATAGATATTCAAACCAAAAATACTAAAATTTTTAGTTCTGTTTTTAGTAATATGTGTTGGCGCCAATATTCAAATTTCGGCCACAGGAAGTAAAAAATATGCATGACCCCAACCCACTCGTGCATAAGTTGAGAACTAGTTAGTAAAATATCAATACTCGTACTGGTCAATTGTAATTAAAGAGCCTTAGTCAAGTCAAGTAAGATATTGTGTTACTGTTAGCGGTTAGCTACCAAATAGTTATAATTAATCGTTCAATTTATATGTAATCTGTGTTAGCTTAAAATGTTATAATCTGTGAATAATTCACTGGACACCAGGTAACTCTATAACGTCGAAATCACAATGGGTTTTATGAGCTCATGGAATCTTAAACTGATCGGGACAACCGAAGAGGCAAAAGGTGTTCAACTATTATCAGCATAGTTAATATTCAAACTGTTATTCTGTTTGAGTGAAAATTTCGTTAAGTTAAAACAAAATGGATGTATGGAAACAATTCATTTTAAATTATCAAAACATAAGTTGCAATAAATTACTCTTACTAAAACCTCCAAATTTATACTCAATAAAGCCAAAAAGTGGCTATTTTTTTTTTAAATATTTGGTTAAATGTATATACTTAAGAATCATTTCCGATTAAATAAAAAGAGTAAAATTGAAATAAGCTCACTTGATTGGGAGCTACAATGCGAGAACCAGTTTCCCAAAAACGCATTAAATTCTACTTCCCATTGGATTTGATTACAGTTGTAATTTGTTTTAGACAATATTATTTTATATAGTTGGGTATGAGATATAGTACTTCAAACAGACACCAAAAAATAATAAACAACAATTGATGCTTTTGAAAAGAGCTTATTATAACACATTATAAAGTTGTATAATTTGTAACGACAGTTTTAAGTAGTATATAAAAGCTTTCAATTTGTTATTTATATTCATAAAGTTGTATATTTATACACTGTGTACAAACTACGTGCGTGGATTATGTTCAGTTGTGCTACGAGATATTCAATTTTGTTGCATTAAAATTGAAATGTTTTTATAGAAAAAAAAAATTATTGCCATCTATCCCCAAATTTATTTTGTATAATAAGCCACTTACCCTTTTTAAGGTTTTGGATAAAAAGATCCCAGCTTAAATATTAATTTAATGTTTCATAAATATTAATGTCTGATTTTCAACTAATTGCCTTTTAAAACTTGATTTTTAGAATCCAGAAACTGTTATGAGTTTCTTAATCAATACATAGATATAAAATACTTTTGCCGTCTTTAAATGCAATAGTTTTTAAGTGTATCGTCTTTATCTTTTCAATTCATATTTTATTCGAGATTTTATTTTATATGAATTGTAAAGAAAACTAATAGAAGGTAATATTTAACTTGAAAACATTTAACTTTAATGTATTTATTAAAAAAGTGGCAACAAAACCTTTTTTTTCCAAAAACAGTAAACAATTTTGTCAAGCCATTCGACAGCCGTTATGCAGCGTGAATATGTTCATGCATCACAGGAAAGTTCTGTGTCTATTACTGCCAATATGTATTTGAACTTTTCTCTACCTCTTATCGTTTAAAATATTATTCATGAATCATTTGGATCCAAAGTGACCGATTATAATTATTGACCCATTTAATCTATCTCTTAAGATCTAGAATTTGCCATCAAAATTTCTGCAAAATTTCTATTCGTTTTTAACTAATCTTGTTATCTTCTTGTTGGACAGTCTTATACAAATGGAATTAGGTGATTTTCTATAAAAACTGGAACCAAAATTTTTAGTGATTTCAATATTTGGTAGAGTCTCAAATAATTCATATATGTTGGGTATAAAAATTGCAATGTAATAGTTTTTCCACTGTGTACGTTTTATATGTACCTATATTAAAATACTGTATACCTAGTTGGTAAAAGTATTAAGAGATATATTTAAGTGTAAACTTAAAAGTTGATATTTAAATACATTTAAATAAGTTTATAAATACAGACAATTTATTTATATTTGAATATCTCTTTTATATATACATTATGTAATACATATTTATATATACAATATACATATATTATTATTATTATTATTATTATTATTATACTTTACACTTATATATTTTATATATATATACGTACATTCAAAATAATAAATGTAACATTATGAATATTTAACATATTTATTTTCTGAAAGCTTCATCAAATAAAGTTATATTAGTTAATAAATAAAAGTTTACATTAGCTTTATATTGCTATGTAAAAATATATATCATATGTAGTTAAAAATTTAGGTCTTTATCTGAATACGTTTTATACAGAGTGCAAATTTGTAAAATATTATTTGTAAATCTGATTTAATCAATTTGAAGTTTTTGTGATGTTTATGTTTACTTATGTCCATAATGGCTTGACCGATTGAGGGGAAATTTAGATTTGCATTTTTTCACAAAATTTAAACTATAACACCCATGTACATATACAAGACTTTTTTCAAATTGAATGAATTGTTTATGAGATATCACGTTTAAGTGAAAATATAGATTACCGACTAAGCCCACTTACTGAAATAGCTTTTAGAGTTTTTGCGAAAAATCAATGCTATTTGAAATTCAATCATTGAGATTTAAACTAATTTCCATGCTACGGATATAAACAAAAAACAGAATTTTTGTTATGCATAATTTTCACGTACATTTCTTATTTAGTTTAAGGGTTATTTTCGAAATCAATTTTTTTATATTTTACGTAACGTTATTACATATCTTTACCGATCACCAAAGTTAAGCAACATTAGACATACTCAGTACTGGGATGGGTGACCATCTAGGAATGCTGTGAGAAGTAGTTGAAAAATATTATATAGAAATTGCTTTTTTTTCTAAACTTTAGATTTTAAACTGGAAAAACTTTCAGAATGTGTTTTTGGTACTAATAAACTGTAAATAAAATGAACTATACATGCCTTGCATTTTTATGTTCACATAAATCCATTAGTTAAAAAAATTATTTTTGCCCTGAAGTAAACATCTTTATTTTCATTATTTCTCCGTTACTTTTCGAGTAAACGTCTACAATGAGCAATGTCTTTAAACCGATTAAGTTAAAATTTAGACATTATGTGCAAAAATGTATTTTTACATCATATCACATAACTAAATTAAATTTTCGGTGTTCGAAAGCTGCCTTTATATTTTTTTGATTTTCTGTTACTGTTACTGATATTTATAAATGTTACAAGAAGATCAATATTTAGGGATAAGTATACTTTCCTAAATATTGATCTTCTCGTAACATTTATAAATATCCGTGCTTATTATTAGAGTTTTGCGGGTTCATTTGAATGATTTTAATATCAATCAGAAGTTTACAAAACGTCGGTATGTATAAAAATTTGTAATCGAGCGAAAAATTTTAGAACAATATTTCCATAACTGTAGACGTAGCTTGGAAGTAAAAAAGTGAAATAAGCTCAAATTGATCTCTTCGATAATATATTTTATACACATATTATAAGGAATCACTTCAATTTATAAAAGTTTTTAATTTAAAATTATTTCTTTACTTTAATGGTGTTTTGTATATTGTTCAATTATTTGTTCCTTTTTTGCAAATTTGCAATTAGTTCAATAAAAAATTACCGAATGTATAGGTACTGTTATGTTCTTTAGATTCTAAATCTTAAACTAATTTTATAAGAAATGGTTGTGTATATTTCGTTTAATATGGACATTGTTTGTAATGCTTGTGTGGCTCAGTTGGTTAAGGAGTCGATCTTGAAATGATAGAGGTAGAGTGTTCAAATCTTGGTCGAGTCATAAACATACAGTATCCCAGCTCTGCACTGTTTTATTCAATATCAGTGACAGCGTTCATTATATTACTGTAAGAAAAATTTACAATCCGCCATGTTGCCAATATTTAATAATGCATTGGTTAACATCGAGGTTTGTAATACAAAATTATTTTGTAAATTGAACTCAATTATTATTTTTTATTATTTTAGTAAGGCGTGTTGTATTTTTGATTTCTTACCATGTCAGTGGATAAAATTTGGTATTCTGATTTCACATTTTCACGCAGCAACAATTTTTTTTTTGTGATTTTACCCAAAATCGGTTATAGCTAAAAGGTTAAAGACTATTTAATCGGAAATTATAATCGGAAAGAATATTTTTACCTAGACGCTAGTCTCTACAATATTTTATAATGTATCTATTGTCAGTTCAACAAGTTTACAGTAGATTTATAAATAGTTCGTAAACAAGATGATTTTATTTTAATTAAATATTTTCTACTTTTTCTAAAAATAAATCGAGAGCGATACTTTGGGGTGATTACTTTCAAAATACGGACGACAAGTAAGTTTTGACTGTTATCGTCAAATTTAGGCTCTCCTGCAAATCACTAATTATTTTTAATGATATTGAGACTAAAATCCATGAATCCTTTAATTCTTGCGCTAAAACTTCTAAAAAAAGCCAAATAAAATACTCTATAAAAATTCCATATTAGTAAATACTTGCTGCAAAGAAAAGGGAGAAGGGAATCGTTAAACAGATTGGAACGAAATTTGGACCGAAAACATCATGATATTCTTAACGCAATTCCATTAACAGAATGCGGTGCACGATTTGAGCATACTCAAGTGTCTAATCGAGATACCGCTCTATATGTTAGTATAAAAGATTACTTACTTACTATTGGTATATTGTACATTTTCAATAGTATCTAAATAAACGACATCAAATAAAACATAAAATGCAAATGAATAATTTATTCTAATTTTGTCGTCACCATAATATAAAACAACACGGCTATATAATAATTTTATATATCACATTAATTGACTTGAATTCATCACTTCGGATAGCTGAATGATGATGACTCCTACCATTTTACAAGCCTGTTGAAAAGCTTGTTTAAAAAACTTTCACATTCTATTTTAAGCTGGATTTCTAATCTATAATAGGATATATGCTTGTATTTATTTTAATTTTTTGTTAACCATTCAATTAAATGACATTTTTAACGATTATGAAGCTTAATGTCACTGACACAAATAAGGCCCTCCTAATTGAAATATGCTATGACTAATAACAAAGTTTATTAATTAAAGTTATCATGAAAGTTAAAAAAATAGTATAAAAAGGAATACTAGTGAATTTTGACTCACGATGAACTCTTCAAATTGGCCTTTATTTAGAAAAAATAACATATAGAATTTTGATTACACACTAGCAGACTCGCTGAAGCGTTGCTATGACAATTTTCATTAAAAAAAAAAAGTTTGAAAAAAACAATTCCCCTTTTTCACGCTCTTTATTTGGTGTGGGACGTCCGAAACCACGGGCCCCCGTTGAAAGCCACAGCGGCCTTTGCCCTACTGAAATGTACATATGTATGAAATGTCCGCGTCACAGAAACGTACATATATCATAATGGTTTTTCACCCTCGTAAGGGTAGAAAATGGACCTGAAACTAATTCTACCTATGTATAGACCACATTTTCTGTATAGAAGCGTTTTTCAATCCATTTGGAGATATTTTATCGAAATAAACTGGAAATACAAATATATGTGAAATTTTATTGATGTAAGGTTTATAATTCTTACCAAATTTATAAACAAAATCATAATTTTTAACATAAAAAGTTTCATTATTGCATTTTCATAAAACCAGAAAATATGAAAATAAAAATATTTAAAAAAATCCGGTATTAATATTAAAGGAGGAATAGATAGCGTTCAGAAGATTACTAGCACATGAATATACAATTTACGTCATGCATATAACATATTAGCACTTTCACAACATACGGCTTTTTTCTCGTCGAAATTTTGAATAGTTAAATAACTGGCCACTTAAGGAGTTATGGTTTTAGAAATATAGTTGAACAATAAATCTAGGATATTCAAGACAATTATATATAAAATATGTACAAGTGATATGTTATATACAAAGAAAGTGAATGAATATTGACAATAATATCATATTCTTCACTATATTATGTGTCTATATTACTATTATAGATATAGATTCAGCCCGTTTATATTTACGCGACAGACCAAAACTAATTTTAACACCCTCCTTTTTGTGAATTATATGAATAAAATTTTATCTCTTTTTAACAAATATATTAAACGTTATTTTTTGTCTTATTTCCACTTATTGCTTTTATATTTAAACGTATAGATGTATTTTATTACATCGTTTTATACCTATTCCATGTAGTCAGTATAAATGTGTTGGTATATGATTCAGTTTTTCCTATGTATTTTACAGCATTTTTCAGATTAGCTTGATATTGGGGTTAGCTTTCGAGCTTTCCAAATAGGTATTATATATATATGTATGTATTAAAATGAGACAAACATATATCAGCCATATAATTATGACACCAATTTACATAAGATTATTTATACATGTATATAATTTTTATATACGATATACCTATATATGAGGGTATATTAAATTTAGTATACAGTTTTTAAAGCTGAAAAATATTGATGGAATATTATCATCAAGAAAACTCAAGAATAAAAAGAGCTAAAACTTTGATGGTGTACTCTACACCTAAAAAGTGAGTTTGAGTTTGTGAGAGATTAGAGATAGAAGAAAATTGATAATACCAAAAAAAACCTGTAAGCTTCAGCAAAATAATATATATACTTAAAATACATATTATTTGTCTAAAAGCCGGCCAGCTATCTCTCAAACTGCAATTTACATAGTTAATTGAGCTTACGGATTAAATACCCACTATCGTATAGAAAAATAATTGCTGGACAGGTTGGTTAAAAAAGCGGTTGGTATAATGGTCATGAAAAGTCCAATTCTCAGGTATATACCACTCGTAGAGGGAGTACTACTACTAATGGTCTACCTTAACGTAATCTCTTCATAACTGTACGAATAATGCATTTTTATTAATATTTAATAAAACTTCTTCATTCATTGATTCCGAACTATATATCGTGTATTTATAGAATTAAGACTGTTAGTTGTTATTGTGACTTGTTTTACGTATCATTACTGTGTATTTTATAATTTAAGTGCACATATGTGGATTTATACGTACTTTGTGACCCGAATATGCGCTCTTAGTAGAATCCGATTTAATTTTAGGTAAAGTTGAGTCCACGATACAACTTTTTTTTTTTAACTATAAGAAATAAAACAAAGGTTTATATATAACAAGGTTGAAGTTTTTAAAACAAATATAATTTGTTTGAAACATTTTTGAAAAAACTGCAGTTTAGATAAGACACAATTACAGCTCTTTAGCTACATATTACGTATTGTAATCAATTAATTTATTTTATCGGGTACTATTTTCAGGAGAATGGGATGCATTTTCCTCAAGAAAATTCTTGGCTCAACTTGACAGACTCAGCTTATTACTTTTGAAACTATGAGTTCTATGAAATCAAAGCAAACCATTCCTGTAACAGCTTTTTCTAATCAGCTCTAAAAAAATTCATATTTTTTTTGGGAATTTTTTAGAGCTGGTTAGAAAAAGCTGTTTCAGGAATGGTTTGTGATCATAAACCGGATATGAATTTTACAGAACATATCAGACATTTCAAAATAATTTTATGTTCTCCCATTCATCCTTAACGTCATATTTTTCAGACTTTTACTAAATAACAATTGTTCCAAACTTCTTGTTACCTTATAGCAATTATATGCGAAACTTCAGCTGTTTGTGAACATTTTTTGAAAATACTATCTCTACACCATCTCTACTTTTTAACTTTAGTCATAACTCATATGTAAAAATATATTTTTTTAAAGAAAATATTTGTTCATGGTAACTCATTTCAGTCAAATCGCCTCAAACATAGTTTTCGCACGATATATTTTTGCATAAAATACTCCACTAAAAATATTACCCACTTACAAATATATACTAGTTTTAAGTTTGTTGAATTGACTAACCAATTAATTATTTAATCTGTTTGTGAAAAATTAAAGGCAGCTTCCTTTTGGTAAACAAATATAATCAACGCCTTCATGGTATAATAAAATTTATACTATGAATAGCATGATGCGTCAGATAAAATATACAAGGGGTTTGAGATATTCATCAAACGGAGAGGTAGTAGTAGTACACTTAGTGTGGTGGTTATGAAGGGAAGATGGTTTTGGAATGATGAGTAGCACTTAATTTAGAAAATTTGGTGTTGTAAAAGAGTACTCGTTAATTTATTATTTAGTACCTAAAGTGTGTTTATTTAAATTTTAAATTGTTTTAACAACTCAACTACTAGTGAATAAAATTATTATTTACGAAGGGGAAGAGGTTGTTTTTATGTAGTTGAATATGAATATCAGAGAGTATTATTAAATTGCACCCGTTATTTAGATAAATAAAAGTAGAAAGAATAAAATATGATGTTAATAATTTCTATACATAATTTTACAGTACGAAAATGTCAAAAGTGAATGAAAAAATTTGGGACTTCAACTATGAACTCAATACAATTTCTTAAAAGCTCCCAAGGCCGTGCGAGTTTACGGCCTAAAATTGGAAGACAATCCAAGCCGGCCCTCGAAGTCTCAAAGCCACTTTTGACTGGTTGGATAAACGATCTGTTGCTGATATAAGTTCATATATGTCGACAAACATTGTCGAATTATAGAGGCCATTTATTCGACAAGGCAAATCAAGTCAAACTATTCGACAGGTCTTCATGAGAGTTTAAGGCAGTATGTTTTAATAACCAAAATATAATTTGGTACACACACCTATCCAAAACAGATGTTAGTGTAGGATCAGGTTCAGAACGACCAATGGCAGACATCTATCAGTCTTGGGATCTACGTCTCAATATTCCAGATGTAGGAATCCCTAATGGTTTTTATTGATAATATGCGTTGTTAAGCTAAAGATGTCTTATGTCAAAATTATAGTGACTTCCCATACAAGAAATGAGGATCGGCCCATTAATGGGCCAAGACAGGCAGCCGATTTAAAAGTATCGGCCAATGATCCGAATATATCATCGGCCCAAGACTGGGCGAGTATCGGACTGTAACGCCATGCCGATATCGGATCCTATGATCGGCCGAGCATAGGATCCTATGATCGGTCGATCATAGGATCCCATGATCGGCCGAGCATAGGATCCAAGCATCTGCGAAACGTACCGATATCGGATCCTATGATCGGCCAAGCATAGGCTCCAAGCCTCTGCCAAACGTACTATTATAAATAATTATTTTTAATTTAGAAATAAAAAAAATTTTTATTTAGAAACATTAATCTTTATTCGATAAATATATTAATTTATTATACTAAATTATTTTTTATTTTAAGAGTTTTAAAAGAATATTGCACTGCAATTATAAATATAAGTAATACAACATTAAGTGAGTTATTAAAAAAGAAAATAAGTAATTTTAGTATAAAAATTAATTATCATTGTTGTCCTCGTTATTATTATTATTATTATTATTGTTGTTATTGTTGTGTTGTTGTTGTTGTTGGTTGTTAATAGCTCCTTGACGGCGGCCTCCATCCCTGTCCCCTGCATTAGCAAGAAAACTGCCGATCTTTACCCTTAACGATTTGGATTGATCCGAGTCCCCAAATTTTTCTTCAACAACCTCTGAAATTAGAAATATTTATAGATAAAACATAACTTTATTCAGGTGTAGATTTTAAACATATATATCCTACCTTTTAAACAAGTGTAAGTGCAAGTAGCACTAAAATTGTGTTTCCCGATACCACGTACTTTCTTCCCAGTGCCAGAATAATTCAATTGTACGGTAGGTGTAATAACCTCAGATAAAGTTTTTCGTATTATAGTTACAAAATCTGATTCACCGTACATAATAACGCTTCAGATACATAATAAATTCTTCAGTTTCTTTTTTTCGTCGTCATCAAAAATCAAAAATTGCGCCTCATCGTTGATGGGGAATATATTTTTATAAGGCTCCATAGCAGTTGTTTCAGAAATGTTTGGAACATTTTCCTCAGTTTTCATTAAAACTTGAGTTTTAATTCGTTTAGCTTCAGTTTTTATGACATACTCCGTGCTTATTTAAAATGAATCCAAATGTTCATGTAATTCGTCAAATTTCCCATCAATATAAGTCTTTATACGATCTAAAACAACAGTAAATAGTAAAATATACAAAAATATTATGAGTAATTAACAAGATAAGTAATAAAATTTATTAAGAAGAAAATATTAAGAAAAATCTTGACTTTTCATTTTAAATAATCATTATTTTTCTCAATAAAATACTTGGAAATAAAGTTAGCAAATTCGATGCATGTAAATACAGATAAAATATTCATTAGTTGTTTTCTCATCGTAATTAGAGAATACCTAATTTAATTACATGCGTATAAATTAAGTCATGTAAAAAGTTAAGAATAGTAAAAAATAATAAATGGAAACAAATATTTTTTCCGCGATATGAGCAATATTCAATTTGTTTTTATAAATAAAAACCATAAACACTTACCAAACAATATATCATCATAATTAATTTGAGTTGAAATGGCTTGCTGATTTTCTGCCTTTCCCCATAAAGGTATAATAAACTTCTATAATGAAAAAAAATCAATAAAAGACATTGTATAATTATTCAACTATTATAAACATACCTTTGACCTTAAATAATTTTGCATGTTTATTTTTGTCTGAGCATGCATCTGTGCTCTGACAAGCAATCGAACTCACTGATTCCACATGATTGAGTTCATCTATATCATCATTTTAACAGCTGATCTAATTTTCAATACGCTTGCGCAGTCAAAAAAGTGTCATATCATCGGCCAAGCATCGGCTGAAGATTGCAAATTATTATAGAGCGTATACTACGGCGGGCGATGATAAGCCAGCCATAGGCCGTTAAAGAATGCCGATGCTTGGCCGAGCATTGGTAGCCGTACCTTGGCCGATCAACGGAAAATAGTTGATCATCGGCAACTTTGTATGGGTTTTTGTTTAATAACTTATGTTATGTTTGTTTGTATTGCTACATATCTATTTTAAGTAAACAAAATAATAATATTGATTTAAATAAAATTTAGTAAATAACCATATACTTCCTCAAATATAAATTTGACAAAAGCCACTATCATTTTTACTTTAAAAATAACGACATAAATTATCAAATATTCAGTTTAAAAATTCCATCTTAAAAATTGAGAACATTCAACGAAATTACAAGATTAAAATGACTTATATTTTATCTGATACTCAAGTTGTGCTCAAACCATTAATCTCACCTAAAACAAACTCTATACTCATTTTGTAATGAATAGATTGATGTATTCGGTATTAAATGATCCAAAACCCTTGGATGATACACGAAGCCAACCAAGACCATGCAAAAACGGAAAAGTTAGGAGTCAATGGGGGGGGGCGGTGTATTTTGCTTAATTTTTTTTTTAAAAAGAAGAAAATTATGGAAATTTTAAAATTCTAAATAGATAAAGAAATTCTGTAATGACGTCATATAAAGAGTTACATGTGCTAACGAGATGTGTAAACCATGTAATAATAGTTATACTCTATAACAAGAGAACGTAGCTGTTAAATATTTCTCTTCTGCTTGCCAACTAAATTATGGCTTGACAAACCATAGATTAACGAATGTTAGCTCATGAATTTGCAATAAATGCATAGCCAAACAATTAAAGTGAAATTCACCACAGATAAAATTTCGTTAAAGAAGCATATGTATATATTGAAAAAGATTGGTTTTTATTAATATTTTTACTTCCTTTGTACAAAGTAAATCATGTGTTGTAATTGAAAAAAAATTGCGTTTTGAAAATCTCAACGAAAACAACCAATTTTTTACTCACTTTATCCGTATCTTACTGGTTAATGTATGTTACAATATTTAGGGATATTAGGATTCAGAGATTATTAAAAAATTTCTATGAGTTTAGAGACTTATTGTTGACATCAAAATATTACAAAAAGACCAGGTAAACAGGTCTTTATCCCCGACCAAAATATTTGATAAAATCAATATAATTGGACGATTTTGCATTTCACTTGTCTAAATTTATGTATCTATCTGTATTTCGTATCTGTATTTCGCGCTATTCGATTTTATGAAATTTGCTACATTTGTTTATAATTTTTTTAAATTTGCTAACTTGAATAAAGTCATTAACCAATATCGATAAATAGGTGTGGCCTATATTTACTTATGAATAAGAAATGGTATATCATTGTTGAGTGAAACATTACTGTACAAGATGACGTTTGTAGCGTAAATTTCACCAATCAATTGAATATCTCCGATATCAAGTGGATATCTCCGAAACTAAAAATTGTAAAGAAAAAATTCAATGTGAATTTTTTATTTAAAAAGCGTTTTAGGTATCGAATTTGTTGTCAAATTAACTATAAAAATTTAACTTACGAAATAAAACTTCGTTTCTCATTGTAAAGATACTTTTTGAAGACTCCAAATAAGACATTCTACAAACTTTTGTAAGAACTTGTTTTAAAATCTCCTAGCGTTTGATCTTTTTCCTACTTTATAACTATCTATATTACATGTTGAAATGATAAGTTATCGGGTATCACTTAAACAACGTTGTGACATAGTCAGTAGGTACTTGGATAGTTTGCCACAAAATTCAACGAGGCTCATTTTTATCAATTACTTCCACATTTTACCAAAATTATTAATTAATTGCAATATTATTACGTGAGTTATGGGTTTTTGAAAAAAACCAGAACTCTACCTATATAGTAGATATCAGATAAATTTAAATGAAAAACATCAGGATGCATACAAAAACTTGCTTAATTAGGAAGTTAGTAAGATTACTGGTTAGAACTTTTTAAAATGTTAATAAGTGTATAGTTATTTTAAGTTTATTAGGTTTCACTGTAAATATAATATAAAACAAGCATATAATTTAAAAACACATTGAATTATTAATGTGAAAATGGTGCTATGATTTTGATATGGATATATAAACACACACAAAGCATCTTTATTTACTCTGCTTTAAGTTTTATTAAGCCTTTTTAATGCGATGTTTATATTTTCTGTATTCACTCGTCGAAAATCATTGTAATAGTATATTAATATTATAGGTGATTTTTTAAATAATAAATATAATGGTCCAAAAGCTGGCCAAAATGGTGCATAAAATCACTGTATTATTTCTTCGGGGATATTTTTCGTCCAATAACGGTACCCATCGAGTAATTGGATGAAACTCATTTTAAAATTTAGTTTTAAGTTAGTAAAAAAATATAAACAACTGCCTCGTTAAATCTGATGCAAACCCCAGTGCACTTCCAAATTTTTTAATTTTGTTGTTTTTGCGTTACTGTGCCTAAGCGGTTCTTCCTTTAGAAAAAATATCGATTTTACAAATCGCTTTTACCCTGGCAGTCAACGATTTTCTTAATAGCTACAGTGACTAGTATCATTTAAAAAATACTTCATATGGAAACTCGATAGGTTAGGTCTTTTGCAGCCAGCCCGCTGTCCACAAGTATAAAAGAGTAAATTGATACATATATATCTTAAGGTACCAAAGAATATAACCGAATTTCATTATAGCACTATGTGTAGATGTTGGTTTGTATTTTAGGCTTTTGGGCGTGGAATTGAGAATTGGGCAAGCTTTCATAAATATTTATCATACGTAAAAAATCCAATATGATTCTCCACATGACTTTTTGGCACGTAAGCCTATAACACTTGTTGTTCAGGTAAGTTTTAGAAATTTCTTTCCTATGTTTTTTATAAAATAAAGATACACATCGTTTTTGAATAAACGAAACTCCTTTAAAATATTCTACAACATATTCTGGCTTCTCATAAGAACCAACGAACGAAGAAAGATATCACCTACATCTGTGATGAACATGTATATGACGTCAACTTCCTTCATTTAACCCATCCAGCATTTACTAACCATGAAGATAGACCATTTATAAAAGTTCTTAATATCCCAAAGGATTCCGATCTCTCAATAATACACTCGATATTACAAAACTGTTGAGCTTCATATCCAAATTTTCCAAATCTTGTAATGTATTCTTATAACATTGACGTTTTAATGTTTGTATTAGATTATACAACGCATTTAATAAATTTTCTCCTATTGCATTGGGATCCTTTACGGATTCTAATTATTTATATTATGTTCTCAGATCTAATGAGTTTTTAGCATCAAATATTTGATTTCTCCCGAATCTTCAATCTAGCGTCTGTCTTTCGTAATTTTAAGTTTTAATTTTTTTATAATTTTTGGAATATAATTTTATTTTATTATTGTGTTTTTAATAACTTAAATAGCATAAAAATTGCCATTTCCAAATTATTTTATATATTAAATAAAAATCAGATACTTACCTGAGGAGGATATTAGTGGTACTATCTGAGTTCTGGTTAGACCAGCAACAAACATGCCATACTCGTTCCGCCCAAAACAATGCTTTATTGACTGTGTTATAAAAATTTTTATTCCACTAGAACTCAGTCTATAAAATCTAATACGACGATATTATTGTGAATAAGCCATGAATGGTTATTTTTCTAAATGAACTAATTTAAAAGAAAACGATAGATTTTTTAGAAATATTACAGACAAAATAAATGCTCAAAATATTTTGGATCGACTAAATAAAATGAACTGTGAATGATGTTTTTGAACAATAAAAGCGAATACTAATTACATGTAAGTATATTCGCTTTTATAAGCTTTTAAAAGTATCTACTTCTTTTTATTTGTTTATAATATATTTAAATTTTGTTATTATACTTATTATTTTTTGATATATCCACTTATATAATAATTTTACATATAAAACTAGATGGGAGTTTAATTTAAATCAGACCGGGTGTTTGAATAGAAAGACACTATAAAAAAAGTTATGCATTTTTTTAAAAGCATGATCTAGTGATGATAACAACTTACAAATGTAATTGTTTACATACCCGCCGTACTCAGTGGACAAGAGAGTAATGGCACCAATACCTTACCATTTGACTACATAGACTGGAGGTTGCGGGTTGGAATCCAGGTTGCGACAGTTTGTTCGATTATAATAATAACGAAAAGGCTCCATTTGTTGATCACACTTGAATAAGAACGAAGTAAGCGGCTACACCAACAATATAATCACAATATAATTGTCACCTCGCGTTAGAAGGCATCTGTAATTTCACGTGATGGGGTGTTCTGAAAGAGGACACAGAGGACCAAAAGGTCTAGGTACAAGGAACGTGGTTGTGGTTCCCCTCTTAATCGACTCTCGACTTCCCGTCATATGTTTGTGTATCATTGTTTGAATTAACATTAATATTCATAAAATACTCTAAATATGCAGTGAATATAGTTTTAATATTTGTATAATAATAATAATATATATTAAAATAGTGTCTACTATAGGCATCTTTCAAGTTATTTTTTCATTTTTTTAATGGTATCACATAGAATCAAAAAGACATCTTGCTTAGAAAAAAAGTTGGTATTTACGGAGATTTCCCCAAAGATTTATGGGCATTATGCATCCAAATGTTTTCAATCCTTCTTTGGTTCTGAAATACTAGTTTATCAATTTAACTCTGTGTACGGTGTATGATATAACAGAGTAAGTTCTCAAAATTTATTAAATAATTTAAATGAATAATTATTTATATTTGTAATTAAAAATAATTACTAATGAAATTTTTTTCAATCATTCTTACAATTTTTTTTTTTTAATTTGTTATAAAATTTACATGCCATCAATTGAACAAATAATTATATTTTCTAGAATTTGAACGTTTTTTTACAAATTTTAGACAGCGTAGCGCATCAATCGATTAAAAGTATTTTCCACGTACTATGCACGATACGAATAATGGAACAAATATAGACAACATATAGGCAGATAGATAGCGATTTAAGAAAATTTTATAAATAAGATCCATAAGAAAATTGACCGAAGTATATTTAGAAAATATGTGCCACTTATAGATTTCGTTTATTATAAATTAATCTTCATAATTTAGCAAAAATGTTAAGTGTGGATATGTATCTTTTTATATTTTAATACTTAATTAACTTCTATAAAGAAAGATTTTGTTTGTTTTTTTATTTTCAATTAAAAATTTATAAATTCATTAAAAATGAAAAATATTAAATAAAAAAATAAAATTTCGAATGGAAAAAATATTACATCCTTATTACAACTGTACGAAGTAATAAATAATTACTTACCAACCAATGATAATAATAAACGCTAATGAATAATCCATTACAAATAGGTAGTACGTACCGTACGAGATAAAATAGGTACATAAAAAATAATAATTGTATGTTTGTTCATCCTCATCATCAACGAGAGCAGAACAGTTACTTCATTTAATAAGAGAATGAGATGCTGATAAAGCTGACGATGATGTTATACATAGTAAAGAGGCTGCAAAAAGATTCTTTGAACGTCCAATGAACGCTCAACGAAGGAGGAGCGAGCGTCTCTTTCAATCAATTTATATATAAAACGTTGTGCATATTATTCTATATATAACTCTCCCTGATGAAGAGCCTAGGTGTAGATGATGTGGTCGTTTACTTCTACTAGATACTTAGTTTTTAATAATATCATGAATATCATTATAATTTTTTTTTTACGTTTGTTTTTATTTCAAACGACTTGTTAATGCTACTGAACTACTAGTATAGGAGCCCGTAAATAATTTAATGTCTTTTGTAAATAAATCTATAGAAATATGTAAAACCTGTAACCCACGACTTTGGATAAAATCTTAAAAATATCAAACTGGCATAATTAGGAGAAATAGGAAAATTTTAATTTTTTTAGTTCATCTGTTCCTCATTTCTCTATTTTCCTATGTAAGCTAACGGTTTCATCACATGACGGACAAAATGATTTTACATTTGTTTTCGAATTTGTTGTTTGAAAGGATAACTGCAAATTTTACGGGCTCCGAAAAAGAAATGGCCCACTTTACAGAGTTTTTATACGGTGAAAAAGTCGTTACATAAATCATAATTAATCCATTTAAAAATTTTTAGAAGGGTATTTATAAAAGATACAATATGCTTTGTTATAAGATAATAAGACTGTTTGGACTTGCAAATGTTTGGATGACTTTAATACTGTTGTTATAGGAAAAAATAAATAAATAATAGTTATTAATAAGTAACGAATGAACACGTTTGAATAGAATACCAAACTAAAAAGTAGAAAATAATTTCGGTAAGTTTCAAATAAGAATAGAGTGTATAACAACAAAATTCATTTTATTTAGAATAAAAAAGCGTGGTTGATGTTTAAAATAGCATCTAGATGTCACGTTTTGCGAGCAAAATATACTGTTGAATTATAGTGTGGCCCGGCATTGCCACACTACTCTATCATAACTGAATAAATTTTTATGCTCGAAGTGCACTAGGTATACCATACGTACTATCACGGATATTATTTATTCTAACCTGTAAAAAATTACAGGAATCACGGATATTGCAATAATGCTTACAATAAGTATATAAAGATTTTAAACTACGGATAATATGAGCCCAGTTTCTCTGAGGAAAATATTTGATGTAGCTAATGAATAATCGTAAAATGACGTAAATTTAATGTTTTTGTAACTTATCATCAAATAATAAACTTTGCATTTAAAATATACAGTATACAATAAATAATACACATAATATTGTTTTAAATAGTATCACCTATGCATACTAATTATAATGATAATATTAACTACGTATATAAGAGATGTGAAGATGGATGAATAACTTTGTATAATATTTATGCAAAACTTTCTAAAGTTATTTTAGTACTTAATTAGTTAACAAGTTTGAAATAAGTATCATTATTATCATTATATTATTATATGAGTTTATATACACTATAGTCATGGTTTAGTATTTGTATGTATTTCCTTATACTATCAAATGTTTCCGTCTATGTTGCACATTTTGATTTGCCAAGTTAAGCAAAATTAATGGTCCTTATTTGTTCGTTCCCAAAAACTTTTATTTCGATAAAGGCAAAGAGTAATGATTGGAAAATGTAGCTGAAGTGTATCAAATATTATTTACTTATATTACAGAACTTGCAAAAAAACACTAGACATGGACATTCAAGAGCGTGACAAAATTTTTTGATATTTGAAGGATAAAATTCAAGGATAAGGAAACAAATATTATCTGACGACTGTAGTGTATTGCAAAGGGTGAGAGTCATAAACCTGGATATCATCGAGTGCAATTTTTGTATTATGAAGGAAATAATTCAAGGATAGCAAAAAAATATTATCTGATGACTTGAACGTGAAGTTGGAGATTTAGAGACTCACGAATATTTAAATAACTGTAAAAATTTTATAAAATTTTTTTAAGAAAATCATTCCAAATAAGCGTCAAATTAAGAATCAGTGCAATTAAGACATCAAGCTGAATTCCTTGTATGACAATTTGACGGGTTTGTATATTTCCAAATGGTGATTTTTATTGCATTTTTAATATTTGTCACGAACTTGCTTCCCATCCGAATCGTTAGCCTTTTAAATGAGACTTTAGTTCGGGTTTATATTTTTTGTCTTTTGATTTATAACTTAATTTCACATGGCCACCGAATCTGAAAATTAACAGATTAGTATACATTCGTCTTCACAGACACCTAGGACCTATATACTATCAATATTTGATACGCTCATATATATCCATATTATTTTAAATTAATGAAAGCATATTCTCACTTCCACCCACACCTGAAAGTATATCCTTCATATGATGTTTTTTTTTTTATAATATTTCATATTCCAAATCCAATATGTCTGATTACTCATTAAATATCGTGGGTTTTCCTACCATTAGGTATAGAAACAAACTATATTATATGTATGGAAAAGTATTTATGAAAATTAATTTTTGTCTGACGTAAACCGTACCATACATTTGATAATAAAGTATATAAACTCTAGATACATAAAGGGTGGACCATCTGTTGGTACGTTTTTGAATTTCGTCGTATGACAACGACAAACGAGCTACAGTCCCGAAATTTTCACAGTTCATTAGCCATACCGTCCACGGCACGAAACAACATGTTTTCTCTTGAAGGGTGTCTTGAAATTTTAAAAACTTATTTTCAAAGTCAGTGTTGTGTCGCCGAAACTGTGCGAATTTTGAAAAGAATATGGGTCGTGATAAAGCACCCACTGAAGGCGCTATACGCAAATTGGTGAAGAAAATTCGTGAGAAAGGGATGTTAGTGGATGACAGAAGTAGTCCCCGAGCTCGGACAGTGCGCACACCCAAGAATATTGAGGCTGTGGCCCAAACTGTGAGACAGAACGCTACAGAGCCATGTTGATCAAATTTTCATGGCCTTAAATCGACGCTATGAATGTAGACAACCTTCGGTTTCAATAAGATGGCGCCACATGCCATACAAGCCGACTTACGATCGACCTTCTGCGCACCAAGTTAAACAACCGCATAATCAGCCGTTCAGGAGATGTCAATTGGCTTGCGCGTAGATGCTAATTTGACACCGCTGGACTTCTTCCTGTGGGGTGCCGTTAAAGACCGATGTTATGCGTATAATCCAGAGACAATTCCAGCTTTGAAAAACAACATTACAACTGTTTTGAGTGAAATTGGCGCTGAGGTAGTTCAAAACGTCATCACTAATTGGGGTGACCGAATGGCATACTGTAAGGCCAGTAGAGGGAGTCACATGAACGAAATCGTTTTTCATTCTTGACGGGGATACCTTTAGCTATACAACAACAACAAATTTAATAAAAAATATCAATGCATACTCTTTTGATCGCATTTTTAGATGGCCCACCCTATACATACATATTACATTATACATAAACCGATATATTTATAGGTAGAAGTAATATATGAATGAATACGTGTAACTTAATAATATGTTATTCATATCGTTATTACTTACTCCATAAACAATCTTTGTTTGCACTAACAATTGCTTTATACATCCGTATATCGTCTTTGTAATTTAGCAGTTTAAAATTTATGGAATATTATTTTATAGTACCACTAGTTTAATGCTAAATTAATAAATCCCTATGAATATATTCATAGTAGAGAGCTTTAATTGTCTATTGTACATAATCACAGTTGAATATAGAGTAACATCTAAAACATGTCGCATAATAGGATATAATAAAGTGGTTAAGGCGGAAATTAAAATGTTTAAATTTATTTATTCACATAACATAATTAATCCTACGAATATCTCAAAGACAGACATCGAAATTTATTGCTAAGTTATAGTCGCAATTTTAAAAATAGTGACGACATCACAATAAAAATAACATTTTAATAAAATGGGCAGAATAATAATTGAATAATTTCATATTTTTATATTTTTCTTGTGTATTGTGTCAATTACAGTGATTTCTTCAAAATATAGTCCTATATTTCTATCCCTAAATAATATTTATACTTGATTCCTAATTAATCTGATAAATAATGATAGTTGAGCAAGAAGATGTAAGCAAGGTGAGCAAAATATGTAGAGTGGAATTCAAAACCAGTTTATCATACTTAATATCAGACATAAAATGACTGGTCTATATAATTGAATGTAACATATTTTGAAAGAGGATGTTGTTATTTATATTAGATTATTGTATTAAATTCTCAAATGTAAACATCTTCATGAATACAGAATATAATGTAGTTATTCTCCTCAGTCTCTGACTAACCATTCTACCCTTAAATAAATATTATGTATATATTTATATGTATATAATAATATAGTTTATATATGAATATTAGTAAACATATTAGACATGTAGATTACCATACATAAGGTCTAATTTGTGGTGACTAATTAACCGCAATATCAGATCAAAGTACTTTACGAAGTAGACGTAAATATCTGTTATTTATGAATATACTATAATTACATATTAATATGCTACTTCATGTATATATATATATATATATATATTGTTTTATTTTTGCCTTCATATGTGTTTTGAGATATTTACGACTTCAAACTAATTTTCTTTATGTTTTTTATTACTCTTTATATTTTTCGCATTTGTAGGGCAGTGAAAACTAGTTTTTTGAAAGAAAACCGACTATTATGAAAGAAACTTCTTTTAATTCAATTAATTTTCATTATGTATGAATTTATTTGACCGAACGAGTTCAGCTCCCTATTTTAGCTAGGCAATTTGGCGTATTGTTTGTCTGATTGGTACATCGCATTCAGAGAATTTCTTATATGGTCCTTATCTATCTTATAATTTTATTCCTCTATTTGGAAGAAAAAAAAGGAAGAATTTCTAGAAACACACGTGTGTCTGCTGTTGATGTAAAATAGGAACGTATCAAAGCTTAACTTTTTTCCATGAAAGCTAGGAAGGCGGAGTTGTTTTGATATGGTGAAATGATAAGATAGGGGCAAATAGGAAAAATGTAAATTTCCTATCTTTTTGTGAAATTTTCGATTAAGGACTATATTCCTTAGTATTAAACCAATAACATAAAATTAAATAAAACCACTGTGGGCAAACCTGAATATACGCAGCATACTTGTTTTTTTGTAAAAATAGTATTCCTTAAAAGTGTGTTTACTGATATTATATTAAAAAACTATAGTTAACTAATGACTGGTTTCTTTATTTGTTGGCTAAACAATTAATAATTATTTTATTAAGTATGACGTGAGTATAATTTAAATATAAATTGCAATGTTTTGACTATAGACATGACATGTTTCTGTTTAAGTACATTTCATAAATGTCGACATATAAATAGCCAATTAAATAAAGTTAAAAAAATAAATATTATATATATTATAAATTCCCACGAATAAATTTGTATTTATTCAAATTAAACTGTAAATTCTTAAAATTATTCATAATTTTGGCTATAATAATTAAGGCTAATATTCACTTCTGAATTAAAGTCAGAATTTATAATGATTAAAAGATAGAAACGATCAAGAGTTAATAAAATATTTATTGAGCATCCTATTTCAATCAAACATATCTAAAAGTTTTCGGAGAAAGTATTTGTTCTCTCAATAGCAGGGAGAGTTAATTTTTATACAATATCGTAAATCTCCTGAAAGCGATAGACATGCATACCAACTTTCATCGAAATTGAACGAAACAAATTTTTAGTTATTTAGTAGTTATATAATAAACTATATTAATAAACAATTGTGAATGCTTGTTGCTATGGAACTACTACAAGCTTTTATGTTATAGGTCCATAAATACCTTTGCGAACTTATATTATGTATTTTAAAACGCTTTCCATTTTCTCGTTATGAATCAATATGTGACAAATTACTGGCATCTTCAACTCTCTAAAGAATAAACACCATTTCATAAGAAAATTTATCCAAAGAAATTTTACATTAACATAAAAATAATTCAAATTACCAACTGTAAAAAATAAAAAAAAAACAACACACGTAAGTGTTTTCTTTCAAAAGATTTATTTTATTATTCCCAAGTTATAAACATTTTAAAAAACATGAAAATCTAAATATGTTATATGTTAAGATGAATGTTATTATTATTGTTTGAAACGTTTCTTAAAGTTTTATTTTTTTTTTATTTAAAGCTAAAGAAAGTCATTAGTTGAAAACAGGCAATCGTTGAGTGGTCTTTTAAAAAAAATGAATAGAAATGAAAGTGTAATTTGTTAAAATGCCACTTACTTGATTTTCCTCCTTGTTTTTTTTATTTTTTTTATTTAATGGTATGGGTGGTGTGCAATAGAATCATGTCGATGATGATGGTGCTACTTACCACCATTGCTAATTCTATCCACCCACAGTTTTCCAACAAATACAGTACTTTAGGTATATAAGCTATATTGTATGTATGTTTCATTTACCGTAAGAATGCAATTCGTGAAATTCTACAATGTCTAATTTATAAGAAGATTTTTATACCATTTACACCTGCAAAGCGATCAGGAAAAGTTTGGCATGAGAGACTAAGTTGGACTATTTTGGAGCATGGTTTTATGCTTGTACATTGCTTAAGATGATTTACATAAATTTTCAAGCTCCATCAAATGCCTACTCAAAACTGTCTACCAGTTTTTCATTAATGTAAACTGCAAAAATTCTTAAACATGTAAACGGTTAGCACAATTTTCATTCATTTTTATAAATATACACTCAGATATCAATTTTTACATGCGATAATTAAATTCAATAATTTTTAGCTATTGGACTGTTCAAAAATACACAAAAAGCTAGGGAAATTTTGGGATAAGGGAATACTTTTGTTTTAACTGTTTGTTAATGTTATATCAATTTTTTATTCTAGATATTTATAGATAGTAAATGATAATAAAATTAATTTAATATCACACGTAATATCCTGTACTTTATTTGGTGTAGAAATTCAAATTTCCCTTATTCTAAGCCAAATAATGGTTGAAGACCAGCAATAAATTGCAACACAAATTGTACAATTTATTTGGTAAAAATTGTATTTAAACTAAGCATTATACAAGTTTTGATGATTTCTTTTTATGACTTCCTACATCCAACATCACCAATTTCTCATACCAAACGTAAGAATAAACATTATATTGGTTGGATGGATGAAGAAGAAAGAAGAGAGGTTTGTTTCTTTCATATTCTCGCACCACAAACAAGCTTGTTCTTTTTAACTTTTTAAAACACTAGTTAGGAAGCTTTTTTAAATTTGTCAAACAAGATTTTCTTCATCCCTACACTTATTCATATCTACTCTCTTAAACTTCTGTGCAATAAAAAAAAGACAAACATGAACAGACGTTGTCAAACAAACAATAAAGTGTTTTTACTTTAATGCACTCGATCTGAATTTTTGTAAAATACGTTGTTATTTCCCAGGTAGATACAAAACCGAAGCGAATAGTTCTTTAATTCGAGTAAAATCGAAATAAATTTTGGTAGCTAATATGTTACGATGCATACTGGTAGCTAATTCGTAACGATGCATGTCTTTTCAATTAAACTATAATGCAGAATATCGAGGAGGGAAATTTCGGAAAGAACTCGACCTTTAAATTCGATCTTTTTCTTTTTCAAAGCATTGAGATTGGGAGTCATCTGTTGTTATTATTATAGGAAAATCATTAAAAACAAATTCAAAAGCTGTTTTATCCAACTTGTTTCAAAATGTCCTTTTTTCGGCAACATCAAAATTTGTAATTTTCACAATTTTCAGGTTGCTGAACAACTGGCAACTGGTTTTATCACGTGGCGGACCAAATGGTTTTTACATCTCTTATTGAATGATCTTCCTACTACAATTTGAAGCTTGTAGGGATAATCGAAAATTTTACGTGCTCCCAAGAAAAACTTAAACCTCTGTTTCAGAATAGTTGTGGAGGAAAAAGGTAAAAACATTATTACTAAGGCATATATACAAATATATTTATTTTTTGGAAATATATTTATACATGATTTGATATGTTCATATCTAATCTAATTGTTTTGAATCTTTATATATTAATACTAGTGTCCGACTGAAACTATGTTTTCAGCCGAAAAATATACCGAAATTTCGGATACTGTCCTAGTTTCGGCTGAAACCGAAATTTATTTATAGCTGTAAAAATTTCTCAGTTACCTTTTTATTTTTATTTTTAAACTTACCAATAATATATTTTGTATATTAAAACTATTCGTGGAATTAAATTATGAATAATTATTCATTCACTAATTACAGTTTTTCTGTTGTACGAAATATTTAACAACTAACAGAGTTATTTGATTAGATACTTGAAATATGCTTTAGTATTAATGTTTGAACTTTTTTATTCATTAGCATTCATAAAATACTCTAAATATTCATCAGTCTATAAATACATATATAATATATGTATCGTAGTATATTTTATATATCGATATGTTTATTCACTAAATTTAAGTTGAGGCGAATTCAAAAACCTGACAAAAAAATATTTGTAAGAAAAAAAAATTTTATTTTTAATTTTTGTTCTTTAACTGACTCTCGAACATTAATTTTTGGTTTAAAAATATACCACAAAAATTTCAGCTTGCTATCTGATTTGGTCGAAATTTCATTCTGAGGTCAATTAATATAGCATAAAAATATTGTAAAAATTTTATAATTTTAATAGAAGACCAGTTTAATTTTTTTGTTTCAGAGAATATATTGGATTAAAACGATTTGTACCTACCATTTTAACGGCTAACATTGTGCCTATTTCGAATTTAATTGAGAAAATTTATTTCGCCAAGTATCATTCATAACAATTTCACCAAATTTTATATTTACACCAGAAACGATCGTTTCGTTACAAATAAATAATATTATACACAGTGTAAGCATCATGTTGTTTGAGAACTGTATATATATCATCTCATATATTCATTCAGTTTTTATTTGTGATTGGAACGATATTAGTGGACGGGGTGAACAACCACTTTGTAAGGGTCGAATTCAAGTAAACAAATTTTTTCTTATTTATAAAAGGAATAAGTTTATTGTATACGTTTTTTTTTTTATCTTTCTTTTTAAACAGCATTTTATATATTTTTACTCTAAAATAATGTTGAGCGAATCTATTTATTATGTTTACTTATATATCGATAAAATATTTTTATAACCGTATAAAAAATTTTTTGTTATAAAATTATTTATATTAATATTCATATAAAGAATACTTATTAAGTTAAAAGCACTAGATAGATAATTTATTAATATAAAATAAATTATGTAATTTTGTTCAGTTCTTATTTTGGAATATTTGAGGATAGACATGAAGAAAGAAGAATGAATGGTAAGTGGCCAACTTGTGAAGAAATTTTCGTGGTGGGAACAAGCAAGTATCCAGGCGGCGCAACAGAATTAAATAATAGTATTGTATAATTGGGTTTTTGAAAAAAATTTTTTTTTGTGATAAATGGAAAGATTATATATTAGTTTTATAACAAAACTATTTTAATTTTTTTTTTCGCAATAATTCAAAAATTATTTCAAAATAAAAAAAAATTTTTGAATCCAGTACCGAAGACACGCCGACAACTCCCGAACAAACCCGAGCGCGTGTGACGTCATAATAATAGTTTTCACTCATTGCAGTTGATAGAAAAATAATAAATACGGTGTTTTGATCTATTTAATTTTGTTGTCATTATTAAATATTTAAATTTATATAGTAACGCTGTACTGTTATTAAATAGGTATAACATTTTGACGTCACAACTATGGTGACCAATCATGGCGCGTTTATAGTCACGTGATTTTTATTTAAATTTCATCAATTTTTAATTGTTTATAATTAATTGAAAAAAATTTTTTTTGAAGTTTTTTGCATTAAATATCAATATTATTAATAATAAAGTTTTAAAATACATAAAAAAAATCAATAATTTTTTTTTTTTTCAAAAACCTAATTAAATGGATTTTTATTTCACTCCACGGTTCATTTGTTACACCAGATTTTTAAACAATTAAATATGTCAATGCTTATAACTTTGTGGAAAATAGAACTCTCATTCTTTCAAATGAAATACATCACTTAATTTTTCCTTCAAACTTATTATTTGATTTTGTTTTTAATAAATAATTTGCTCCTTTGCAAAATAGTACGATAAAGATTGGCTTTATTTTGATCAGTTTCGTTTCCAAACTAATACAAATCTAAATACAATAGATAAAGCGTAAAATTTTGGAATTATTTCTATGAAATTAAATGATATCAATGATACTGAATAATAAAACGAGAGTAGTTTGACATGTTGAAAATTTACATGTCGATCTCCGGATATCAACTTTATTGAGTGCCGGAAATAATGGATCGTCTCATAAATAGATCTCATAACATTAAAAAAACACTAGAATTTGTAAATATTAAGTTGGTAGCAGAGCTATACAATTTTCCGATTTCCTACTTAAAATAACAGAATAGTCATAGCACAGAGAAAGTAGTAAGGTAATGTACCTGACACAAATAAGGGCCAAGATTTAAAAAGAGCTCAATGAAATAAATTCAAAGGTGATAGAGTCTCCATATTTTTTTTCATTAGCGCAGTATTTGTCAATGAAGTGACAATAATTGTACCGGTTTCTTGTAATGAAATATAATATTCAAATTTTAGTAATTGTTATATTTACATAAACATCTTTGTTTATATTGAACATAAGAAAATTTAGGATGATATATATACAAATATGCATTTAGAGTCATACTAATTTCCTTTTTTCGTTTTTCACTCATGCGGCTAATTAGCCTACGTCATTTTGTCTTCATAGAATAGCCAAAAATGAACTGAAAAAAGCTTATATGCTTTCATGGCAAACGTACAACGAGAATATCACTGACAGCTTGTTGAAATTATTAAAAGCGTTAAACGCTTTGATCGTAATAATAAAGTCCAAGAAAATGATCTTGGGGCTGTAATGATTTGCAAATATTATGTCATCAAAATTTATGACGAGTCGGTTATTTAGTTTCAAACAATTAATTTTAAAATGGCACAAGAATAGGAAGGGATTCTTAATCAAATGCTGAGCCATAAGTAGCTAAAATATGAATTATAATCGTAATTTCGATTTCTAGAAAATATAATTATAGAAAATGTTTAGAAAATTATGTATAGAAAATGTCAAAAAAAAAAAAAAGTTATTGAATAATTTAAAAAATTGCGTTGAATTGTAATAATTAAGTTGAAAATATGGAAACAATTACATTAGTAATTATTTTTTAATGACAAATATACATAATTAAATTATTTATTGAAATTTGTTTATAAATTTGAAAAATTTCCTATACTATAGCATATACTATTCACAAGCCTTATACATCTTAATTGATTGATAAAGTAGTATTTCGTATCTGTAAAAACGAAAAAAATTATCAATTTATTGCACAGTGTTTCTAATGTTGATGAAAGGTCATACATAAAACGTGGCAATAGCAAAGTGCGTTAAAGACATTGAGTCCATGTATCCGTTATGACCATATTAAATATATTATTTAATACATAACATTTTCTTTTATTATGGAATATTATAGGTATTGGTATTCTTTTTGTTCATTTAGACATTTGTTTTTCAAATTTTCTTTAATTTAAGATTTTTGAAAGTGAATGAAACATAATTTTTTTTTTTTGACTAAGATAATTATTTAAATATACTACTTCTGGTATGTATTTTTCTATAAAATCTTTTACAAATTGTATGTTCTCTAAACATTAATACATAAGTTTGTATATATTTGGAGCTTCTATTCAATTGAATTTAACAATCGTTAACATCAAAACCATAAAATAAAATAAATAAATATGTAATAAATGCATTATTGAAAATTCAAATAGAAAATTAGATTAATTTTCTTATTTATGTATATCCGTTTATACAATGAATTTAATTTCACATATTCTGACTATTCCACATATTATTATCATGTTTTAATATTGTTGTTGTAATTTTGGATAAGTGTATATGAATACCATGCGAATACAGTGTGTAAATTATTTACTTCTTTGGCAGTATTGAGCTACGGTAAAACAAAATATATTATATAATCTAAACTAAAATCTTTTTAAACCAAAGCCTTTAGTTTGTTTACAATAGATAATATTCAGCACAGTTTTGTTTAAAAACATATAAGCGACATCATAATTATCGTATTACTGTTAAATTTATTTGATAATAGGAAAAATTTGCAAATGCAATCGATACTATAAATAAATAAACAGCACTTTGAAACCATTGCGTTGCTGTTCTTGGACAAAAAAATTTGTACAATTTTTTTAATAATAAGAATAGTTTATTTATTCTTATAAAGGTACACAGAAACAAAACAAAAACTAAGTGTGTAAATCATTTTTTTAATCACTATTCAACAAATTTTATTAAATTTATTTACTTTTGTTAATTTCTGGCTTCTTTTTAAAAATTTATATAAGAGTTCACATTTTTTATTTCGTGTGGAAAAAAATTGTTTTCGCATTATACAAAATAAACACCTAATGAATGAATTAGGAACATATTTTCATAGAAATATTTACCGACGGAAAAAAATTCCATCAATTCAGCATCGAAAACTTTTTATAACATTTTTAAAAAAAGTTAGAAAGCCTTAATAGTATTTTGTTGACCATATACTAATGCTGAATTCTGCAGAATTAGTTTATATTCTTCAGAACATGTTTATATTCTGCAGAACTAGTAAAGAAAAGATTGAAATTTTCCCAAACATGTGTAAACGGGAAGCCAAAAGTCAAGAAACATCCCATATTTCAAAAATAAAATTAAAGACAAAATAACTCTTAATTGTTGCTCACATTAACAAAGTATATATGATACGTCAGCACTCAGGAATGTTGTAATAATTTTCGTATCTTTTAATATTTTATGTATCGAAATCAAAGGTTATCGTATACGAAATAAGTTTGCAATGTAATTGAGGGACTGCAGAAAACATATATTTGGAAATGAAATTGGTTTTGTTTTGACAATTTCATAGCGGTTTTTTTTAAATTATGATTTTAGAGAAGTTATATATCCGCTAATAATATTCAGCTTATATCGCTTTTAGTCTCATACCAAAAACCATATTTTTACTAAGTCGGATATATCAAATAATGCGTTAACTAAGGATACTTTTTTTTCATCAAGGATAACCGGAATAGTCTACGAATCACCTGGAAAGATTCATGTAAGTTATTTTAAAGTCAACGCCATATTAGTTGGACACTGTCATCCTTCTGACAGCTGATAGTTTCGTAGAAAATTAAAAATAAACTTTTAAATAGGTTTAGATTGTAACCGGTATATCGTAGAGGTTGAGGATGAAGAAAATGTTGCACTACGTAAGATGTGCTTTTAAACTTTTACCTCAAATTGGCCAATATGAAAAATATAAATTTGCTTGGATAATTATGGAAACTGCCAATGTATAAACAAAATATAAACAGAGGAAAAATGATTGAAATCTACTGAGCTTTATAGAGAAGAATGAAAAGAGATATTTTAAAGATGAATTAGGTCGCGACTTAAGCAGAGGCGACCAAGCGTAGAGACAAGCGATTTTTGGAACCCAATAATAGAGAATATCGATTGTCCTATGAACTGTAAAAAATTGCAATGATGCACTACTATAAATTTTTAATCAAAAAATATGATTTAGAGTTCATTGGGTAAGCGGCAAAATTCTGTTATATTATTACCTATGATATAAAATTAGAACTATGTTAACATATTTTTTTTTGAATTTTCACATTTTTTTTTTGAATGTTCTGTTATATTATCTATAAAAAATATTTTTAATCTGAAAAATCCGCTCTTCTTTGTTTGTCTCTACGTTTATCTCTACGCTTGGTCGCCTCCAATTAAGCGGCGGCCTTAGTCAGGCACTAAATTCTAGTGAATATTTTTCTAAAACGTTGCAAAATAATTTAAATTCTACTCATTAGTTAAAATATTTTCCAAAATTGTAAAACTTTTCTAGTTAAAGTTCTTATCACTTAATAAATGTTTCTTCAAATATTTGATAATACTGCACATTTTATGTCAAAAAATGCCGCCTGTTTAAGTAATTGATGGGATATTAGGATGGTTATAAAGCCAATTACAAAGTAACTAATGAGTAAACAGCCTTCAAAAAGAAGTCTTTTCGAAGTCTTGTTTTAATGTCTCATAATGATGTCTTTTTAAGAAGTCAGAATTAAAATCTGTTTTAATTCAGAAAAATATAAGTGCTTTAAGATGTCTTTTTTCAAATTTCTTACTAAATAAAAAACAATCAATGATTGAAATGCGATACTAATTGATTAATCTTACCTCAAATTCCTATCCAGAAATTATGTTGAAAGTTGTTGTTGTAGTTTTTTTTTTTTTCAAAATACCAGCGTTCGAGTCTGGCTGTATCCATGACATATTCTTTAAACTGCCATATTGCCATATAGGTAGAGACTCCTAATATTTAAAATTGAGTTACTGTATATATCATATACACATAAAATGATTCATATTAAATTTCTTCATACTATCTAATGTTCAGTAGAGTTAAAGTAGTATTTTAGAGAGAGGGGACACGATTGTGTAGAAAGTAGTTTCTCGAAAAATGAACAAATAAAAACTCATACATATTATCTGGTAAAAGTACTATACATATATGTGCATGGTTTAGTATAAGGGGAATGAAATAAACAAACAGTGTAGTAAAGTTTCTACAGGCGTTCTATCTATATAGAATACAAGAATTTGTAACATACATTGATAGTTTTTAGTGGTATGGGTAAAGCTTTGAGAATAATACAAGATTTTATTTCAAAAGGAAGTTATCAGGGAATAGATAATACTATTATTATACTACTGGATGCATTTGGTTTTATGGGGCGTTGATAAAAGTTTCCGTCATCATTTCGTTCTGACGTCCAGGGGGGTCTAAAACCCGACAATTGCTATATGTTTCAAAAATGTTGATATATTGTTATGCATTCGTAATGTATTATAATTATTATTTATTTTATTTTAATAATTGTGCAAATATCTCTGATTTTATTGATTTTTTATGTACGACATACATATGAAGATTATTATTATAGATAAATTCTTATCCTCGTAATAGTGACGATTAAATTTGATAAAAGTTCGACTTTTGACTTTCATAGTTTCGACTTTTAAAATCAATTACTCGTCTCGAAAAATTTACTTTTCAGGTTTCTTATCGATTTTATTATTCTTTACTGGAAGTTGGTAATTTTGGCCCACTTAGCGCGATTAGGGACTTCGTTTAACGAATAATGCAGTTTGTAGTATCAACTTTGGAACATTTAAACAAATTTCAAGTATTTATTGGAATTTGATGATAACTAAATAGACCAAAATATTTTAAATCAGTACTTAACGTATAAAAAGGATGTTTTTATCAAGGAACATCAGAGAGGTATAGATAACATTCTTTCCTAATGACAATAATGTCACTGTGAATGGGATCTTTTGTTCAATGGAGCTACTTTTTATTATTAAAACAAGATCTAATTGAGCCGGAATTTATGCTGTATTGCAAATAATAATAGTAATAATATTCGATGCGCCTTTATTTAGTGCGAATACTAAATTCGATCAAGGCCTTAAAACTTTCTAGTTTCTGTATGAGGTTCTAAATGCTAACAGTTTTCCAATTATATACGTGAATGAGTTTCCTACAATCATATTCCTAATTCCATTTATGGCGAAATTGCGGGAATAATGTTGATATATTGATAGCGTTGAACTTTAAATTGTGGAATTCCATAATAAATATTACAAAAAAATATATTATCTTAATTAGCATTTTTTTGTATAGATTTTTTTATCGATTAATTTGCAAACTTTCCACTAACACTTTTTAGATATTAGAGTAATATTAATTGTGACGATTGTTTCGTCATTAATTAAGGCTTTTAATTAAAGAATGAGAGATACTATCATTGATAATGTTTTAAATTGTTTCATGGTTTCTTATTTAAATCACTAAAAAACAACTAAAATACGATAAATAAGCCGAAAACATTGTTGAAATGTGGAAAAGTGGTGAAACAGCTCCGACTTTAAAAATTATTGTTCTTTAGACCTTCAAGAACATTCATCACCACTTCCAATTTTGTCATTATGAGAATTGAGGTAGTTTTAAAAAAAATTTAAAGTGATAAATATTTAAAAAAATAAAAATTTCTTCATGAAAATCGTCTATGACAAATCTGAAGTCAAAAAGCAACTGAGAATGGTTACACATAAAAACCTTCTGGCGGTAGAGATAAAATTAAAATTTCTTCTTGAAAATCATCTTTCGGACGTTTTAGGGGTCGCTGATCACAAATCCAATTTAAATACAATAGATGATACTTGTAACTTTAAAACCTCCTCTAGAAGTGACATAGATAACATTAGTTTTTTTAAATTCAAATTTTCGACTTCCCCGAAATCGTCTTTCCGAAGTTTTCGGGATCGCTAATCTGACCTAGAATTTAGAGAAATTAATAAACTTGTAGTTGTTCTTTGACCTCGGATTCGTGATCGACGACCCCGGATAGACAATTTCCGAGACGAAATTTCGATTAAAAAAAATTATCTTGTTCATGTAACCTTTAGAAGTGTTTTCAATGGGGTAGAATTTTTGATTAACTGCCCCGAAAATTCCCGAAAGATGATTTCCGACATTAAATTGTGAATTTAAAATATGTTTTATCTCTGTCATTTTAGGTAGGGTTTTAATGGGAAAACAATTCTCAGTTGCTTCTTAATCTTAGAGTTACGATCAATGACCCCAAAAACTTTCGAGCCACTTTTCCTGGTGAAATTTTGAATTTTATAAATGTTCTTATCGCTGTTATTATTTGAGTTTTGAAAACTTTCTCAATTTTCATAGTGAAGCAGAGGTTTGTGGTGATGAATGTTCTTGAAGTTATTGTAATAAAAAGATATTTTTAAAATCAGAGTTGTTCCACCGCTTTTCTACATTCTCCAGCTTATAAAGTAGGCTATATTAATTTTATATACAAATACATAATATATAATAAATATGTTATATGTATATTATAGCATATAATATATTAATTAAAATATATAATGTTTATAAATTGAGTACATTTATATGTATTTAATTATAAACTGGAAAATAATTTGAATATTGTGTATAAACTTATACTACTCTCTAGAATTAATAAGTGAATAGCAACGAAAATATAAACGTTATTATATTATTTGGGATATTGTATATGTTGTATGAGTATTGTGTATTTTATATATTTATGAATGTAGATTTTAAATACAGCATTACTACGTAAAAATTGGTAATGTAAAAACAGCTTCACAAATAGATTGAGAACTCGTGGGCATTTAGAATAACGGTCTTTTTGTAAGCATGTAAATTTTTTCAGTGATTAATCATAGTATGTTCAGTACGGAAACCACGTTATCGAAGGAATCAGTCCTGCACGTCAGCATTTACGCATTCGAAAAGGGTGGCAGTTGGGATGGTTTTAAAATGCAACAGCTAGAAAAAAGTTTCAAATAAATATTATAGAGCATACATCTTGTCTTTTTGGCTATTACTTAAAATAACAAAGCCAGAACGTCTTAAAGTTATTAAAATAATTTATTGAATGCGTTAAGTAAATTATTGAATGCGTTAAAACTAAGTGAAAACTTCAGTTGAATCTCATGGATAGGAAAACATTAAAATACAAAAAATTATTGCCTTTTAAAAAGTAACAAAAAAATTGTATATATTGTTTAGATTACTTACAATTTAGATTAAAATCGGCCAATTAACAGTACATTAAAAATTATTATAATACATATCTCTATATATAACAAAAACCCTCATTGACTCATCCATTTCTGTTTCTACGAAACGGTAACATTTAGAAAGTCGAAATTTGAATCGATGTTCCTATTTTAGTATAGCAGTGAATTATTAAAAGATTTTTTGAAATTCTTAGCTTCACAGGGTAAGCTAATGGATAAACACATTAGTTGAAGTTTCCGTAAATGTTAAATATTTTAATGCGTAAATAGCGGTGTAAACTCGGCAAAAATCGTATTCTTGAATATCTGTGTTGAAGTACTTTTTATATTTTAATATGTTTATAATTATGAAAATTTCAATATTGATACAACATATTTAAATAATAATTTAAATAATTAACTCTGTTAATTATTTGATTTACTTGTTTTATAACTACTAATTGTATGGCACGTTAATTATTATAGCAAGTATTATGACATAACTCTTTTAAGGAAAAACAGTTTAAGATTACGAATAAAAATTTCGAAGATTATACCCCGAATGAAAATTTTGGTTATATTATAACGTCAAAGTACTTATTAGTTTTATGATTTGATCGACATATATCTACGAATTGAGGTTTAACTATAATAACTGAAAAGTTAATTGTCTGAATCGCAAAGGGATATTTAGAATAAAAAACGTATTTTCATTAAAATAAGGGCTTATTCTTTATCAGCTGTCGTCTACTCTTTCCTGTGACACATACTGTATATATTCAATGCTCTTTAAAATCTACATTATCCAAGCAAAGCTAAACTAAAATACCGTTCGTATTCTACAATGGTATTGAAGTATTGAAGGATTTAAAGGATACATATAATATACATATCGAAAAGTTTTACGTACGAGTTCATTTGCATCACTCAAAGTTATCAACAAAACCCAGTAATGAAATTAAATCAACATTCTCTGTAATTAACACATAAAAGGAAGTATAATAACAAACAAACAAACAAACAAACAAATATCGTTTCGTTCGTCTAATTTTCATCATTCGTCGTTATTATTAGAGTTTGTTATAATACATTTCATCATACCATATTTAATATACCTACACCTCTTTCCGTAGTATATGTTAGTATAGCTAATATAAAACCATGAACCAAAATGTATTTTCAAATGGAAATATCTTCTGTATTATAAAATAATATTCAAATTGTGATATTATATGTATATGTCGTACATTACAACCTCTATTTATTTTCACTTATACATGCAATGTGTATCAGGATTAATGGTGATTTTTTTAACGTTTTTCATTAATTTAATTTCTGTGTCGATTCAGGTAGCCTAGGAATGCATTATAATAATCTAGATTTCTGAAACCAAGTAGTGAACTTTGAGTGGCAAACAATACAACGATATTTTCTTACTTTAATATAAATTTTGTATTTTACGCAATTTTTTAGAATTCTTCTCATGCAATGAAAGTGTATTAAGTTGGTATAGACCCTTATAATCGCTTTTGAGACTTGCCAAGAAACTTCAAAATTTGCTTAACACAAAATTCCTAATTAAACAAAAATAGAAATAAGAACTTATGACGATATATTGCAATTTTTGTTAAACTGACGTGATTGCTCAAGTTTTCACTCCAGTCGGTACTCCCGGAGTGCCATTTATTTTTCCTTATATACTATTATATACTCCCATTTTAATAACGACTACAACAAAAAAGATGTTATCCATTCGATGTGTCGGAATAGGGTATCGGACTGCTTCTAAATTTGTTTTATATCACAAAAAATTAAATTAGAAGTTATAAGGTATCAAATATTAGTTTCGTTTATTTTCAACTTCAAAAAAATAAACATAATTTTAAACTAACGTCTTTAAGTAATTTTCTTGTGATCAATTAGATTTGTAAGTTGACAAAATCTTATTATTGTCAAAAAAATTGACACTGATTTATTGATTAAAATTAATCATAGAATTTTAGAAATTAATTTTTGGAACACACATTACATTCAAAAATATTTATGTAAACTTATTAATAAAATTGTATAAATCTCTTTATTATATAAAATATCCAATCTCAGTTCAGTTAGTGAGGAGTGAATAAAATAATATTCATACTAATATATTTATATATATATCCCTACTATATATTTAACTACTGTAATGCTAATATTGACTAGGACTTGGATAGACTTAATTAAGTGTGCACAAAAGAGCAACGCATTCTGTCAATGGAATTGAAGTACGAATGTCTTAAATATAATAAATCTTGATGTTATTGGTCTAATTTTTGGCCTATAAGACTCGGTAATATTTAAATGATTGCTTATTCGGATTATACTAAAAAATTTTATTGCGAAATAATAAAGAAAATTCAAATATGTTTTTTCCAGTATATATATATAAACCCAAAACGCCAGAGAGTATCCTGGTGATGGAGTTTTCTAAAGGAGAGTACAGAGTAGCAAAAGGTCAAAGTATAAGAGTCGCGGCTGCGGTTCCACACTTATTTTTATCTTATATACCTAAAACAAAAATTATTCAACAATTTTGATCATCATTTTCGAACTATATTTTGAAAATAAACACAATTGAAATCTTATAATTTTTTCGGAAAATTGTTCGTTTTCCGTTGTAAACAAATTAAGTTCGTAACTTCTTAAAATTGTCAAAGAACTAAAATTTTACGGGGCGGAAAAACAACATAATAAAGCCCAACTTTCATAAAACAATCGTTAAAATAGCTCCAATCCTTATAGTTCATCTAAAAAGTAGAGTTTCCTTAAAATATAATCTGACTGAATACTGATCGAGAAGCATTCATTTCTTTATTAATTAAGATATCCTTAACAAAATTTCATTGACAGAATACGGTGCTCAGTTTTTGCACACTCAAGTCCATCCTAGTCCTGGTCTAATATCTTTTATAGATATATAGAAAGCAAGTAAGCAGATATACATAAATACCCAGACTCAAATAAAATAATTAGCTAACGAATTCAGTAATATAATTATTTAATTACGATTGAAGTTTTCAATTTGTATAAATAATCATTATGGTCATTAAGATTATTGTATAATACCATTGTCGTAATTGTAATTGATAAACCTTTAGATAATTATATTTTTCTCATTATTTTTTTTTATTTGTTCGTTCTAAAATAATATCATCTAGTAATAAAATATGATAAAAGACTAAAATGATTTTTTTGTCATTTTTACACTGAACATATATGAAATAATACGAGAAGATACATTAAATTTAGTCTATAGTTTCTAACGCTAGAAAATATAGAATGCACTAACAAAAATGACGTATAGCTGTTGATCGAATTGCTTGATTAGTATATTTGGGGATGTCTGCCTGTCCATATTTATGCCAGCCATATTAAATTTTGGAGCTTTAAGGAATTGAGCATTTTCAACAATATCATAAGTTGGTTATTATGCAATAGTTAGAACCTAAGAAGAAATTTTAAATTGTGTAACAAAACAACAGCTTTGTGGACCAATTTGTAAATAACAGTGTTAATGTGAAAATAAATATTGGTCACGATTAATACTGGTCTAAAGTCTCAACACATCGGGCCTTCTGAAACCACCACTATAAAGTTATTATTCTGTATTAATTTTTTTAAATTCGAATATCTTAATAACGAATCAACATAGGGGTAGTTAGAAAAAATTTAATTATAATTCAAAAAAGAATTTATCCAAAACGAATAACGGTTTTATTATGAAAAGAAATATTCCAAAAAAATAAAACGTTAAATTTTGTTAATTTGATTCTCATAAATTCCGTTATAATTTCTACGCGAATGTTACATAGAACAATTTTTTCACTAAAATATCTAAATTCAGGACGCTTAATACTTTACATTAGTATTTTTTCACCACAATGTAGAAAATTTTCACTGAGATACATCCTTTGAAAAATTACTCGAAAAAATAAATATAATTATTTTGGTTCATAAATTTTTTCAGTAATTTTGTTCCTTTAATGATTTTCTCATGCATTGTAGCTCAATCATTTTGAACAGGAAAAACGGTTTAACGGATCAATTTGAAAATCTACTGGCTTATTGTGGATTCATTTTGCTGTTTTAATTTGTGCCTAGATTTTTAAAAAATCCAAGAAATGTGCAGGTTTTTACAGGTTTTTTAATTTTTTATTTTCAAAAACTGATCACAGTTCCTTATCGAAAATTTATTTCAGAATTTAAAAACTCTTTTGCATTCCATGCTACCACTGAATGTTGAAATGTCAAGTATTCAGGATGAAAGCATGTTTTTCCATTTAAAATCAAATGTATCCGCAGAAAATTTCAAAACATGAAAAATTGAATCTAGATAACCAAGCTAATACTACAACAATTTATTACTTTAACAAAAAACAATTTTCCAAAAAAAAAAGAAGGCACACAATCTTTCTAAAAAAAAAACTAAAGGATTTTCAAAAATCTGTTGGTTTGACTTGTTGTGAACTCTGAAAATTGCGAAAAAAAACAAATCTATATCTATATCTATATATATAAAAATCAATTGCTGTTCGTTAGTCTCGCTAAAACTCGAGAATGGCTGGACCGATTTGGTTAATTTTGGTCTTGAAATATTCGTGAAAGTTCAGGAAAGGTTTAAACGGTGAGAAACATAAATAATAAGTAATGGAAAATACTATAAACGACAATTACATTTTCGAATACAAAATGTTCCTAGCTGTGAAACATATTTTGTCTTTTTTTTTCTCACATGTTACAAATCATCATTTCCATAAAAACCAAAATCTAATTTTGAAATTCAAAATAAAACTTCTTTATCTCTTCTCACTAGCAATATGACGAACTGTCAACTATATAAAATGTACATATCTTATTGTTCAAGAATTACCGGAATCATTCTTGGTTCAGGAGGTCCATATACCTTTCATCAAATATGTATGTATGTGTACCACAGCAAAAATAATCGGGTGACCGCGGTCCCGGGTGTACCCTAGCAAATACCAGGTAAATACCGGGTGCATATAATGTACATATGATTTGCCAGATCTTTGACTTTTAAAAAAAATATTACTAAAAAAATATATTTTGTCAAATTTTACAATAAATGAAATAAAAAAAAATAAAATCAACAAGTGAAATTAACAATGAACAGTGTTAATTGTTTAGATACTCAAAACAGACATGGTTCAGTATCAATGTTTGAACTATTTTTAATGATGAGCGTTCATAAAAAAACCTGAATATGTAGCCTATACAATTATAAACTCATAATGTATTGTGAATTGTAAATAGACATATGTGCTTACTAGCTAAATTTGAGCTGAAATTGTGGCGAATAATGGCTAATGTTTGTTAAAAAACCAAATTTTTTTGTCCTTTAATTTTCTTCTTTCATTTATATTTTAAAAGTTCAGCGGTCTTGGTTCAATTGGACCCAATGGACTACTCTACTACCAGGAATATTTTTAAGAATGGCGAATTCCATAAATTTAAATAAAAATAACGCAAAAAGCCAGTACGCATTTTGTTTATGTTCCTCTAGAGATAAAGAAACGTAGTGTAATTTTGCTTGTCTTCAATCCAATACTAGTGTTATTTTAAAGCATTGGTTAGTATGTTTGATGTTATTAAATATCTCATAAACAAAAATACTTTAAAGTCCTTCAGATTTTATACTTTAGCTTACGAAAAAGTATGAATAAATTTTCATCTTTTAATTTTTCGATTTTCTGCAAATAGACTCCAGTATAAAAATGTTTTTAAATGCAGAACTTAAGATTTTTTTAAATACTTACATGTAATTAAAATAAACCCAAATTATATTTCTTGAAGAAGTCGAAAACAAATTTTAAGAGTAACATTTCTCTCTTGAAGCTTTATTGTGTATCAATGTTCTGTGACATGCATAACGGATTTTTTTCAAAGCAGTTTTACTTTTGAGATCACCTATACAACACATTAATGAATTCAATGATGATATATTTTATATAATATTTGTGTGGATTAAATGATTTATGATATTGTATTTACACATACGTTTAAATTTGTGAACAAACGTTTTACAATAAATAAATAATAACCAACAACCAATAATAATTCTGCACAATCATTCTAGAGAAACAATAATGTTGTTGTATATGTCGACACAGTTTTAATATTTTACAAAAAAAAAAAGAGCCTTCATCATAACAATATTTTAATATATTATTTAGCTTTCTGATGAAAAACTATTTTGTTCACAACGAAAATCGAAATAATTTTATGTCTTTATGATTTTTGTTGTTTTACCTGTATTTGGATTAACACCGAATATTCGATAAAACAATATACTGCCGGTAATGAACACATAACTTTCTCGTGAAAAAATCTCTCGATTTTTGATTTTTACTTTCCGAAATAATCGATTAAAAAAAAGTTATTGTAAGTAAATCACGCATGTATATAAAAGCATGAATTAAAATCGGATTAATGAATCAATTAGAAATAACTTTCGAGCGTTGACAGGAACGGTTATTAAAAACATGATATGGGACCATACCGCACACTCACGCTATTGTATTCAAATAGCTATAAATATAGGAATTGATAGATCGACAGACAAGCAGAAATAAAATGAAAATAGTTTAGGGGATCTCAAAACGTCCAAGCATACAAAATATTTGGAAATAAAAATTTAAAAAATGTTTTATTTTTTTAAAACAATACAATACTGAATACGGAAGTAAAATATACTGGGCGGGGCATTTAACTTGAGACTAATTTATGTCTCGGTTGGATTTAATTATTTCAAAAGAAGGTTAAGAACAAAAATTGAATGATCAATATATCTACTTCCGGTGTAGAATGGAATCGACCTGAATACACTTTTTTGAATGGAAACAAGACATTACGAATTTCGTATGCAAAACAAAAATAAAAAAACACTTTTACATTTGACCTTAAAAAAAATAAATACCTTAAAAATAAGACTCCTGAGACAGCGATGTATCGTGTAAGAATCACTATTTTCTTGAAAAAAAGTTTCATTAATTTTATTTTATTGGTATACAATTCATGGATAGCAATTCATGGATACAGTATTTGAAATTGCACTTAGGAATAATATGTTTTAATTTACTATTAACAAAGTGTTGATTTTCTTTGAAGAAACACAAGTCGTGTGTGTGTTTCTCATACCTATTTATCACAGCAGAAAAAAATGGCATTTTAAAGCAAAAAAAAGGAGCAATTCTTTCAATATTCTTAATATAGACAGATTCACCATAATTCAACCAATAAGCAAGTTATTGATCTTGTTTTTAAAGGTCATATTTACAGTTTATTTCAATATAGTACTTACAGCCAGCCATTGATGCAGCCAGCATCCATCCATTCATTCTGTTTTACAACGACAAACCCTTCGATGTCGCTATTCATATTTAAATTAGTCTATTATATAAAAATATTCAACCATGCAATTTTTACCAAAAAATAATAATGAAACAATTTTTTTTTAAATATTTATTGTTATTATTATTATTATATAATTAATTATTATTTTTGTTTGCTATCACATGTATTTAAATTATTATATATACTAGATACTAATGAATTTTTATGAGTTTATTGAATGAATATTAAAATTAAAATATTAATTTTAATTGTTCTTTTTAAGCTTAATGAATTATAATTTTCCGATATAAAAGTTCCAAGTGCCCTCATAAAATATTTATCATAAGGGGTAAAGTCAATCATCCGTGATTCGAATATTTCAAGAAAATATATATATAAAATATAATATTTCAAGTGGCATTTAAAAATAATTAAATAAACTGATGTCAACTAATTAAACTAAATAGTTCTTTTAGATAATATTATATTAACAATAGATCTGTTTATTTAGAAAATAATATTACGATTTTAAAATACAGGTCGCAGGGACATGCAGTTTTTTTTGCATTATGCTCAGAAATGCATTAGAAAAAAATCTATCCATGAGATATTCATAATCGAAATTGGTTTAGAATGTTCTAAATTTAAAAAAATAGCGTTGAGTGCTGTTTAACTACCTAAGATGCTTATTTAATGTCACCGAAGAATAAATCAAATTTCCCACTTCCATTTTTCGTTTGAATAAATAATTTTTATAAACCAAATGTATAAATTTTATATATTGTGAGAAGAATAGAATATATTAAGAGGGAAACCGCTACCGCGTTCCTTGTAACGAAACCTTTTGGTTCTCTGTACACTCTTCTATAAAACTCTATTACCTGAAGGTAAAGATGCAAGCACAAGGTGACAATTATATTGTTATTATATTGTTGGTGGAGCCCGGTTACTTCGTTCTTATCCAAGTGACCATAGTGTGATCAACCAACTACTCCATTTTTTTAAATTTAACCAAACTGCCGCTGCCTGGATTCGGACCCGCAACTTCCATTCAAAACATTCAAATGGAAGGTATCGTGAGAAAATAAACCGTACAAAATTAATTCTTGGTACATTTTAGTGTTCCCTGTGGTAAAAGTTAAAATTTGAAAAGTTAAAAGTTAATGAATTGAGTAAATTTTTCCTCTACAATTAATACTGTGATCTAATGCGCTCCACGTTTTCACCTAAACAAACGAGATTCTTGCCATTTAAAGACAATTTTCTTATATTGAGATATAGTATTATACAAAAGGAAACAAAATGCCAGATGGTGTTAACACTTAATGTATCTTAAATTTGTAGTTATTTTTGTTTTCCTTTTTAGATCGACAATTTTAATTTTTTTTTTTTTTGGTAATTTTTTCTGTTGTTAGCATAAAGGTTTGCTTTAATTTTTATCGTTGTTTCGAAATAACATTAAAAGATAATTTGTATTATATTGTAATAAAAAGTTATTCATTTCTATAATTCCAAATTTTGCTTATTTTAATTCATATGAAAAAAAGTCTGTGAAACTTGTAAGTTTTAACTTTTTGAGATAGGAAATCATCCCTACCTACCTGCATTGATAGACCGGCAATTTTATTTTTTTTTATATTACTTCTATACAGTTGTGAGAGTAGGTTTCTCGAAAAAATTAGGTTTCTATGCAGATAATTATGATATTAATAACTATTTTCGAAATGGCTTTATTAAAGTGAATCATAATTTGATAATAAACATTAAAATAAAAAATAAATACAAGCACAAAATTATTAATAAAAGTATTATCTGTATTTTGTAATTTTATTTATTTTTTTTACGATATTGTAGTAGACCAGGGTAGAAGCCTTTAAAAGTTGTAAACGGTGAGAAAAAAATGGTAAAATTTTAGAAGAATGAAACACATTGGATACGGAAGAGAATAAAACAAAAATGAAAGGAAATATAAATTACAGACGATCTGAGGTCGGGAAGTGGTAAAACGCGGTTTATCTCGATTTCAAGCCAAACTATAAGTCCTATGGACGAAAATTTAAAGCAAAGTTGTAAGTAATATAATATATGGATGTACAACTTTTGTATTTACACTTTTTTCACATAACAAAATTTTCGATTGAAAATTTGCTTTTTTATAATTATTCAAAATAAGGTGAAAAAATTAATATTTTAAATCAAAATAATTACAATGTATTTGGAACGTAAGAAGGTAAATTTCCGTGAACAATTTTTTTTTGTAAAAGATAAAAATAAAAAACCAAAACGTGGTTATTTCAATTTGAAGTTATGTGACAAAAGTGAAAATACAAAAGTTATAGATCTAGATAAACCGTGTTTTACCAATAAAAACTTATTCCCTTCCACTTCCCGACCTCAGATCACCCGTAAATTCTTTTCCTTTCATTTTTCGTCCTACTGTAATTTTCAAAAATTATCGTTCCTGGTCTATAGGTATATATTGTTATTGTTAACTCTCTTCGTTTTTATCGTTATTGCTTGGAAGCAGCATGTATAAATATATAAATTATATTTAAAAAAATAAAAATAAATAAATATATTTTTAAATTTACTATTTATATCAATCGTATTTATGAACTACGAAACTGATTTTTATGACCTTTTAACAATAAAATATAAGAAATATTGTATCGTCTTTCGTTTAAAATATGTATTTCAATAAAATTATCATTAAAAAAAATCGTTAATGCTGTATATACATTAGGAATATTTAAAAAATTGATTTTGCAAAGTCATATTAACTACTTTAAAATACAATTGTAGTGTTTGTTCTTTTTATGTTCACTATATTTACAAATATTTATATATAAAAAAAAAATATCATTATTTTTATGTGGATGATATTAATAAACTTGAATGGAGAGTTTAAAAAATTCAAGTGAGTACCTACTTCATAAAAATGTATGTTCAAATACACAATAAAGGCACCTACATCGAACAATATGCTATGGCTATTAATCAAAGAAATAAATAAGGTAGGTACAGCATGAAAGGTTAATAATAAAGCATTTCTATTGACACACACACATTCTTGATGGAAAGATGATAACATGTAAATTGACGTTGTTGACATTGTTAAAATTAATTATAAATCTTCAAAATGGTGGCAAATTTACCAGTAGGTTTCTATAATATGACTGTAGGCATATGGGAATATGTCTCCTCGCAATTGTCGAAAATATAAGGAATGGAATTGGAAATTGATGCGCTAATCAAATGTAGAAACTAGATGGATTTGAAAGGGATAATATTTTTCACATTAATTCTTAAAATGTATTAAAATCTCAAAATATTTTTTAGCAAATATCGTCATGAACAAAATTAAAGCAGATTATATATGAAATCAAAAAATTTTTTTCCTTAATATGATTGCAGCAAGTGATAACACAACTATGAAGCGCGTGCATTTATATTACGAACAATGATGGGAGATTTTGTTGATAATTCGAAAATCCCGCAATTTTTGTTTTATATATCGAACAATAGTAATATACATATATATATATATATATATATATATATATATATATATATATATATATATATATATATATATATATATATATATATATATATATATATATATATATATATATATATATATAAATATAATAATTTCACAATAATTGTCATTAAGACAATCATGAACCGTATAATAAGCTTTATTTCATAAAAATTCTCGAACTCTACTTCTGAATTTAATACTTACTGTCATAAACTTCTGGCTATTAATTTATTATAAAACAATGGAGCAAAACACATTTGAACCAGTCTTGGTCATTATTTGTCTTTTCAGCGGTGTACACAAGTCTTCTTTATTTCTAGTGTTAAATCGCTATGCAGGCACCGACTAGACAGATTTTTGTTTTTGTGGGCACATTGATATACAATACATGGCACAGTTAACAACTTTAAGCCAATGAAATGAGGTTTACATTAATGATAAGATCTTATGTTTCCAAAGCTACGAACTATTTTCTTTTGAATTATGGAAATCTTTTCAATATATGAGTTGTATCTCAAAGTAACATCCCATAATTTTTGTACGGAAGTGACTATAATACACAGTTAGGGCTGCTTCCAAATTTACATCACTCCTGACTTTTCTGGTTTGATTATGAGCCCTGTTCAATTTCCGCGTAAGGTAATTACCAGGATCTCGCATGTAAGTCCATTGACGATTCTTATATCCAATAAGTTTACAGAATTTTTTTAGAACATATTATTAGAATTCAAAAATTAAATGATGTATTTTCTGGTTGTTTAGCAATAGCCCATTTGATACAATCCAATCCTTTGCTTCGAATAAACTTTGGGATACTTGGAAGGCCAGTACTGTCGTACTTACTGTTGACAAAACATGTATCATTAGCAAAAAGACTTGTCACACCAACTGGCAAATTTAATGGCAAATCATTAACAAAATTAGGAACAAAATAGGCCCTAAAATTGAACCTTGTGGTTCTCCTAGCTTGAGGGACTTTATACGATACATTAAATTGTTGTAGTGTACTGCTTGTGTTCTACCTTCCATATAGAATTCAGTGCAACACCTCGCACACCAAAAAAATTCACCTTTCTTAAGAGAAAATTATGATTAATATTGTCGAAGGCTTTTGATAAATCAAGCGTAGTAAGAGTACATACATCTTTATAATTTATAGCATGACGATATTTTTTCCACTATCCAAATTGACAATTTAAAATAACTTATTGTTTTCAAGTATGACACTAGTGAATATTTTTTATGGAACTGGCAATACTGAAATTGATCCAGAATTATGATAGTCCGGCCAATCTAGACTTATGAAGGTACATAAATTTACAATAAGTGCGTGTAATTGTTCAAAACATAATTAAAAATTATATTTTAAAATTCGCAATCATTGCGGTACCTGGAAAAAAATTTATTTGAGGTCAAAGGTTGGTTTTTCTCGATTTTCAGCAAAACAATTTATCATAAAATTACCTGAGACAAAAATTGTAGATCATAAATTCTATATAAAAAATGTCTTAATACCTTTTTTTTTTTTAGGGACATCGTTTCTGAGATTTAACGAGTTAAATAGTTGTAATCGTCATAATATGCACACGTTTCCATGTCACCTATGGTAGTGTACTTAGTGCGTTTTTTATAACGTGGTTTCCCCAAGTTTCCACATGTCTGTTGTGATTCTGTTTAATTGAAAACTTGCCTAATAAAAGATATTAGTAAGGGTTGGAAATGATAAAATGGAAATTAAATAAATGTAGCAATTTATTCATATGATTCATAACCTTCAAATACTGCCTCTCATTGTTCTTTTTGATCTTTTTCTACATCTTGATCTTCGTTTTGATCGTTTACTTCATTCTCAATAGCGATGTATGTTTCCTCGTTGGTATCAATCGAATCCTCTACTATCTTGAAAGGCCTTGGTCGAACAGCAGTTATAATACTATGGAATATTACTCTTGACATTTACTCTTTTCTTTTTTTAAATATAATTAGACCGTAATTTTGGGTTTATTAATTTTACCTTTATTATGAACCGGGATAACTTTTGTCAATTTCAATATCTGAGGTAAATAACTACAAGCTATACACTTATTTAAAGCATGGGAAAGAGGATCACTAATAATACTTCCAACAGCTCTTTCAATATTTTGTCATTCATATCATAAACATCATAGCTTGTTGTATTTTTCAATCCATTAATATAAAATAATTCTTTTTGGGTAGTCATACGTTTTAAGAACAAAGATTTGTTGCATTCAAATATTTTCCTCATCAAATGAATTGCATTATTTTTATTAGATAAAACTTCGTTATAATTGTCACTCTTGATATAAAAATGATATCAAAAATTTTCAACTGAAACACTGGAAAAGGTATTACTCATAACTTTACCGATCACATTGTTAATTACTTAACCAGCAGCTTTACTTTTATTTTGTGCAGTTGATTAAAAGCTGAATTGTTATTAATTTTTACCGTTCGAATTTTCTTTCTGTATAACTTTCAGTAAGACTTAATTATGTTCTTTATATCTGGAGCAAAAAGTAGACATAAATTATAAATTTTGTTTCAATTCAGCCAACTCTTTTGAAAACCACTGTAAATTATTGTATTTATGTTTTTTAATTAACTGTATGAATAAAGTTAATATTAAAATTATGCAATAAATTATCAAAAAAATAAATAAAAATTGAAAACAAATTTTTGCATTAGTTTGCTTGTAAACATCATCCCAGTTGATATTAATTAAAGACATTTGAAAGTTTGTAAATAGTCTCTTCTGTGAATGATCTAAACTTTCTCAATACGCGTCTTGTCAAAGAAATTGAAACGCTAAACAATACTTTAGTGATCATGAAAAGAGCTCCTCATCATTAGGATATTTTCTAAATTTATATATATTTATATAAATGTATGTATTATCTAAATATTTATCACCTCTTGTAAAATCATTGATTAAGTGTTTCATATGGTTCGAACGGAGAGTGTTAAAAAATGTTTGTGCAACAGTGCCCCTGTCAAGTATATTTATATTAAAATCTCCATTGATCATTACCGTTTTATTTAATCATTCCAAAATCCGAAGTGCTTTTTTAAGTTTATTCAGAAATAGTTCTAAACCAGCTGCTGGAGATCTGTAGACATTTTCAAGAACCAAATTAGCGGAAGATATCTCAATACAGGTGAGTTCAAAAACTAAATCTTCATTTATATAATTGATGTAATCAAACCATTTTTTTAATGTAAACAGCCTCCATATCTTCTCTCATCCAATGTTCAACTATACACAGTGCGTGAATATCCCTTGTTCCTAATACCAATTTAATTTCGTTAATTTTATTAAAGCTCTGTACATTTTGAAATAAATATTTAAATGCTTTAGTAGCCTATTGACATAATTATTACATTTGTATAAATTTGCATATTTATTTGATTGATGAGTTTTTTTGAAATCGACATCTTCTACTTTTAAAACAAAATTTGCACCTAATCTAAACGAATTGTACGTCGCATTTCGATTTGTCCTAAGGGGAGTACATTCAATTTATTTCGGGAAATTGCTTCGAAAGATAAGCTGTCATCTTTTCCACCGTGACAGTAATGTCGTGTCGAGAAACATGGATCCATACCTTTATAGAGATCGTAACTATTTTGTTAATATTTTCATCATTATTACCGACTACATTTACCCCTTGTCGTTATTATTTTTCATAGTTAGCTTTATGGTTTCCAACTACTTTTAATTCAGACTTTTTTTAGAATTATTGTTTATATTTTGTTGGTTGAAGTAGTTGCATTATTTGAATCAGCATGTACTGCCTCAGAGGTTTAACTTTTTTAAAATTGTCGAAATAATACATCGTTTTCTTTTAAAATTAAGTTTTTGTTATTTTAATTCTGCAATTAATTTTTACCTAAAAGTGTAGCCTGAGCTACTAGCCATCAACCTGATAGGGAATTTAAGTAACCAGAAAACACATTCATAAACAAGTCTCCGCCATCAATATGCACAATATGTACAACACCAAACACCTTACCTCATGCAAGCACTCAGCTTTACAACAAATCAGAAAAAACAACAATTTGTCATAGAGCAGAAGGATTCGGCGCACGAGTACCAAAAACTATTCCACCTCAATTTTTTTATGCGATCCTCTTCAAATTGCCCTCCTAATGATATAAATGCATGTTGCCAGGGCGCAACCCGGTGCCATATTGTTTAAACCGAAATTGTTTAAAAAATTTCAAGGCATTGTGATTTTTCAACCGGACAAATTTTTTTTATATTCTTTATTGAAATACCAATAAAAAAGGTCCTATGACTTTTAACGATAAAGTTAATATTTTTAAAGATATGAATTTTTAAAGGTTCGAAAAATCTCAAATTTGGGTACTTTCAACCCATGAAAAATATATTAAAAAAAAATATAATGTTTAAGTAATATTTTTTTTTAAATTCTCTATACAATTGTTAATAGTATTGTAAAAAGAGATTTTGAAAAATTTCATTGTTTATACCTTTTTTTAATTGTTAATAAGTATGCGTCGCTTACCTTTAAGTATCGCTGTCTCTCTCTGACTCATGGTTTTTTAAGTATCGCTGTCTCGCTCTGACTCATTGGTTTATAGTTAAAAATATTTATTAATATTTAACAAATCATTTATTAGAGACCACTTTTTAGTCCTTTAAATATTTCTATAGGACTAAAAAGTGGTCTCTAATAAATGATTTGTTAAATATTAATAAATATTTTTAACTATAAACCAATGAGTCAGAGCGAGACAGCGATACTTAAAAAACCATGAGTCAGAGAGAGACAGCGATACTTAAAGGTAAGCGACGCATACTTATTAACAATTAAAAAAAGGTATAAACAATGAAATTTTTCAAAATCTCTTTTTACAATACTATTAACAATTGTATAGAGAATTTAAAAAAAAATATTACTTAAACATTATATTTTTTTTTAATATATTTTTCATGGGTTGAAAGTACCCAAATTTGAGATTTTTCGAACCTTTAAAAATTCATATCTTTAAAAATATTAACTTTATCGTTAAAAGTCATAGGACCTTTTTTATTGGTATTTCAATAAAGAATATAAAAAAAATTTGTCCGGTTGAAAAATCACAATGCCTTGAAATTGTTTAAACAATTTCGGTTTAAACAATATGGCACCGGGTTGCGCCCTGGCAACATGCATTTATATCATTAGGAGGGCAATTTGAAGAGGATCGCATAAAAAAATTGAGGTGGAATAGTTTTTGGTACTCGTGCGCCGATTCCTTCTGCTCTATCAGGGAACATGACGAAGATGTTAGTCGACGTCAATAAAACTAAATCACTACCTTATTGAGACAAAACTTATTAAAAAATTTCATAACATTGCGTGTAATAATTTATGTACCTAGGGGTCTGTATGGCCTCTAAAAGTGACCTTTAAAGTTTACATAAAATATAAAAAAAATTACTTGAGAGAGTGAGAATGTTGAATTTTATCAAATGAAATAAAGATAAAGACAATTCTTGGTCATTTGGTGTCATAATATTTTTTATAAAACAATGAGCTAATTAAAATAAATACAAGTCAGATTTAAATTTAATAATTAAAACAAATTAATTTAAATTATAGTAAATTTATTAGTTTGAGTGAGTAACCTAAAAAAATTTTCCTTGTGCAAATGATAATGTTGTATTTTATCAAATGAACTTAAAATAAAGACAATACTTGACCATTTAACGATATGATATTTGTTATACGACAATCAGCTGATTAAAATAAATATAAGTTGGTTGAGTAACTTAACGTAAAAACAAAAGTTCCAAATTACTAAGTTACAGGCAAAACTTGACTGCCGACAATATGATTTTGTTTTACGACAATGGCGTGATAAAAATAAATACAATATTTAAACTCAAATAGTTAAACATGCAATAAATTTATCGATTTGATTGAATAACGACAATACAAGATACTTAAGTGATGTTATAAAGAAAAAAATTTTATATGCATATATATATATATATATATATATATATATATATATATATATATATATATATATATATATATATATATATATATATATATATATATATGCATATAAATTCGAACAATTACTTGATATATATTCTGTATTGCCTAAGTTAACTACGCAATTAACTCTCATAATTAATTTTCTCAAGTTAAACAAATTTTTTGGTTTTGTAATTATTGGCAAATTATTAATGAGGAGCACAACTGAAGCTGGTTATAGGATACACCAGTAAGTTTTGCACCATAAAATGTTTCACAAGATTAAAATGTATTCATTCCCGATTGAAAGACACAGCCCATTGTCTAACTATTGTAGATGCTGACTGAAACGGATGATCCAGTTCTTATAAAAAAATTTTAGATGCTGTATTAAAAGATTACATACATATAGACACTTAATTAGGTCGTCTTACCAAGTATTCCACATAAAACTACGTGTTTTGGTGGTACATCAAATCCCAAGTGATGTGCCACCAAAATTCTGGCCCAATGAAATTACAAGGAAACTTTCGGCTTTGTCTCCGTATCACAGATATGTACACATAACACGTAGTACGTACACATAACACGTGTTTAATGAGGTACAACGTAGACACATTGTACCTCAGCTTCCTTGTCTTAGGAATACATATACATATATCATACTTCGTGCTGTGGTACTCTTATACCTGATGTAACAGTATATGAACCTTCAAAATTACGAATTATTTCTGCATACTGCTTGTGAGATTTTAAAAATACAAATAAATAATATTAGATATAAATGAATTACAAATTAAGATTTTGGTTTCGGTGGAAACAACGCTAATCGGATTTGTAACAAACTTCAAGTGAAATCAATAAAAAAATTGCCCTCGTCTTTTGCCCCCTTAGGGGTATAAAATGGAATGTTTATCAACGATTCAATCTTCCCTGAATTTCCACAAATATTTCAAGATCAAAATTAGCAAAAACAGTTCAGCCATTCTCGAGTTTTAGTAAGAGAAATTAACAGCAAATCATTTTTATATACATATACAGATTATATCTATGAACCAAAGAAAAATATAAAACCAAGTACCATTGTTTAAGAAAAACTGCATGAACCATAATTAACACGTGGAAATGAAAATCGAATAACATCGAACTTAAAATAAATAATTAAATATTAAAAATGAATTGAGTGCTTAAATAAATCAAGAACAATCATCAAATAAAGAATTTTTTTTAAACTTATTCTACAAGTCAAGAAATTTACCATCGACAAAATTTACTGTCACATTTTCTTCGAGTTATTCTGACTTAAAATTAAAAAACGTATTTTAATTTATAAGTCTGGCGAGAAAAAAATAAAACTCATGGTTCTACGAAAATAATTAATTTAACGTAATCACCTTAAGGTCGCAATCTACAACGGAAATCAAGGTCGTTGATGAGAATACATTATCGCGTGAAGATGATGTCCAAACGTGTTAATATTAACAAACATGTTTATATTAAAAATAAATGTATTTTTTTATTTTCTCGTTACGAATTATTTTAATTATATTAATGTCAACTTCCCATTAATTAAACAAAAATTTGATTTGTGCAAATCCGTTGATTAATTGAGTTATTGATTTGTCTCAATAAAAAAAAATTATAAAGTTAAAAAAATTAATCA